>JAKLLX010000073.1:0-99900 GCA_022813745.1 Naganishia kalamii
CCGAATCCACCAAAAAGCTAGACCTTGCGATTGCTGGAAGCAGAGAAATTATATATATCAATCTCCGTCCTTTTTATCTTCGACACGCAGAATTTTCTCCAGCATTTTCGTCAGATCCGCCTCGAATTACTCGACGACACAACTCTCGACATGATTCAAGCCGCCGGTGACACCATGCTAAACGCCCTCGCACACGCCATTGACATCGTCGTCAACCGAGGACCCGACGTCTACCTGTCGTGGCCTGAAAAGGTTTCTCTCCACTTCGCAGAGATGCTGGTGCGGGGTGACGACAGGTGGATTGAATCCGTCTATCAGTACGCCCTCAACACGGAGAAGGACTACGGATGTCCAGTCATCTCTCGAGTGGACGCACCTGCCCCTTTGGAGGACGACGCCCTCGGTATGCCGCAAATCAACTGGGACGTGCCCGACGTCGCGCTTCCTTTCTACGCGCCCGACGTCGCGCTTGACGACGCGCCTGTTCCTGACGCCGACGATCGCGCTCTGGACGCCTCTGACTCGGAGGGCATCGACAGCTCTGCCGCGTTCCTCGAGGATTCCGACCAGGAGAGCAGCGAAGAGGAGGACGAGGCCATTCGGCCCCTCGACGACAACGACATCTACAAGCACGAATTCAGTGACGACACCCGACGATTCCTTTACCGTGTTCGTGGATGCCCCGGTCGCAAGTCCGCCAAGGATCTCGTCCTGAAATACGTCGGCGTAAAGGAAGCCCTCTACCGGTACTGGACCATCGGCCGGCACGAAATCACCAACAAGGCTCGCCTCGAGAAGTACCTCGCCCTTCAAGGTCCTTCAATCAACAACAAGTTCAACTCGATGTTGTGGCCCCAGTTGGGAGGGAAAGGGTATAGGAGGTTGTTGAGGGCCGAGGAGAATGGGAAGTTGAGGGAATGGGTTGAACGCCGGCGGGACGCGGCTAGGAAGGGGGAGGGGGTGATGCAGAGGGATGGAGGAAAGAGTAGGAAGGGAAGGCCGGGGCCCGGGCGACGAGGAGATTAAACGTCAGTACTCCGTATGATTCGTCACCCTTTGCGCAAGTCAGGCGGTCAGGCAAGACGGACTGGTCAGGCGAAGTCGGACTGGTCACCCAGTCCGGTCAGTCAGGTCAGTCAGGTCAGTCAGGTCAGTCAGGCGAGTCCGGGTCTGCCTTCAACTGCAGAAGATGGAAAGGAGGAGATTGGAAAAGGTATATAAGAAGGAGAAATGGAAGTTGTAAACCCCTTTTGAATGATTGATTCACGCAATTCCTCACTCAAGACATTCAGAACTTCCTTCGCTCAACTTAGCTACTTGCGCGACTTGGTCAGTTCTTTGGTTGGAAACTTGGAAGGTGCCAAACGTTCAATACCGACGTTTGCGTATCCAGCTAACGAGTTGTAGCATTCAAAAGCGCGTCTTATTTAGATAGCGCGGCTGAACTTGCCTGCTCTCGACACGTCGAAAGTCGAAAGTCGTCGATTGCTCGCGTCCGCATCCGCACTTTTTTGCTGATGTCATGGCAGTCTATCCACTTCACGTTGACGTTCACAATACACATCTTACAAAGCACTGTCACTCTGTGTCGCTCACAGTCTCAGCACATCATACCGACGGTATCCCCCCCGGGCCAGCAGTCTTGGACGCATCACCAATTTTACCGTCGCAAAAAGGTGTCAGCCTGTCAGGAAAGATCGAGGTGTCACGCAGTCTGGAGTCTTCAGCGGTATCCACATCCAGATGGTACGTTTACCCTGCTCTTGTGCCATGATAGAGTGGGTCCACTGACCCAAATATCGACATGCAATAGGCAACTCACTTATCCGATGAGGTCAAGTCGTTCGTCATCGCAGCTCTTCAGGACGTGACAGATAATGGTTTTCTGGCACCTCGTGTAGTCGGCGATACGGCCAACAATCAGGTACGCTCAGATTCCCTTGATCACCTCACAACTTACGGCTGACCGCGTTGCCGAGTCACCAGATGTCTCCGAGGTTACCCTACGAACTCATCGGACTTATAGCCGAGGTCTTGCAAGACGACTATGCCAGTGGAGAACCCGACGCCCTCGAGTGTCTGGAGACCGTGGCGAGGTTGAACCGGACGTCAAAAGCCGTACACCAAGTCACTTTGCCGACGCTTTACCGAACGACAGCGTACAGGACAAAAGAGGAATTCTTGAACTCGGCCGCAGCTTCTTTGAGCAAGGGATGGAAATACACTCAGTGAGTAGTTGTGCCACCATCAGCAATGTGAGGCTAATAGGGTTCCGGCGATCGCGCAGATACCTGTACCTCACACCTATGACATCAGCTTTGTTGAGGCAGTCCCATCGCTTTCACTTCCCGACATCCGCCACCGCCGCTGAGGATGTCGACTTGTCACAAATTTTCCCTCGCATTATTCTCGCATCCGTGGCGAAGGCAGCGGACAACAATGAGGAGGAATCAGAAATCAACACGCCCGGAATGGACAAACAGAACCTCTGGGTGGAAGTATACAAGCCGATATCATTTACCACCCTACACGGTCTGCGTCTCCAGTTTCGAGAAGAGTCTTGGGATTCGATCGTGACCATGTTTGGTATCGAAATCGGAGCAACGCCAGATATCGACGAGTACTCAAACGACCTGTATGTCAACAGTATCCTACAGCTTAAGATTCGACCTGGCGGGGGAATATCACTGCCACTTTCCGGAGCGTGGCCCCACGAGGAGGGACATCGCCTTGCCGAGCACTCGGACTTTTCGCTCGCCGTGATGGACTCGAGTTCAAGCCCGCTGGTGGAATCGACAATACACTTCATCGCGGATCACGCGAGGCGGCATCGACAGCCGAGGTATCGAACATCCCAGACGGTGGAATGGTTCGACGGCATATTCAGGTTGGCGTGTGCTCCCCCAATTCTCGAGGCCTTTCGTCAGAGGGTGAGTTCAGGCCACATCTCAGCGTCCTTCCACCATGTCCCTAATTTCGCCGGAATTCTCCTCCAGTTGCACTCCGACGGTCTGCTGTCTTCGGTCGTAAGGATCGACGTGAGCAGCAACGACTTCACCAAAAGAAACGTATAGAAACGACTGGCCGCCTTTGCAGAAACCCATTCCCACAAGTGGTCCTACAACGAAGCCCTTCGCTGGAATGACACCCCCGTGTTTACCATCAAAGGCACCTTTACGGTACCAGGCGACATCGTTGGAGAGTCCGGTTACGGTGGCGAGATCGTCAGGATCGAGACTTCTGGCGACCTGATGATCGGAGGCGCTGAGACCCAGCAAGGATTCACGGCGTCATTGGACGTGGATACACACTTTGACGACAGCGGAATCAATCATGCACATTTCCCGGAACCAGGCCGACACTATCCCTGTAATCATGTACTGATGCCTGCAGATTGGTGATGTAATCCCAGATGATGCGATATTTCCAGCTACGAAACTTCGGTCGCGCGATTGACCGAGAGCGACTTTACGGATCAAGGGTCGTTCGAACCTGTCGCGATCGCGGAGACAGTCAATCTATGGCTCGGTGTCGGGAGCCTGTCGTGCGTGATTAGTTCACTGAAGCTGAGAGGGACAGTTGACGACCGAACGGCGGACATAGAAAGAAGGATGTATAAAACCGATATAATAGCATCTGGATAAACGAAACACTATCCCACGTATATGGGCTATACCATGATCTTTCGCCAGACCATGGTGACTAAAGCTCTCACAGTAGGCAGTAAGCTTTGCATGGGGGAATAGGCGTCGTCGCAGCTTGCTATACGATACGTCGATAAGGATGCACAGCAAGCTGCGGATGTTTAGCAAGGAACATCGATGTACAAAGGAAGGCCGTATGATTGCACCAGGGAAGCGTCATTCACGCAACATGGCGCGAAGGCAATCGACGCGAGACAGGCGATATCAATTCCCCAACCTCCACCCAGCGGGAATCGGAACATGACTACAAGGATAGGACTGGATAAACCGAGGTCGCGCCAAGTAATCCAGATCGTAAATATCGACGAAGCTGGTCTTGGTCAAGAGTTCGCTTCTGAAGCCTTGTGCCGAGTCGACTTGACCAGGACGTAGCGACCCATCCAGAGTGATGCGGATCTTGTCAGACGAGTATCCGAGTTGTCTTGCAAGTTGCGACGGGACTGTCGTTTCGGCACGAATGGCAAGGAAGGCGCGCTCGGACCGTCGATTGTTGCTGTAAGACCATTTTGTGGAGAAAAGGTCCCCGAAAACGTGCAGGTGGTGCAGAATGTCCTCGTCGGAGGCCGTATTGTCCTTGATAGAGATGTAGATTCTGGCTGACGGCAGGCCTCCATCAGCAATCTACCCGGAAGTATCGTGTGTTCAGCAATCAAGCCAGCGACAGGCGGATTACCGGCGCTCACCATCTCGGAGAAGCAAGTCAAAGCGGATGACATGCATTTCAGGCGCACGTATGCAAAAGGAACTGGTCGCGAACCATCCGTCTGCAGAGGGGCGACTGGCGTTTCTGGAACCCGTCTTGCGCAGTCCATGAGCACCTCCATGGCTGATCTGGCATGAAGACCAGGAACGGGTTCTTCGAGATTGAGGGTGATTGCAGACGATATTCCGAGCCATGAAGATATATCTGGGACCGCCGCTGGTTCTGGACTCGAGCGCCTTATCCCGGCACCTTGATGAATCACCAGAGCCGCAACTTCGTGGATGTCCAGATGCTGCAAGCGTACGCCGGCGGCATAGTCGAAAGCTGGGACGATGCGAGTTCCCATGATACCGAGCGCGTAATACATCGGGTCGGCGGAAGGCGAGCGACATTGTCCATGCAGTCGGTCCAAGGTGATGGGTCCGTAGAGCTCGACGTGTATGTGCTTCCTCTCCCGTTGTTCGCTGTAATTCTGCTTCTCGTAGGATAGCCATTGTAAACGAGGGAGTGCGCTACGAAGATTTGAGGTATCGTCGAACGATCCGTTCAACGTGGTCGACTCGCGGAGGTGTTGGAGCAGGAGCTGCAGGGTTCCTTCAGTCAAGTAGAGATATCTACCAGACATTGTCAGCAAAGGAGCATGCGAGGGAGGCTCATCACTCACTTGATGCTGTTCCATCCCGAGGGAATTGAACCGTTCATCACAGACCGCAGGAATCCTCGGTCCGTAATATACGTCGTCGTTTCGTAGAGTGCTGGAAGTGTTACCGAATGAACGGTCTTTGAAGTCCGGTTCAGTTGAGCGAGAGCCCTCAGGGGATGTCCGGTGTATTTCTTGCCATCCGCTGCTTCATCTCGTAAGATGTCTCCTATGTATACGATCAGGTCGTAGGGCAGTCTCAGAGAACCCTACCAAGCAGGAGCGAGAACCGTCGTCAGTTGAGAGACCTTGCCAGCAGTGAACAAGTTCAAAGGCTCACTCCTATCGTCGTTCTCGGGCTTACGTCTCGAATTGGCGCTTGAACGAGAAATTGTAGCAGGCCTTGAACGCGTTCTCCACGGTTCACAGGCAAATCTGCTAAAGTATGCTGAACGAATGCATTGACGTGCCCGGGCAGCGACCTGCCTCTTCCCTGTGGGGTGATACATGTAGCCTCAGCGAAGTGTACAGACTGACCGAAGCGCTGACATACCTCCTCTTCACCCTCGCCGACAATTCCAAGAGACTTCGTCCCGTTTTGATCATCGTCTTCAGGAATCCGCGGGATTTGCTGGTTAGAGTCGGACATTCTCGAGTGCTGTTCTTTATCCTGTTTAAGTTGGTCTTGACATGTACTTTGGTCAGATGCAGGTAAGGACGGAAGACTGGTAAGACAACGGTACGACTGAACGCATGGATAGGCAGTCGATGATGATTGATGAGTCGAGGTGAACGGCGATCGGACAGTTTAGCATCCGCTCTGACCTTGTCCGCGCCAGAAACCAGATACGCCAGAACGGCCAGATACCACATACATCTGATCACCCGATCTGCGTACCCTCCTGCTCCATCGCCTGAAGACTAACTCGAGCTCTGGACTCCGAAACGTTCTACCACGCGAACATCACGCTTTCCGGTCACACCGCCAACACGTCTGCAAGTTGCTGAAACGTGAGTCGACGAGTTCCGGCTTTACAGATGTCCTATACCCTTCGCCAGGTCTCACTGACCCTGTATCGGTGCAGATGAGCTCGACGTCTCCTGACATTTCAGCCGGTGTTGGCACCGATACTAACGACGTAAGCAATGCCTTACATTTGTACAGTCGAGATTCGCGATCATATCCGAGAGAAGGCTGATCTCAGTCTATTCAGGCTGGACTACGACTGCCGTACGACATCATTGCCGTCATCGCTCGGGTACTGGCACATGGCGGGCGGCCTATAAAGCCCCCGCGAGATCTCGCAGCGTTGAACCGTACATCGCGAGCCGTCTATGAGATCACGTTGCCAATTCTCTATGAGCGGATGAGCATTCAATCGGTCGAAGCTTTCAGAAGATGTGTAGGAAAGGGCAATTCTCCGGGTTGGGCTTATACGAAGTGAGTAGCGCTCTACGATATGGACTCAAGACCCGCGGGTCTGATTCGTTGAACCATAGATATCTCCATCTTTCTCATGATGCGCACCTACTCCTTCAGCAACATCAAATCTTCGTCCAAGATTCCCATCACCAACCAGCAAGTGACATCGATCTGCTCATGGCGTTTCCACGACTGCAGCTGCTTTGCGTTGCATACCCATACGAGGGTGAAAAGACACTATTCCAACATCGAGTAGGACCGCTCATCCGCAAGCTCGCAGTCGACTTGTTCACGTCGATGACGTTCGACGAGATGATCTATCGGGCAATTCCAGATGATTATCACGAACCAGGAATGTATGAGCTTTGTATATGCGGGACAAGCCTCAGCCCATACGGCCGTTGGCTGTTCGACGACGATGACGACGACGACTACTGGTACACGAGCAGTATCGATAGCCTGACAATCCACAAAGGCGCCGGCTTTCGAACTGCACCTTACCAGCGCCAGCTCTGTCTGCCAGATTCGGTGGATGTTCAAGTCGACATCTTCACATTGGATATCCGAGACGACTTATCCACCGACGAAGTCAAGCTTGTCATCGATATTGTGACGGACTTCATCGGGATGAACGCGGCCTCGGAGTTTCGTGGTGACCACGCGCTACGCCCAACCTATGTGGACCTGAAATGCTCTTTGGCTGTGTTCGCTACGTTATCGCGAGTGGTGAGTCGAGGGTCGCTGTTCTGTCGCGCGCTTGATGACATCCTTTGAGAGCAGATGAGGAGCAAGCTTTCAAGCTTCTTACGCCTGAACGTCAGAATCTCCGGCGAAACGACATCGGTCCAGGACCTACAGCAGCAGCTTGCACTGCTGGCTGAATACTATCACCACATCTGGATGGTCGATCAGGAGGACGATAACGAGGAATTTGTCAGCATCAAGGCCCATGGGGAAATCGCAATTCCTGTCGACGTCCAGATACGCAAGGGCTATCCGCCTCAAGTCCAAGGAAAGTTGTGGGGCATGCTTGCCCAAAGTCGTATCGCGGGTATCGAAGACCATGGATTTCAAGCGGACATCATGACCTCATTCTTCCTGGAGGAACGTGAGTTCGTGTGGGGGGCATTCGAGCAAGCATACCACCCGCTTCAAGACCGCGCTATTGGATGAATAGAAAAGGCTCGCTTCATCTCGCGGACCAGATCCAACGAGAGATTCGAGGCAATAGTGCCATCGTTTGAGATCTCGGTCCAGGCAAATGCCGCTTTCTTCGCAGTTCGGTTGTAATACCACGCGGTCATATTCTGGCTCACATATAACAGTCAAGTCTCATGTTCATCCTGACTGACTAGTCTATGGATTTGTACCAAAGGACCTCAGCAAGCGCTGTTCACGGCGTGGATATGGTACGCACATGGACAATAGCCAAGTCGGACAGAAACTCACTTTCGAACCCAGTCGCACTTATCTGTGCGAGCGAGCATCGATGCCTGTAGAATGGCGATATACGATGTGGACGCTGTCACGGGATTGTATCACTTCCGGCTGCCAGTCTGGTTCGACACTATTGACCCTCAGCGCCTTTGCGGACTAGAGATTCGGTGAAAGCCATGCCATTCGTATGAGCACCGTTGATCGCTTGTCGCTTCGTGGTGTTTATTCGGAGCCTATCCGTCGCCTGCGATAGCTTGAAGACATGCTCGCCAAAAGGTAGGAACAATAATTGAGCTAGGGACGCAGAGATCGGAGCGAGAAGAAAGCCAAGACATATCACTCATCGTTCGGGATTCTGTCACCTTCCCTTCGAACTCAACAGAGCTCGAAAAAGGTGAACTGCAGATCTGGGAGCGTCATCGCAGCTGAACAGCGGAATCCGCATTTTCATACATGCCTACATGTACAAAGATGCACGCAATGAACGAACAACTCTCGACAATGTCCCGCGCTGTGTCCCAACATGTCAAAGGACATGCGTAGGCCTGACAGACGATACCAAATGCGTTAAGGCTCGACTATCCAACCCGTAGGTACCGGAACATGGGTGCAGGGATAAGATTCGACCAACTGGGGTTCCGCCAGCGGAGCGAGGTCGCCGATGTCATTGAAGTCGGTCCTGGTCAACAGATGGGTTTGGAAGCCGTTGTCTGTCGCATCTTGACCGGGATCTAACGTGCCAACGAGACTGACATTGACTCCATCGGACGAATAACCTAGTGCCCTCGCCAACTGCAGCGGGACCTCCGCTTGAGCTACGATAGTGACGAAAGGTGCTTCCGCTGATCTATTCTTGTCGTAGCGCCATTTGCTTGAGAAAATCTCCCCCAGATTATGCAGGTGACCCAGAATATCTTCATCGGACGCCGTGTTCTGCTTGATGTAGATATCGAGGTCGACGGAGGGCAGGTCGCCGAGCGCGAGCTGTAAGCCGTACATTCGGAGAGACACAAGGATCAGCAATGAGAGCATACAGCAAAAGGAAACTCGACTTGCCAACTCGACGAAGCAGCTCAGAGCAGATGGCAAGCATTGTAACCGCAGAATCTCGTTGAAAACCGGCTGATCCTCTTGACGAGGGGGAACCTCCGCCGTTTTTGGAACTTGTCTTGCGAACTTGAGCAAGACTTCCATCGTCGACCTCGCATGAGGGCCAGGGATGGGGTCCAGGATTGCCAAGGTGATCTCCGACGACATTTCCAGCCAGGAAGACCCGCTCGAAGAGGGCATCGGTTCGCCATCTGGGGACATGATCCCTCCCCCGGGATGAACAACGAGCGCCACGATCTCGTGCAAGTCCAGATTTCGTACGTTCCGATTGAGGACGAGTTCGAGGTGAGGAAGAACGCGCGTTCCCATCACACAAAGAGCGTAGTAGGTGGGGTCGGTCCAAGGCGAACGAGATCGAGCATGTAGTTCCTCGAGCGTGATAGGTCCGAACAATTCGACGTGTACGTGAATGCGTTCTTCGGCTTCGCTATCGTTTTCTTTCTGGTATGACATCATTTCCAAGCGGGGAAATACCGTGCGTAGGTTCGTCGTATCGTCGAAGGATCCCTTGAAGTTGCTGTTCGTACGAAGGTGTTGTAGTAGAAGCGGCAGGGTTTCCAGTTTCCTCCGTCATGTACAGATATCTGCGAGCATCTCCTCAGTATCCAACCATTATCAGAAAGGCTCGTTGCGTACTTTGTGTATTTCCATCCCGAAGGCGTCGACCCGTTCATTACAGACTGCAGGAGCTCCCGTTCGGTATTGTAGAATGTTGTGGCGTAGAGTGCTGAAAGCGTTATCGCACGGACCTCCCGTGATGTTTGATTTAGTTCTGCGAGAGCGCGCCGTGACTTTCCACAGAACCTGAGCCCATCCGCCTCATCCCTGAGGATCTCCCCAATGTAAGCAATCAGATCGAACGGAAGCTTCATCACGTCCTGTGAAGCAAACACGCAAGATCTTGTCAGGGAACGAAGCTTTGCGAATGAATACGGATTCCGAAAACTTACCCCTATTGCGGTCGGTACGGCGTCAGGGATTTCAGCTAGACGACGCTTGATGCGGTCTCCGCGGTCGACCGGCAGGCCTGCCAACGATCGCTTGATGAAGTCTGCAACGTTTTGCGGTAGTGAGACAGGGGACACCTGGGCAGACGAACGGATCAGACGTCCCAGAGAATGACCAGAATGTTTCGGGACAACATACGCTTTGGTAATTCTCCATTTCGAAAGCTGCAGCTTGTGAACTCTCGGTAGCGCGGCGATTTGGGTTTGAGTGGCGTCTTTGCGTCGGATGCGGGACAGGAGAAAGACAGGGTCGGGACTGGGAGCGATAGTATGTAATCTTCAAGTCTTCAGGGGCTGCAAGACGTGAATTCGAATAGATCACGGACCCGCGAACAAAGACTGAACAACGGCGATCGGGCAGATTAGCTTCCGCTCCAGGTCTGTCGCGCGCGCGACCGGCGAGCGAACGATGAAGACCTCATCTTATTCTTCACCGACTTCACGATTCATGTCAACTCCTTTGATAGTCCTGTCCCCTTGTCCAAAAGGGCATAGCGCTCGGCAGCCACGATTTCATATTCCCGACATGAATCTCCCATGGCGTGTCAATGTGCTCGCTTCAACGCCGCGCGACATCGAAACGCGTCAAGATCGTGAGTTGTCTCTCCGATATCGTTGATGTATCTGATCCATAATGGTATATCGGAGCTCCAGATGTCATCTCCATCCGGAAGGCTTGTTCCGGCGGCAGTCCAAGCTGCAGGAGGCTCAGAGGTATCCACGATGACTGAAGTACGTATCAAAAATGTCTTGACCGCCAGGCACATAGGTAACTGATCAGCAATCCTGCAGGCTGGCCTACGACTTCCATACGACGTCATCGCCATCATCGCTCAGATTCTGGCCAAGAGATCGCGTGTCAGATCGCGTGGTCCCCTCAAAGCCCTCGCGGCATTGAACCGGACCTCCCGCGGCGTTCATCAACTCACGCTACCGATCTTGTACGAGAGAGTCACCATCCAATCCGTGGACGCGTTCAGAAGATCTCCCCCGCGAGCTTCCCGAGTACATCTATCACCCACCGGTAAGTCTCCAGAACATGTCCGCGGGAACAGCGCTGATCTGATTTACAGTCTGCCGTCCCACCAGTGGCGTTCTCGCCGGTTCATCCAAAACTCACTCGATACTTCGTTCTTTCATTCCCCTTCAGCATCAGTTCGCCGCAATGCAGGGCGACACGGCCCGCGAAGGCTCTCGCGAACATTGGATGCGTTGTCCTCACACCGTCCGACCATACGTCCAGAAACTGAAGTAAGGGAGCTCTGTCAAAAGAGGTATGTTCCCCTTGCTCAAACGTGATATGGTACTCGATGCTAAAGGTTGCTAAAGGTCGAGCAGGTTTCCGGCCTGGTCGTATGACTATGCACTGTCTCCCAAGACACGAACTCATCCGCATGGTTCGCGTCGTCGGACTTCCCGCTTTCTTGACGCCGTTCCCCGGACATTCACGACGCCAACATCATCTGGATGTCGTTACAACCCATTCTGCGATATGCCTCGCTGTGATCTTGCACACGCTACAGTGGAGGTCCACTGCAGGCACACAGACCACCCTCGATCCTGTCATCCAGGTCAGGCTTCCGAATACACGTGAGTCCCCTCTACAATGAAGGTTGTTGCTTCTCGCTGACATCACGCCCTTTTCTCCGCAGTCACAGCTCTGCCAATGAGCGTTATCATCGCACGCAAGTTTAAGCCCTGTATCCGCCAAGTGTTTCGTAAGTTCTCCTGCTTCCCGCCCTTGCTCCAAGTCTTGACCGTATCTCGTAGCATCCGAATCCTCACACCCAGCGATAACTATGCTCTGCAGGCCAGGGATCCCTCGGTCGAGGTCTCGGATCGCTTGAAAGCGCGGAGAGTTGCGACAACGTCGATCGGTAGGCCATCGTCACTCAGCAGATCTCGCAAAGTGATTGCGCATCAGCCCTTCGCTGCAAGGGGTAAGAAGATGCCGAAGCTGGAATCAGGGAGCGTGTACGTGCCTGGGTGGTTGTCATGGAGGGATCTAGGAAGGAGAAGGAGAGGGACGGGAGGGTTCGTTCTTGTGCTCGTGCGCGTTTCAAGAAGGGAGGGGACTGGTCGCGTTTGCGTGTCAAGGTATATTGTCCAACCCAGCGAATTGTAGCTTGTTATGCTTAAGCGACATCGGTCTCCACGGAAAACCGTTCTCTGAACCGGTCACACTATTATGTGCCTCGTCGTTACGCAACATCACGCCAACCTGTCAGGCCACAGTACGTTGCGCCTCTCACGCCTCGCCGATCTCCCTTTATGCCTCCAGAGCGGTCCAATTTTCCCGGCTGCTACCTGCCTCGATCAAGCCAAAGCATCTACCATAACGCGAGTAGTCCGATGATTAAACATGAATACAGCGGATGGGATCCCGCTGGGACAGGACTGGACATGGACGTACAAGGGCCAGTGTCGCTAGGAGGCTGCGGAGCTCCCTCCACATCTGCCCGTTCATAGCTCAACTTCAACTCTGACCCGTCTGCGCATCGCCAAATCTACTTCAATCCGCATATGCTCAGCGACAATCGCGTCAGCAGACCCTGCGCGTGTGACTTATGTTGCCGACCAGATGCATGGCTTCCATGCTGAGGAGAGGAGAGCCATGTCGCCTTGAAGTGAAGCAATCCTTCGGGCATGCCATGGAGCTGTAGCGAGGCTATGGCGAGGGATATCGTCGCCAGGATATACTCCGAGAATAGCACGTACACAGCGATGGACGCAGGAGCGCAGGATCCAGGATGTCAGCCTGTCGGGGAGGAAGATATTTGAAGGGGATTGACGAGTGCGGTCATATGCGGCGCATAGCTTATCGAGGTAAAAAGATGAAGGGGGCCTAGGACACACTTGCGAACGAAAGAAACAGCCTATATGTTGCATCGCTGTTGAAAGCTGTACTTCTGTTGTAGAGGCATTGGAAAGCAGCATGGCCGTGCCTTTTTCATCTTGACACAACTGTTGCTACCCCATCTAAATTTTCCCTTTCCCTAAGAGCAGCGCTCGTCAAACCCTGTCCTGAACTAGCTATCGCGGCGTCCTTTATCGTTCCACTCGTACGTGGTCGTCGTCCGGCGCATAAGCTCCCCGAGGTCATGCAGACACCCATCGTCATCTATAGAGATGGCAAATCAATACAACGCTTGTAAAGACGGGATGGCGGAGGATGCACTTACCGACATATAGCGACAACTGCCTTGACACTTTTCGCTGTAGGAGCTTCGGGTCAGTTTTCCATTGGAGGAAACGCTATATGTCATGCGAGACATACCCACGTGCGCTGCACGAGCGGATCGTCTCTGACCGCCTCCTCCGACTGGCCTTCCGCCACAGTCTTCTCTTCATCGAAAGTGATCCGAGCCGAATCTCTGCGAGGGCGGGCTAGGCATAGAGCGAAACCTCAAAATCAGCACACAGGAGCCGTTGTGCGCAGGCTGTACGGAATCAAGTTCCAGGGTTGAGTTAGGGGAGTATGTGTCCACACAGCGGTTCCGGACTTCGAAGATGGATGGAGGGAGAAGACAGGGAGATGACACTTGCATTGCCCACGAATTTGTACAGGTAACTATTGGGTGAACCGTGACGCGTTTGTCTCGGAGCTGACATTGTCAACAAACAACCTCGGATCTGTTCGACCTTGTCAGTCCTCTGTGCGTTCGCATCTACCAAGGCACTGATCTGCTACAAGTGAACCTTGCCTGGACTCGTGCCACGCGTCAGCACTCCAACATCACCGAAAGAGACACGAAAATGCCTCGACCAACGCCAGATGTCGGCTTGACGACCCCAAGAAACGCGCCACAAACGCCGACCTTCCAGCAACTCAGTAGCTTGAGATGTCAAACCAAGCTGCTTACTTAAGGCGGGGCGGAAACAAAAAGCGGTGCGGGGGAGTGCGGGGAATTATGCGAAGCAGAGCAAGCGCTCGACGCTCACGCGATAATTCCCCGAATTCCCCGCACTCCCCCGCACGTGTTTTGCTTCCGCGTTTTTGTTTTCGCTTTCGCCCCAAGCTTAAGTAAGCAGCTCGGTTTGACATCTCAAGCTAGCAACTCAGCATTTACGAAGCTAAGGCCTCACGCGCCGATGATGAACGGATGACGGTGCAAACAATTCGAATGAATGTGGTGAGTGATCAGTGGCGGTGTTGCGTGCTGCGGTTTGTTCTGATTGATCTTTCAGAGCAGGACCTTCATTCTTGGGCAACACTGCAACACCTTCCGCCGCGATTCTACAACCTCGATCGAAGCCCCTATCGGCTCGTGCTGGAGTGAAGGGACAATGTCAGCGACGGCAGGCTTTTCTTCGTACGTCGCGGCGGTTATGGTGGCGCGAACTTTATTCATCAATGCGCACTGCAGACTCGTCGACATCGGCAGTGACCCGCTTTCATCAACTCGAAAGTGATATCATCCTTTCCCTACCCACGAATCAGAAATTTCTAGCTATCTCATCGACATGTCGACGCAAACCCTCCTCCCAACCCACCGTACCCTCTCTAAAGGCAAAGGCAGAGCCCCAGCGCAACCATCTCCCTCATCCTCCGGATCCAGCACTCCAACACGGAAAGGATTTCCGCGCATTCGACGGAGACGCACCGGAAGAAGAGGAAGAGGGAATACGCGTGACAGTTCACTTCACGGGTGATCAAGGAGGGATTCTGGATGACTGGTAGCGGAGGGGGATAGGACGGGGAGTGTCAAGGAGAAGGTGAGTCTCGGGTCGACAGATTTCGTGAACGTATCGAGATGGAGATGTGCGTCGTGAAGATGGTGACATGAAGCAGAAGATGTCGTTCGTCCTCAATCATCGACAGCAAAGAGGCCCTCTTCGTTCCGCCCGGATTTACACAAGGGCAGGAAGTCATCCGTCTCGAAGGAAGTAGAGATACGGTGCCTCCTGTCATACGATGGGAGAGACTCCGTCGTATTGCTGTTCGTGTCCTGTGACAGCCATCCTTGGCATCTGCTCGCCGTGGGGTGAGGCACAGAGTTGGTAACTTCGCCATCACGAAGTCAGAAGGCCTGATCCATCGAAAAGGGTTTTAATCGAGACGCAATGCAGCGTGATGGGGGAAAGAGGAGATGTCTCGCTTGTCGTGAAAGGACGATTCGCGCTCCCGCATCGCCCTATGGCCGTATCAGTACGGACCTGGAAGGACGAGACAAAAGGCGGAAGGTCAGGCAGACAACGTGTGATTGCGGTGCGTCAAAAGCGTCGTCATAGGACAATGTCTACCATAGATGTTGACGAAGGTCGACCTTGGGAAATCGGATTGCGCATTCATGCCCTGAATGCCAAGATGGGCACTGCATCTGTACGGTATGCACCGACACCACGCGATTGCTTCAGCAGGATCGTCTTGCCCAGGGTATGGATTGGTTTGAAAGAGTCGTCACTGCAAAGTGTGTCCGTGTTGTCGCAGGGAAGAACAGAGAAGAGCGGCGTCAAGTCACAGGCCGTTGTCGCGATGTTGTCTCGTGTCAGCGTACAGGGGAACGACGAGAGACGCAAGGCAGCAAGGTAATAAGGATACGCGTTTTTCGTCGTGTCGCTCTTCGGAAACGCTGTCTACCTCGCACCATCCTCGGTCCGCTAATCTCTCTCTTGCCACAGATCCGTCCTCCGGCTAACATCGAATAAACCTCCCTACGGTTCATCTACTCCGGCCGACTCCTCACAGACGTCATCCTCTTCCCTCCATGGCTGAGAGCCCACAAAAACCGCCTTCAATCGCGACAGGACGCCGAGGATGTCGGTATCGCTGGCGTCGTTCGAGGATTGGCGGGTGATGGGGAGGATGCTCCGCTGAGCAGGAAAGGCAAGGGGAAGGCCGGGAGAGGGAAAAGTGTGGCTGCATTGGGTCGTCGGTGCATGAGCGGAGGAAAGGTCTACGGACGCTGCGAAGACAACAAATGAAGATGTACGTCCCTCCTCATGTCACACCTCAATCGAAACTCATCCTGTTTCACAGAAACCCATCTACAATCTTGCCTTGTGCGGCTGAGCATCCCATTGGAGCAGTTGAGGGAGACGGTCGCGCGGATGCTGCGTGCGGTGGAGAATGCATCGAATAGGTGGACGGTGGGACTTTGACGGAATCCTGGGTACGATCCGGTCTGGCTGTACTTTTACATCGTATCCCTTGGTGAACGGTCATTGATGTGAACTCAGGCTGGAAGAATCGATCTGATATATCTATTATGCCTTGGGCGATTGAAGGGACACCTCGTGGATCAACAACAAGAGGACTGAGAGAACGACCAAGCATGAATGATCAATCAGAAACCTTGCAACAAATGCAATACCTATAGACGTCTGTTACGACCACTGACGTATTCCGACCGAGGTTCCTTGATCCCAAACTTCTGAGTTCTGGCCGTTCCAGCGGCTCTGTCAATGCCTACCCTTTTGTCGGCTTCCTTTCTTCGCCTTCTTGTCCTTTTTTCCTTTCTTGCCTGTCTTGCCTTTCTTTTCTTTCCCGGACTTTCCCAGGTCGTCTTGAGCACCCTCGTCCTTCTCGCTGCCCTTGGTCTCCTCGCTCTCGACCTGTGTCCCAACTCGAGCTTCGTCAAAGTCCTCGGTTCCAACTTTGCTCTCGGTCGCTGTTCAAGGAACAATGGAGGTCAAAAGGCATAATACTTTTAAGGACAGATTGTACTCACCGAGACCATGCAGCTCGCGGATTAGACTGATCAAGTCATCCGCCTTGACGCGTCTCTCCGTGTTACCATCTGCACCACGCTCGTTCTCCTCGACTCCGAGATCGTCTCCAGCGTCGGAATCGACGTCCGAGTCGCCGCCTGCTCCTTCCGACATGCTCGTACTCTCCGCGAACGTTTCCACTGGCAATTGAAGATATCACTCGGTCAGCGTGATAATTGCATTGCCTGAATTGCACTGCTCACCGATCCTATCCCAAGCCTTTTGGGGTATACGTCGTCCTCTCCCATCGAGGCACTTGCCGATACCTGGATGAAGGTCCTCCTTGTCAGCAAGCTCTTTACTGCTCGTGTAGGAGAATGCACACACCGAGAAGAGCCAACTCCATTCCTTTCGCGATCATGTTCGAATGTGCTTGCTTGGCTTTCTCGTTTCCAGGAGGTATCGTCCGCCTTCCCCGAGGCCCTTCCCAGAGGGCTTTGGCCCTTTGGTACTGTCTGTGAGCCTTCTCGTATTGTCCGATCCAGATGTAGATTGCGCCGAAGATGCAGAAAAGCCAAACTTGATAGTACATCGGAGCCGGTAGGTCGACCAGGTTTTCGCCCAGGATGATTGCGGTTGCGTGTTGAACGAAGCCGTCGGCGACCATACGATGCAGCAAGAGGCACAAGGTGTTCCAGAGGGTGGTCTGAGTCGCTCGTGACTCGTCGCCGTCCATGATGTCGGGCTGTCGTGGACTGTGTTGACTGGATGTCAAAGTTGTGAATGAGGTCAAGTGTCGTTTCACTCCTATCGGTTTACCGGATTGATGAAGGCCTGTGCTAGCTCCTCCGGATCACATTGGCCAGCCTGATATTCATCCGACTGATATTAGCCAGCCTGACATTCACCAGCCTGACATTCGCCAGGGCTGAGCAGCCGCTGGAATGATGCCGACCCCTATCAGCTCCCCTGTCCCCCTAATCGTAAAATCTCGGCGGATCCAACTTAGGCGCGTTTCACAAACCCCTGAAAGGCGAATCACGTCACATGAAGACCAGTTATCGTCTATTGTTCTCTGTTTTGGGGTATCAGGCCCTCTTTCGAGGCGCCTTTTTCGAGGCGATTCTTTCGAGTTCACGTCTGCGCTTAGCCAGCACGACGACGCGTCAGAGCACGATGTCTGCGACATCTCTAGTCCATATCCGGTCATTCTCAAACCGCATCCTCTGATCACCTGTCAAGACCGCACCTCGGCTTATCCAGCTGTCAAGAGCAACGATCCACCTACTCAAACTTCCACCGCCTTCAGCCATGTCGGGAACGGCTCGCGAGGACAAGGACGTCGATGTAAAGATTGAAGGCGGAATAGATGGCGATGTTTTGGAAAGTCTGCTGAGTACGTATGGCTAACGGATTGCTACGAAACTCAGATCTGCATCAGCTGACTGTACCGCTTGACAGAACTGTACGGGAATGAGTACGCATCCAGAAGAAAGGGAGACGAGGAGGAGGTCCAGCAAAAGCTGGTCGATCGATACTTCCGTAAGTCTCTACGTGCAGCAGAGACCTTGCAGCCTTTCTGAACTCTATCCGTCTCTGTCCCTTCCTTGCCCTCTTCAGTCCCGGCTGCCGATGAAAATTCGAACAAACAACCAGCAAAAAAACTCGACACACCTTCCACCCGGACAGTTCCGACGTCTGCAGAAACGGCAAGCCATCAGGCCATGAACGACACCAATTGGTTCATTCGTGAATCTTTGCTGGCGTCGATTAGTGAACCGTTGGAGGATGCCGTTACCGATCCGAACCAAGTCGGGTGCAGCTTGCTCGAGACACATTTCTCCAGATACCTCAGCATTTTCGGAAGTCACGTATCAAGCCAACTTCAAACGACTGCCAACGATCTGCACGCAGTTCTCAGCCTTGCACCAGGACAGAATTTTGTGCGAGCCGGAAAGAAGATGGAAAAATTGAAACTCGATGAGGCGAAGGGTGGATCTGGGACGGGCGTTGCGGAGAGAAGGGCGAAGAATCTGGAGCAGCAGGATAAGGAGGCGGCGGAAGGATCCGCCAAACGAAAAAACCAACGGACCAATATCTCCAAATTTTCAGACAAAGCGAAGCGGATCATCACGTTGCCAGCTGCAACTCTATTCCCGGAATCACCTTGCAAGCCGGAAACGTACACGCACAGGGTCAGCCAAAAAGAAGGAAGGCTCCTCCTTTTCGACCGATCGAATCCGAAAACGAAACCAAAGGGAAAATACACAACGCAAGTCTACCCGCAGATATCCTTCAAGCTTCCAGTCGATGAGGAACACGACCTGAAGGTATACGGCTCGCTCTGCCATCGGCTCTGCTCGTACTTGCTGGTCGTCGAGGAGTATGAGTGGGAAGACGAGGTCTGTTTCACTACCACAGGAGGAGACACCTGTCGATCGCTGACATTCATCCTCTCCGTTCTAGGAGTGGAGATCTATTGTTCATTACCTCATGAAAGAGGGTCGTCCCAAGGACTTGATCATTCCCGAAGATACGATCAAAGATGCGGAACTCGACTTCAGTGTTTACTCAGACGTACCTCGCGAACGTCTCCTCGCCTCAACCACTATACCTGGCTATTCATGGAGCCGCTCGGCGAGGGATAACCAGGTATTGCTTTTGGATAGCGCGAACAATTGGAAGCCCGTCATAAGCAAGTCTATGCCATCAACCTTGACGATCGAGCAGTCGAAAGTGTTTGAGGCGGAATTCAAAGGTGTATTCGCGTTCCTTGTGAACGACAAGAAATGGCCCATTTCAAAGGTGAGCTAGTGTTAAGGGATGTTATCACGATTACTGATCGATCTCGCGATGGTCGACCCCTGCTCTACAGCCCACAGCCTCCAACGCCTTCGACTTTGTCGTCAGAAACCCAACAGGACAGCTCACAGGGTGGATTGAACACCTGCCGATGGTGAATATCACTTGCAATTATGGGGCAATACTCTGCAATGCCGGCGCGGAAAAAGCGAATGTAGAGCTGGTCGATCCGACAAAGCATGCCGCAAAAGACATCCGCAAATACGGGTTCGAATTCCAACTTCTAGGCTCTAAATATCGCATCAATGCCACTGACTACGAAGGAGGTGAGTGCCCCTGCGTCAGTGGGTCATTTATTTCGAGCCTGATCATCTTGAGACTCGAAGTTGAAGTACCAAAAGACATTCCCGACCTTCCGTCCGCCTGGACAGTAGCGTTCCCTCCGGAGTACATGGATCGTCTCAAAGGCAAGGCGGATAGCGAGATGGTGGATGGCCGTTCCGTTTCGGATCACTGCATGCTACAAAAGTGGATTCGCTGCCTAGTCTGCGCGTTGACAAAGGCGGACTTACGGTAGGCTCAATTACTAGCGATATCGGAGTTAGTATTGATAGCGCAATTTGTCGCCGAATCAGACAACAGGCAGGATTCCACATAGGCCTCCTCCGGAAGTTCAGAGAGATGATGGGTATCGGTATGTTTTCTGCCACCACGTCATCCTTAGGCGAGTCTGACATGGGTCCGGTGCGTACAGCGCCTGGGAGATACAAGCGTCTGAGGAAGGGTAAGAGATAAATCTACCTCGCAATATATGTTCTGACCCAGTCGCGCGACACTACAGACCGGCCGTTCGCAATAAAGCAACAGGGAAACTACCTTCACTTGTGTTTGCGAACCAACTTCGATTACGGCAGCAACATCAACAACTTTATGGGCTCCCGAGCGCTTTACAAGACGGGAATTCGTATCCGAGCAGACCTCGTCGCCGTGGGTTCGAACGCCGATGCTATCGCGCAACACCTGTGCGACTATGCAAACGATGTTTATGTCGACATCAAGTCCATCATCGGCGCGGTCGATTGTGTGGCTTTCATTGTGGATGTTTACGCCGCGGAGCATTGGAAGAGGCCGTGTGACGTACTTGATGGCCTTTGCAATCATACAAAGAAGGACCAGAAGCACGATTGTCCAAACTGTCACGGCGAAGTCGGGTGTGTTGATCTGATTCCAATCGCGTATGAGGTGTACTGTACGGAATGTCTCGAAGTTCCCCAGCGAGAGCTTATCCAAAAGGTAAGTCAGAGCTTTTCGTCCTTCGTGGTATCTGCTCTGATTCACGTTTCCTGCCAGGCCAAAGAGCTTTCGGAGGTCTATCCAGAGCTTATGCGACTACTCAGTGCCAGCTGGTCAAGGGACTACGGAGACAAGCAGACGTTTGAGAGCAAACGACTGGGCCCTGTTCACGTCGATGACTTGAGCGTCATGGTCCAGGATGTCTTCGAGTGTTACAGAGGAGCGAAAGCCAAGGACTTTGTCGTGTCGACGCTCGACCTACAATCAAGCGCCAATCCTCTACTTTCTCCATCACTACTGCACAAATTGCTGATTAGCATTGCCGATGATGTTGGATCTGAAGAAGGAAAACGGTCGCAAAAGGGAACGATGGTCCGCGGCAACGTCACCTTCACCACACTGGCTTCCACTCTTCTCAAGTACACGCATTCCTCTGCCACCCTGAAGACCTTGTGGAAGTCAATCGCAAACCGACGGGACTTGTCGCTCGAAGAGCTCAAGGCCGAACTCAGCTGCCTCGTGCCATACGACAAGAATGGCAAGCCGGATCTCTCGAACGTCCCCGCCTGTATCTCGGAGAAGGGAAAGCTCTTGCGAGCGTTCTGGCGGGAGCTAAACATGAACGCCTCTCATGAACGCAAGTTTCCCCACATCAAAAAAGATCGATACGACATGAAGAAGCTGGCGCTCGAAGTGGCTCGAGAGTGTGGGAATGCGTTGCGAGCAAGTGAGAGCCGGGTCGATGGGTACAAAGGTATGATTGCGATGATCAATTCAATACGATTGCTGATTTCTCAAACGATGATGCGCTTAGACGGCGACTCTGCGATCCAAGGCACCGAATCCGCCGGCCTGACAAGAATCGACGACAATCTCAGGCGCTCCGTCATTTCAAACTTCCGTCCAGTGGTCAAGGGTCGCTCGAATCCAAATCCAGTGCCAAGGGAAGTCGTTGAAAGGTTGACACGGATTGTGATCGAAATGCAACAGGATCTGAGCTCCGGTACTCGATGTCTCCCGCGTGGAAGAGATGGTTTCTTTTCCTTTTTAACGGGTGATAACAACCTGGATTGGACTGCAGACAAGGTAAGCTAGCACTTGTCGTGTCTTAGGAACCCGTCAGAGACGCATAACTGACTTCCACGGATAATCAGGCCCGAAGATTCTGTCAATCCCGACTGCGCCGCATGCTTCTTGTTTGCAATTGGAAACATGCCGCTGACCCTTGTGCCAACTGGACGACTCTATACCTTACCCTGTGCTGGTGGGTTTTGCGACTGGAAGGCGTTTGCGAAATCACGGGGCAACCCTTCATGGGGGAGGATCGCCACCCGAACCGGATTTCCATTGGTCACTGGATACACAACCGGATGATGACCGTGGGCTGGGTCAGCGCAGTGCCGCAGAGCTTGGCCGACTTCGTCGAAAGCCTTTGCAACATCAAAGCCGAGACCTGGCCGGCAAATGCCATGAAGAGCAACTTCAGCCATGATCACTGTGAAGCGGCTTTGACAGTCCATACGGGCAAGGTCGCTCGATCGTCGGTCTCCCTTCCCTCTGCTTTGTACTCTTCCTTTTTCCCCAACGAACCCCGTTGGTTGGGCGCACTGCAGTCGGCAACTGGCGAGGAATTCGAGGGAAAACAAATGGGTACCAGTAAGCACATAGCTCACGTATGCCCCGTGCCGCCTCCTAATTGTGGTAACCTTCTTTAATAGATGACGGGCCTCCTCCTGCTCCCGCGCTTTCTGTTGCCCCCGTGTCCCTCAAAAAGACGTCCAAGAAGACAAAGGTTGTGAGTGACGGCGACAGCGAAGTCGAGTTTGTCGGCGCGAGCAAGGGAAAACCAGTCAAGAAGAGAAAGGTCGGCAACCACGGCAGCGACGAGGAAGTGCAGTTCGTTGGCTCCGCCAAAGGAAAGGGGAGAGCGAGTTGAACTAAGTCAAGTTGAAACGCGCGCTGAGACTTCGGACCGTTGAAGAGTGTCGCGAGAGCCAAAAGGGGAGAAGGAACGGCGAAGAAGGAATGGAACTGGTTTCGGTAATCGTTGCGGATCTAGCCAAGATCACAAAGTTGTTCTAGGGATCCTGTCTGACAAAATGGAGTTCACTTCTCCCGTTCTTTGTAATTATCCTGAGCTGGGTTCCAGCGCAGAAGCTTGCCCATTCAGTTTCCAACTTGCGCCAATCCTGCAATGCCATGCAATACAGGCGGTCGAAGAAGACATGTCCAAGAACGGGACTACGGACTGCGCCTTGCGAAGGTGTTTGGATATGAGAGCGCCGTCGATGTAGCGCGTGACCCACGGGGAGCCATCACAGCATTAGCATGACGGAAGGCGTCCCGAAGCTATTGACCATAGGTCAGGCTTGCGCCTCCCGGTGTGAAGCGGTAGCTGTGTGGAAACCAATGACTTGAGCGCAAACGATGCGTAGCAAGAGCGATGCACGCGTCATACCTGTGTCCAAGTGTAAATCAATGCCATATAATATGGCTCACGAGCTGTGTATTCTGCTGTTGAATCCTCTCAGACCTTCGTTGGCACCTCGCGCCATATGCGCGACTTGGAACTCCACCATGCGTCTCTCCTGCTACATCGTATCCGCTGCAGGCACCCAGCAGGTCGTCTGCAGCACCCGATACATCAGTACCCCGCCAAATACCAGCATCGTTCCGAGCTCACCTCATTGCTCCATACCTCAGCAGGCCCTGTCTTCCACCGTAGATTCGCTCATCTTCGCCACCAGCAGCCCTTTATCTAGACCCTCCTTCTCCGGTTCCGCACCTCGTTTTTGAAGAGCATCCTCCGGTGCCACGTTCCGTTTGAGGACCTCGGTGTAGGTCGCTTGCAGCTTGGCTTGTTGTTTCTTGCACGCGACGAGTTCCCTACGTAGTCGTTCAACCTCTTGTGAGGCGGATGATCGGACCATGTTGCAAGGTCTGCAGAGGGGGATCAGCTTTCGGCCAACGGGCTGCAGATATGCCTAGGAAATTCACCGGAGTATTGAGTATCGAATGAAGGACTGGTGCCGCATTCACGTCTGGTCTGAATCCGATCGGCGATGCTGCGGTCAGGACGAGTAGGGTCCTGAAGAGAGGCCGGGGCACGGATATGGGAGGGAGTGATCTAGGCGGCCAGGGAATGACACCCCGAGGAGAATCATGAATCAGACGAGTTGTACCTGTCCGCTAGCAGTATGCAGATAGGAGAACGACTCTACTCACCTCATTGACCGCACGCCGGATAACGGTAGGTAACGTCTTCCACTCGCTCTCGGCACCATTTCAATCAACTGCTTCTTCCGGTCGATGATCGCATTCAACATTGGCGTGCCTTATCCAAAGCGGCAATCGTGGAGGCAGGGCATCCGCTTGTCAGGCCCGCAATGAAGAAAGCCGACATGACGGCAACAACCGACAAGCTTGATCTCGTCCTTTGACGGGCTTTCGGATGTATCTGGAGGCTTGAGTGCTACAACTGTATCAGGCAGGCAGCGTCAGTCAGCCTGGCGAGTGGTTTGACGACGATTTCGAGGGAAAGGGTGCTTACGAGCCTCGCCTCGCGTTGACGGTTTCTGACGGACGAAAGCCGCGGTCCAATGGGCTCCTGAGTGCCCCTGCACGATAGCTCCAGGCCTGAAGAACGGTTTACATCCATGGATAGCTGATTTGGTTGCCACCTGACCTTTGAGATACTTGTGTCGCCAGACGGCCAGAGGAGTATAGCCAAAGAGGAATGTGGATAAATTACTGCTGCTAGCTGTCTCGGCTCGGCACCCGACGATGAGCCGATTGCAATGGTCTCTCCCGATTATATCTCTCCTCTTCTTTCTCCTCCTTCCTCCTCTCAAAATGTCAGCCCGTCCAACCACCATACGATAACCTCGAATGACACCTCTGCCGACGCTCCGACAACGTCAGCACGCCCGTCCTCGACTGCTGGCTGGACTACGAAAAGGCAATCCCCCGACCGCCGACGCATCCTGAACAATTTTACCATGCGCCGACGTCTGCCTCGCTCACGCCGATCGTGGCACACCCTGAGTCTCACAATCCATCTCTGACTGGATCGGCACGACCTCTCAGTAACGCGATGACTGGCCTATGCGCGTCGAAGAATGCGCACGCAACCCGTGGGTGTGTCTACCGACTTTCGGGCAACCTATCGATCCGAAGTTAATCCTCGGTGGTGCCGGGAGGAGTACTGGCACGCCACGTCGCTTGTCACTGCGTGGGTCGTGGACAATTCGCGGAAAGACGCGGAGAAGGCGGCAAAAGCGGACGGGTGGGAGAGGGAGTCAGAGCGGTATTTGATAAACGTGGAGAGGATCCCTTCAGCAGTCCTCTCACCGCTCGGCCAACATCGCCTCAATCACCGACATCACCTTTCAAACGCGGCCTGAAACGCAAGACGTCCCTCTCCGAGAACGACAGCTCGACAGCTCGCGTTCCCTCGGCCCGGAAACACCAACGAAACGCGCGCCCATCATCGATCTCTGCACGCCTTCCCCCGCCGCGGGAAAGGTGTACGATCTGCTTGGATTGGGACGCAGACCGCTGGCGGATGTCGGAGTGCCGAACGGCGTTGCTGGTGGGGAAGCGGTGACTGAAGGGAAAGCCGTGGAAGGGGAGAAGGAGAAGGGAAGGTTCGAGGGATATCTGGCGTTGTGTCAGAGGCCTGCTCCGGCGCGTCACGCCACTCGAGACCGCTCGGGGAGCCGGCATGCTCGGAGCAACATGGGGAAGGACATGCGGGGGCCGTGGCGGAGAGCGGCGTGGAAGCGGGGCTGGAGAGAGGGGAGACGGAAGAGGAGAAGACCCGTCGTGTGCAGGAGTACAGGGAACGCAATGCCAGAGCCATCATGGGAAGGTCTCGAGGTGCGGTGTTGGGAGGACGAATGGCGCCAGGCAAGAGCACGATACGCACAGCAAGAATCACGCGGGACGCAACGCTCAGCGCGGACATCTCTGCACCATCAACGCCTAACGCCGCGGACACCTCTTCACCTCGTCCGTCAACCTCATCCCGCCTATCCACACCCCTCGTCCAGATCGACACCCTCCCTCGTATCCGCACGCGCTACCTTGAACCCTTCGTCAGCCACCAACACGAGGACGTCATCTCCGTCGACCCGAATCCGGAACACGCCGCGTTCCGATGGAGGGATTGGAGTCCCGTGTACTCGTGTGCTTATAGTCATGGTGCGTCCTCCCTCTTCTTCGTCCTGGCAAGTATCGCTGATTCATCCGCGTAGCTGCGAAACGGGAGACCAACGAAGGTCCGAAATACCTCGCCCTTACGTCGGAGTCAGTAACCGTCAAGTGCGTGAATGAATTGGAATGCGCCTTGGATGATGACCTTATCGCCTCATTTAGATACCTACATCTCTCGCATGACGTGCAGCTGCTTCTTCAACAACATCAAGTCTTCGTCCTGGATCAGTTCCACCAACCAGCGAGCCAACTCGACTTGACGAAAAGCTTCCCACAGCTACACCTGCTCTGCATCACACATCCATACCAGGGCGAGAAGTCAGCTTTGGGTCATGCAGAAGGACCGCAGCTCCGGGAACTCGCGGTTGAGATATTCAAGCCGATGACCTTCGACGACATGGTCTATCGGTGCATTCCCGACGACTACAATGCGACGACGTGTGAATTGTGTATCTGCGGCGCGAGTATCAGTGGTCATGCGTGACCGCCGAGCCTAGGGGCGGGCGAACACTGCTACACAAGCAGCATCGACAGCTTGACTATCCATCAAGGCGGTGGCTTTCGACCCTCGACCGGAGCGATTCAACTTTGCACACCGGAAAGTGTGGATGTACACGTCGACAGGTTCACTCTGAACGTTCGGAACAAGTCCTCGACGGAGGAGATCGAGCGTACTTTCGATACGATCCTCGCCTTTATCGGCATGTCGGCCAGATCGGAGTTTCGCGAGGAACGCGGACTTCGCCCATTGTACCTGGATGCAAAATGCTCTTCGGCTGTTCTCGACGTGCTGTCTCGTAGCGTAAGTCTCATGTCGCCTTCCGCCGCCCTTATTGACTCGTCAACGCAGATCAAGAGCACCCTTAAGTCGTTTGTGCGCATTATCATCGACCTGTCCGACACAACAACGACAGGAACCGAGCTGCTTCGCCACCTAGAAACCCTGGGTGAATACTACTCGGCGCTTTGGACTGTCGACCTGGAAGCCGTTGACGAGTCCCTACTGCTTATCATGGCAAGGGGAGATGTTGCCATCCCCATTGTCACGCAGGAGCGAACAGGTTGTCCTCCTGTACTCAAAGGCGGCTTGACTGGCTGGTTAGCGCCGAGTCGCATGGTGGGAGACGGCGAGAATGGATTTCGGGCGCAGTATGTAGCCGAGGGTAGGTTCGAGGGATGCCTTGTTGCAATTTCGGACACATCGGGCGCAGCCTGGAATCCCTTGGCGAATCGCGCCGTCGAATAGGAGCGGAAATCCAGTAAGGAATGTACAAGGCTTTCTCAACGGATGCTATCAGACCCGACAGATTCTGCTGCATTATGGCGAAGCGAAAAGGCGACTCCATGTCATTCGGTTGTACGAGAGGACGACCCTGTCTGTATATCGCATCCGAATCTGCTGACCATCCCCGTCCTCCGCGAGGTGTATCCTCCGGCGATCATTCATGGCATCATCAATCAGCCTCTCGGAACAGTAGCAGTATACAACCCGATGAGCCAAAAGAAGAAGATGTTTGACAAACCGATCTCTTGAAGACTGTTCCCTTCTGGTATAGCTGGATCTTCGTTAACAGCAGTGCGTCGCCGTCACCCGCCGCGGTCCCAATCCACAGAGGCCGGTACGTGCTCGCGCGAATATGACTTGATCATCCTGTCTTCGGCGAGATGGTCTACGTCGTATAGCTCGGGGGAAATGGATTTGGATGGCAAGACGCATTTGAAAGCCGACGGTTGTCCGCCTGATCAGGTTTGACTTTAGCTATCGAACAGAGCTCAATCCTGTTGACAAGATAGCCCAGCGCGTGGCCACGTCAATTGGAACGCGTGTGGTCTCCTCGACTTTGAGAACGTATACAGTCGCATCTTGGGTATTTAAGACGATGCATTCGTAGCGGACATCATGGCCACATGCGTCCTGGCTGGACGCGGGTTCGTTCGGGGCACATCCGAGGAGGCCATACAGTCGTGCGGAAACCGCGTCAAAAAGAACAAGCGAGGCTCGCCACAGACCGCAAAAGCGACCCACTAGTGATCCCGGGTCACCAGCATTATCGCTCCTGATCATAGTCAAGGCGAAGACAGGGCTGTCCGTCGTTCACTGTGATACCGATAGTAAGGACACAAACAGGATTTGATTCACATAATAACAGTCAAGTTTTATGCTCATCTCGTCTGGTATTACGTATACAGTCTGACGGGGGAGCGCGCCATCCATATTGTCATTGCACGACTGACAGCGATGCTCGAGCAGTGTACAAGCGATCGAAGGCGCAGAGAGGGTCGGTCGACCGCGCCTCTGTCCACATAGAGATCCCGTCGCTCGCCACTGTAATGGCATCATCGAGGATAGACGGGGATCGAGACGGTCGTCTCTACCTCAGCGCCCATCCTGCGGGAAGGCGGACATGTTCGCACGGGTACGACGTGATCCAACGAGTTGCAGGGTGATAGTCTATGTCGTTGATGTCGAGAAAATCTATCTTGGTACGCAGTTGCGATCGGAAGCCGTTGGGCGAATCTTGCTGGCCAGGCGACAAGGTTCCTTCTAATCGGATTTGCACAGAGTCGGTAGCGTAGCCACGGCCACTTGACAATTTGCGTGGGACGGCTGCGAGTGAGTCGATTTTGAGGAACCAATCGCGGTCGGCGCGATGCTTGTCATAACACCAGATGAAGGAGCAGACATCACCTAAAGCGTGGAGATGACGCAACACCGTTTCATCGGTCGCCCATTTGGCTCGCAGGGAAATATCAAGATCCACTGAAGGGAGATCCCCACAGGACAACTGGGTTGAGTGGTCAGCGTTCTGCGATAATGACAGGAAGAGAGGAGAGACCTACCACCTGCGTAAAGCAATCCAAGACGGAAGACGTGCATTTGAGCAAGATGGCCACATAGAAGACGTCATATTCTGTCCCCGGGACGATGGTCGGAGACCTCGGCACTTGCCTCGCAATGTCGAGCAGAACTTCGAAGGTCGATTCGACAAATTGACTACCGGTTTGTTCGTGGATTACTAACGAGAACTCCGTTGTGATGCCGATCCACGGCGTGCCCGTCGAACCGTCCGTGGGTTTCGCCGGCGGACTGAGGATACCTGCACCGGGATGAATGACGAGAGTGGCGATTTCGTGTATATCCTGGTCATCTGGTTCGGGTTTCCATCTTGGCTCGACGATACGGATCCCCATAACGCAGAGACCGTAGTGGTCTGGATCGGTCCAAGGCAGTCGGCAGCGAGCGCGGAAGGATTCGAGGGGAATAGGCTTGAAGAGTTCGACATGTATGTGGGCGCGCCCTCGTCGCTCGCTCATGTTCACCTTCTCGACCACCAGAATTTCCAGCCTGGGAAAGGCGGAACGAAGGTCGACGTCGTCCAAGCCCGATCTGTCCTCGAGAGCGGTGGTCTCGCGAAGGTGTTGTTGCAGGAGTAGATGATTATCGTGTGACAGGCACAGGTTCCTGACCCAACGGTGTCAGCGTGGATCGGCTGACAAATGCTCCTTACTCACTTTGTGTACGCCCATCCAGGAGGTCTACCGGTCCTCATCGACTGGAGGAGCGTCTCCTCCGTCGAGTACGCGGCTGACTCGTAGAGCGCCGGAAGTGTGATCGCTCGAACGATCTTCGATGTGCGGTTCAGAGTCGCCAGACCTTCCAGAGGATGGCGTCCCCACGTATGGCTCTTCGCTTCTTCTTTGAGGATCTCTCCTATCGCTGCGATCACGTCGTATGGGAGTCGTACGTCGTCCTATAGAAATGTGATGGTTAGCGAGATGACGCGAGAAGGCCCGTCTGTTCGAGGTCGCTGCTGACTCACGGCTTGAAGATTGTCTTCCTCGCTTCGTATATGATCGAATCGCCGCTTGACGCGCTCTCCTCGGGCAGCAGGGATGCCACTCAGGCATCGCTCCATGAACAACTTGACATCGTCCGGAAGAGCCGGATCCACCACCGGTGACTGCTTTGACACCGCTGCTCAGCTCACAGACCAACGCGTAGCATAAACATCGCACATACCTTCCTGCACGACACATCTTTGGACAGCGAGATGGGGGACATCGTTGTCCTCTGCCGGATCGTTAACGTTGGAAAGACCGTGCGAGCACCAGGATTCCGCCCCTCGAGACGATGTGTCGTTCCGGAAGACTTCTAGGATGGATTGACCGGATGCTCTGGACGATAGAGGAGCTGGATGTGGACTAAGTGAATGTGCAAACTGTCATGAAAGGCTGTGGTTTGTGGTGTCAGTGCGTCAATGCGATAATCAAATGCATGAACGGCGATCGAACAGATTTGGCTCCGCTTTTGACCTCCACTCCACCACGACCACCACAAGAAGATTTCGGCTTGACCATATCCATCTCCCTACTTGCACGGCGTCAGAGCCGGGAGACTCAACGCTCCCAACGCGTCCCTCCGCATTTTTCCTCCCTTCGGCTGTACCAGAGACATCCGACAATCGGGACAGCAAGACCGAACTCCAACCTCGTTCTTGTGAAAACCGACGCGACGAGGTATCGTAAGTTTTGCTTCGCACACGATGGACGTGTTCTCTCTGCTGAAGGGTCTCCTACCTCTACAGATGGTGAAGATCGAAGTGAAGATCGAAGCAGCAGAAGATGAGGTGGCGAGCGATGATGGGCGGGCCGAACTTGAGGTATGTTGCATCCAATCATCCGCCTGTCGAGAAGCGAGTCCTGATTGCCCTTCCTAGGCCGGCGTACAGATACCCTACGACATCGTCATTATTATATCTCAGATGCTCGCCGACGTCTCCGTTCCCCGGACCGACCAGACATTTCCGCTACGAGCGTTGGCGATGCTGAATCGGACCTCTCGCGGCATCCATCAGGTCACCTTGCCGATTCTGTACGAAAAGACGAGTCTGGTAACGGTGGAAGCGTTCATGAAATCCGTCGGGAGGAGTAACCCAAGAGGTTGGCTTCATACGAAGTAAGTACAATGATCTCCGGCGGTCGCGTGTCAGCACTGAATCGCCGGAACACAGATACCTTCATCTCTCCAACGAGACGAGGCACCTACTACGGCTGCATCAAAGTTTCGTCAACAACACCTTCCAGTCCCTGGACGCCGATATCGACTTCCGCTCCATCTTCCCGCGCATCTCTCCACTTTGCGTCAACGGTCCATACGAAGGCGCACGGACCGGATTCGGCGATGCGGCCGCAGACCAGGTGCAGTCACTTCACGTCGAACTCTTCAAGCCCATGTCCTGCGGTCGGATGTTATACCACTCTCGGCCGGACGACATCGACACAATGGGATGTCATTCCTTGTTGCTCTGTGGAAATTGGAACGACTCGCAAGACGGGCGGCGGTATTCGTTGGCGCGTCCGTACCGGCGTGACAGCACAATCGACGCTCTAGTAATCCATCGCGGGGCAGGCTTGGGTGCGCCTGTGCAACCCAAAATCTCTTGGAAAGCCCTTCTACCCTCTTGAAATTTCTCCTTGGTGATTGAAGACGTGATTACAAATCCCGAAGTCGACCTCGCAATTGCTACCGCACTCGACTGTATCAACGCTTCCGCAAGCCTGGCAATACGGGCGAGTAGTGACGTCGGGGAGATGGGTGTTGACCTGAGGTGCTCTTCAGCGGTCCTCGAGACTTTCACGCGCTATGTAAGTCGCTATACCCCTTTCATGGCTGCAGCACCCCTTGATGCAAATCCTTTAATAACAGATGAGGGCAAAGCGTTCGCCTTTTTTCCGCCTTCGCGTGGAGCTTTCTGACAACGAGATCACCATCGACAGGCTCCGACAACACCTTGCATTCTTGGCCGAATTCTCCGCCGATGTGTGGTATCCGGATCCGGTGGGCGTCGAAGACTGCAATCTTTTCGTCGATATCAAATCATACGGGGTTCCAGGCGCGCTATGGCGCCCTACCGATCATCCGGCAGGAACGCGGGTCCGTGTTCGAGGGACCCTGAAAGACTTGGACCCGGATTTCGCAGCGGAGCTCCAAGACGTCGATTTCGAAGAAGGCTTTCAAGCAGCGATCGACCTCGAATTCGACAACGAAGGCTTCCGGCCGGTAATTTGTACGGAGTTGCCAATCCCAAGACCGTATCAACCTCGGCGCGTGTACGAGAGAAATTATCATCCGTAGCTGGATCGACCGGTCCTAGAGCATGGGAAAAGGTGAAAGCTGACTTGCCATCTGGAGCGGTCGATGGTCGAGCTGTATCGCAGTGACTCGGACGTACGGTGGATGCGAATGTGCGGTGAGCGCAATGTTCGATCTGCGCTTAAGGCAGTCCTCTTGAAGTTGTATACGTGATGCCAACAAGTATGAATTCTCGCGTTATACAGTTGCAAATACTCGAAGCAGTGTCCGACTGTCTTCATCCACGCGACGCGTCGTGTCAATGTAGTTTGGTTTCTCAGTTATGAGCAGCTTATCTATCGGCAACCCTCCAACACAAATGCGTTGTATAGACGATGCCCCCTCATGGTCATGAGCAGCGCCGATCGAAGCACGACTCGGTGAATGCAAACGTGGAATACGCACGCATCCTGGTTGTCTGGGTCAAGGTTTGTTGTATCGCATCTCCGCTCGAAGTTCGGACAAGGTGTACAGGAGCCCAGTGTACCACGAGCGTAGAGTGGGTTAGGATCCCCTTGGCGACGAACGATCATTCAAGCCAAAAAGAGGCCGGGCGCATATCCACGCCGTTGATGGACATCTCCCTGATCTTGTGTCGTTATAGATATGCTACTGTGCGCAGCGTTGATGAAGGCTGAGGTCTACTACTAAACAAGCAGGATAATACGACGCGGGGGGCTGAAAGTCTCGCTGAAGTTTCCTTCCGGAGTGGAAGCTGCGGCCGGGATGCTTTCGAAAGACTGTACCGTCCGCTTGAAGATCGTGTGACAGGGCGCTCCAGAAAACAGGCCCGACCGGCGAGTAAAGAAGCGTATGAAGATCGTCGGAGGTGCGCATGCGTGCACAGTCAGGCTCAGCGACGACAAATCTGGTGGCCTCGATGGCTCGTTCGCGAATTGCCGATGTATCACTGTGTCACCAATATAGTCGATGAGCATATCTACACAACGGTTGGGACCCGTAAGAAGTCGCACAAGCCTATTGTGCACGATATCAACGAATACAGTAATACAGCCAGATAATCCCCGCACAGCATCCTGTACCATGTCATCGCCAGCGCAATTGCATCGGCTCTCATAGCTAGAACCTCCATCCGTCCGGAACCGTGACATGTGCGCAAGGATAAGACTTGATCAATCGCCATCCGACAAAGTGATCGATGTCATGGATCTCGGGAAAGTTGATTTGGGTTAATAAATGCGCCTTGAAACCGTGGTAGGAGGGGTCTTGCTGTCCACGGGACAATGTCGCCCGAGCATGGATTTCGGATCTGTCGCTTGAGTACCCTAATTCCCTTGCCAATCCGTATGGAACGGTGGAGACGGCGTCGATCAAGACGAAATGGAAAGATACCACGCGTTGCCGGTTATAGCACCAGTGTTTGGAGTAGATATCGCCCAAGGCTTCGAGATGTTTCAACATGGCTTCTTCGGTCATCCAGGCGTCCCGAGGTGTGACAGCAAGGTTCACAAAGGGCAGGTCTCCGACAGCCAACTACCGGATGAAGTGGCAAACGTTCACCTCAACAGTCCATCTACTAAAGGCCTGGGACAGGGACTGGGACCCACCATCGGCGTGAGGCATTCCAGGACCAAGGATGTGCATTTGAGGCTGATAGATTGGTTGTAGCCGGGATATCTCGGGACACCGACGACTGGTGAGTGCGCTGCCTGTCTTGCGAGAGCGAGTATGGCCTCCAAGGTGGATGTCGTGTGGCTGATATCCACCTGTCCGCGGATGGCGAGTTCGAGTGGTGTCGACATTCCAATCCAGGAAGCGTCCCTTGGATCGATAGTGAATAAGGATGCGGTTCAACGATACCCGCGCCCGGATGAATGACGAGCTTGGTTATCTCGTGCACCATCAGGTCGTCTGGATCGATTCCGTGTATGGAGTCGTCATCGTCAGGTGTTACGTACGTTCCCAACATGCCCAATCCATAGTATTCTCCGATCGACCAAGGCAATCGGCATCGATCATACAGGTCGTCGAGGGACACCGGATTGTAAAGTCCAACGTGTAGGAGCAGCCTGGTATGATTTACACTCGTGTTGTTCTCCTGGATCACAACCATTTCCAACCTCGGGAATCGGAGGAGGAAGTTTGCGTCGTCGAGGGCCGATTCATCACACTTGTCGGTGAGATTAAGGTTTCGCTGTAAAAGCAAAAAGGTGTCGTGAGTCAAGTAAAGATACCTTGCTCGACAATCGTTTCAGCCTAACACGCTTCAGTACCGCTTTTGTACTAACCGCGTTCGACTCCAGCCGGAAGGCAAGCCATTCGTCATCGCTTGCATGATGTGTTGAGCGGTGGCATATGCGGTCGACTCGTACAGTGCGGGAAGCGTGATGGCACGAACGATCTTTCAGGCTTGATTCAACGTGGCCAGAGTTCTTAGCGGGAACTCGGATGGATCCTCGGTATCCGCTTCATCCCGCAGAATCTCTCCTATTGACCTGATCGAGTCATACGGGAGCCTCGGAGCGTCCTGAGAAATGTCCATTTGAGCGGTCTGCTGCTGGAAGTCTAGTGCAGATCGGTGTGAGCTTACGTCTTCTACATCCTTCTTAGGACCATGGATAAAAGCTAGCCGATTTTTGATGCCCTTTCCGCGGTTAGCGGGAATGCCTTCTACGCATCGCTGCAAGTGCAATCTGACATGCTCTGGGAGTGCGGGCGTTTCTTCGCGTGACTGCCCGAACCGGCGATCAGCTTACTCTAAGAGGAGACAATACAATGGCAGAGCTTTCCGAAACTCACGTTCTCTCCAGAGATGTCGCGAGCCGATGCCTCGACCTGCACTGCGGGCGATGTTTGTGACATGAAGTCGGACATGCTTGCACTCCAGTGGTCAGATCGGCGTGATCTCGACATTTCACTTTCCAGCAGTCGTTCCGGGGTGACTTCGCAAATATCTTGGAAGTCTGGGACTTAGATGTCGGGAATTCGGGACTTGCTCGTCTGGTCTAGAGATAGCGAAAACTATTCAGTGATTAGGGATAGGATGGGATGTGCTGTACACACCAGAGCAGAGTATAGTCGACTGGAGGCCTTGCGATCAAGGGCTGATGGATATGATACCTGAGTGAAGTAGGACGGTAAGTTATAGGATCAGAAAATTCAGATCACGAGAGGCACTCTAGTTGGTATTTAGGCCAGAGTTGGCGTCTTACCACTCAGTCTGTGCGCGAAACCCAGCAGGCAGAGAATGCAAGTCGTTGAACCTTGCTCTGGCTCTAGAAGACATCTCCAAACACATCCCTCGTCGCTGGCCTCTCGTTTCGCCGGTCAACATGCCCATCACCAAACGCCCACAACGCCGCGCAGCCCTCCAAGCGTCCCAGCAACTCGCCTATGCAGCGGTTCACGGCCCGTCATTCGGACCAAATGAGGAGACGCAGCAGCTCGGGAGCCATTCGGCGGTCGTACAAGAGGGGAACAGGTGGTTCCGGTCGGAGAAGGGAGAGGAGAAGGGTAGTGCGTTGGAGGAGTGGCGGGAGAGAAGGGTGAAGAGGAGGCTGGTGGATCTCGAGGTACGCACATCCCCTTTCTTGGTCTTGCATTGGCTTGTGCTGACGTCGATAACAGCGAACCAACGCAAACGACCTTCCCTCGACGGCGTTCCCACTCGCCAACCGCCCAATAGCAGACGACACCAATCGATCCCCATCCCGCCGAAAAAACACCTCCGAATCTCCGGCACCGGGAACAACGACACATCATCCAGGATACGTCCCGCAAAGCGTCGTCCGTCAACGGCTACGAGCCGATAAACGGAGGAAAGCAATGACGCCAACGGTTAGGACGCTCATACAGTATCGCAAGACACTCCGGGAATACCTGAACGAACTCGTGAGTCGTCTCCCGTCCCCAGAAATCCACGGTCTGACCCCTTACCTCGTAGCCCCCGACAACGCCATACGTAACCCAACACGCCCCCTTCCCCACAAATCCACCACACAAGACCTGTTCGTCCTGTGCCCATCCGGACGGAAAGTACGCGTGTCAGCGGTGCGGAGAGTACGCGTGTTCGATGGCGTGTTGGCGGACGCACCGGGAGATTGCTGTTGGTGATGGGGGATGTGGGGTGGAGTTGCAGGGGATGGTCGGGTTCGCGGTGTGATCGGGGATGGATGACTGAATCGTGGAAAAAGGTCGAAGGAGCGCAACGTCCTCAATACCGGCCCGATGTCTTGCTCGGATCCGCCAATCTTACAACCGCGAAACCTCGATACTCGACCCACGGTACACCGAGAACACATGAGCGGCTCGCTATGTCGGTACGGCGATACGCGGAAATGGGCTACGCAAGACCAACTTCGGCTTCTCATCCGTCGGCAGGATGTCGTCCTCGCCAGAAACATGTCCGCTACCGTGTATGGTACCTTGTTCGTGCCGTCATCCGGATCATCAGTCGGCAATATCCCAAGCCGCATATCTTCGGACATCTCGTCGAAACCCAGCGACATGAAGCTCAGATCATGACGACCTCCGGCCGCGGAAACGTCACACATGGACGATAGTGACAGCCATCAGCTGCAGAATCAGCAAGGGCACCTTGGAAGACAAGAGCGTCTGTGAAGGTTGCGCGGGCTATTCGTCTTCAAGGCCACGTACGCAAGACCCTTTCCAAGGCGCCGGTCAATGCGAACGGCCCTGCATCCACTTCAAGCTGAAGCTGGCCGATCTGGTCTAGTGAGAGATCGGATCGGAAGGCCTAGGATGATCATGGTCTTATTCTCACTGGTCGCCATGCATCGCCTGGGCACGATCGCATAGGCATTCGATAAGCGTTTACAACATCGATGTACCAGCTAGCACTATGATATATCCTGTTCACGAAAAAGACAAGGGGGATGGAACAATTTCTCACGCTCAGGGAGGGTTTGTGGAAGAGCCAGCTGGACCGCCGAAAAGGTAACTAGCCAGTTCTCGAGGGTAGCAGCCGAATTGGAAGGGTTGTTCTTTATAGTCTTGACATCTGATAGTGCCTCTGCCTCTCTGACGAGGTCTTGAGTCACGGCTGCATCGAGGTAGGGGTGGATCTTGTTTGCCGTGTTCTCGGTTACGAAGCTGTTGATAGAGTAGCTCGTCTTGAAGAAGGTCGCGCGTTGATCGGTACGTGTTGATCCGTCTTTCGGGTCGAACCAGATCCTGGTTTCACCACGGGGACTGAGTACCCGCCTAGAGTGCTGCAGGCCGTCGTGCACCTTCCTTCTTGGTCGGGATACTCTGCCTCTAGCGCCTCTTCGATGTACTCGACAAACTTGGCTTTGAGCTTCTGGGTGTCGACAACCTTACGATCAGCGGACATTTTTCCTGCGAAAGCAGAAACGTAGTGTCCGTGCTCTGAACCCTTCTTGAACGGGCTTTCCACTCCGACGATTACGTGCTCTTCGACAGTGGGGTCCTCGGCTTTCAACTTTTCATACGCACGCTTGATCGCAAGTGCACGGTCACCGTTTTCTTTGCGCACAGGGGCCGCGTTGGCCGGTACCCATGCAGGACGGGGCATGATAGTGTTGACAGAAGATCTTCCGAAGATGAGTACTAGTTGGAAGGCTTGAGTCCTGAGAGACCCGCCCACATGAGTGCCAGAGGCTGACACGAGCCCCTTATATAGTGCAAAGCTCCCTAGAAATGGATCACTGATCGCACCTCCTGATAGTCGTACCTCCTTTCGGTCGCTAGGGGCAGATAGAGTTGCGTTCCATTCGCGCTGATCTGCAGTAGATCTGGTGAATCTGATCGATTCTGGATCGAGCATCAAAGGCTGTTTCCAATTTTGGCGTGTGTATGCCTACTATCCAACTATAAGGCTGGTCAAGAGCGGATTTGGCACATGTTGGTTCTCAGCGAAACCCTATCCACCTGGAGGTGTGATTCTGCGAGATTGATGGTAGTCTCCCATGCGATCCGTGGTTGATCCGAATTCCTCATAGACGTTATTTGCCGCACAGAAAGGGCGTGAACAAGACTCAACATCGCACTGGAAGATATCTTGCACTCCTTGCTTACTCTGACGCTGGTCGCAACCGCAGCGATAATAGGTTCCCACTGCCTTGCGCCGCGACATAGCATTGATAGCGATAAACGCTCAGGGTGACAATAGCAGAGCGACTCGTCAGGGCTGAAATAGCAGCATCCGCTTGTTCGCTTGAAAACTGAATGAAAGGAAGAGTCAAATCGAGGTTGTCGAATGGTTTCGTCTGAGACACTGGCGGGCGCTCTTGCCTCAAAGTGGCAACAACATACCATTGTATGTCTAGTGGCGCGCGTACGAATATCCATTTGAGATATCGAATCATATCCTGCTCTGTTGTTGACTGCCCGAGGAAGTTCAAGTTGAGCTCTACGCACATCGATTGCTTGAGGTCCAGCTGTAGTAGTCGGTGATACGCTGTGTTAGACAGGCTTACTATCGAGGTGAGGTGCTCCAGAACGACCGGATACAGATCCGAGCAGAGTCACGTTGGCGAGGTACTCCCCATTGCGGGAGCGGGAAAGGAATCTTGCACAATCGATGGCCAAGCCCATCATGTACACATATGAAGGGGCAGCTGTCTTCTGTGCGTCGCTGAGCGGAGCTACGTTGGTCCTGAACAGGTCATCCGTCGGCAATGAAGAGTAAGGTACCGGAGCGCAGCTGTCTTCTGTGCGTCGCTGAATGGAGCTACGTTGGTCCTGAACAGGTCATCCGTCGGCATGAAGAGTAAGGTACCGGAGCGCAGAGGCGGTAGCAGAGCGCCACCCTTTCTGACAACCACGTTGGAGACGTTGACGAGAAATATATCCATCGTAGGAGCCGCTGCGCGTCGACTGATTGAACACCAAAGAAGCAGATCTCGTGCCAGATTCAATACGCCGATCGTGGAGGCAGAGCCGGCGAAGGTCCGAGGGAGATGGTTCGGAGGATCTGGAAGTTCGGATCTTGACTCCGGTGATATCGTTCGATTCGTTCGTCGACGTTCGGCGGTATATGGTTCGTATTGTCTTGGACGGCCGGATACGGCATGAAGGCGAGTCGGGGAGATTCCGAGGCGATGTCTCCCGATTCGTTGACGTCGGAGAGGCTGAGAGTGAGTTGTTTCCGGAGCTCTAGCAGTCCGAGGGTGACATCCACACAGACAAGTACCTACAACGACGCATCAGCGCCGTAAACGGCGAAGATCTGTTCCTCACTTCGTGTATGACCACCCAGGGGGTCGTCTCAAGCTTAACGAACGTTCCACCGTCGCATTATCTGTGTAGTCCGTCGTTTTCCACAGGTGCGGCAAAGTGACCTCATGAAAACGCCCGCGAGATCCTGCTGAAGCACGTGAGTGTGCCTAGAGCCTTTGCTTCGCCCTTGCGCCGTTGTCATCCCGCGGTACGTCGGAAAGAATACGAGGGATAACATATGCGAATGATGCGATGTCGGGCGGGAACGGAGGTCCGTTCTATGCCATGTCGTCCAATACGGGTATCTCGCTGTGGAAAGGGGATGCCCGACGGGATAACGTGTCGCACGGCGTCATTCATAAATCATAACGCCTCGCCTATCCGCGCGGATCGTCTCGTACGTCCCTCGTGGCCGGAGTGTTCTTGACCCAGCAACACGTGCGCTCTGGAAGCGCGTGCCGTGCCTGTGAAGCGATGAAGTCTGTCAGAAACGGGAGATGCGTCAGCTCATACAATGCGTACCTCTGTTGCGACAAACATCGTACACGTGCCCAGGTATGACCCAGCTTGCCCATCATCCTTGAAACGGGCGGAGCTTGGGACGAGGCTTGCGCAAGGCCAAGTGCAAGCTCGCTGGCGAATGTCGAGCGATTCCGCACGGATCACGGGCAAGGTCGACCATCCTGGTGTCGCTGCCTCACGTCCGAACTGCAGGGGGCCAACTCATGTAGATACCGCACGTTGTTCCTGACTGAGTCCTGGACATTGAACATGGTTTGAACATTGCCCGCCAAAAGACCCAGAACCGGATTGACCCCTAACGCACCAGCACAAAGTCAGCCGATGAGAAGATGTCACGGACATAGATCGATTGATCTCCGTGCGGGGCGCCTCGGATGTTTCAGCTGGTGCGGTGATCCATGATGTCATGTGAGACGACGGCATACTCAACCTTGCTACACTTCCCACCACAAACCATGGCCTTCCTCGTCCCTCTCCTCCTCCCATCCATACTAGACGCCACAACAAACGTCGGTAAGCCCCCTCCCCCCTTGCGCGGAACTTCGGGCTGATGCCGCCGGTCCAGCGCTGGGGATCACGAATGCCGTCCAGGGCACCTCGTCCTCGGTCACGTTCCAGATTGGGCCCAAGGTGTATTCATCCGCCAAGGGGTTCCCGTTGGGGGATTTGCCCGAGGAGGTGCGGGAGGTGATTATTCTCATGGCGTTGGAGAGGAGTAAAGAGTGAGTATGGTGTGCGCGTTTTTGGGAATGATGGCGGGTAGAGGAGGAGGTATCAGCGTCGGCTGGCCGTGAGCGTCGGACATGATCCCGATTGGACATGTTCCCGATTGTTCCACACTGCGTATCTCCCGCCTGCAATGCAAATTCGACCCATCTTCCACGCCGCTGACGAACTCCCTCTCCTCAGACTCATCCAACCCTCCATCCTCGTCTCACGCCCGCTCTCCCTCTCGCCGACGGCGATCCCGATCCAACACCCGCTCCGGGACCCGAAGTCGCCGCACTACCGCTCGATCCGCGGCGAATGGCAGGTTGCCAACGGGTATCCCGTCAGCGCGTGGAAATGGTTGACGGTCGATCGCGAATGGAGGGATGTCTTAAGGCGGCGGCTGTGGCGGGAGATCGTGCTCGATACGTCGCGGTCGTAAGTGGTCCTTTTTTCCGATGCTGCTTGTGCTCCACACTGATATTCCCCGCAGGTACAAACGATTCCTCAAGTTTCTGGAAGACGGACAGCTCGACGACATCCTCGAGCGTGTCCATTCCCTGCAACTCGATCAAGGGTTCGACGACCCGTCCGACCTCTGTAAGCCGTCCGTCGCCCCCTGCCTCATCTCCCTTACACTGACCACCATTCCCCCGCAGACGGCATCATCCGCCACCCGAAACTCGTCAACCTGCGCCGACTAGCCATCCTCGGCTCGTGGCCGTACAGCAGCAGCCTGACCGCCCGACCGACCCCGCTCTTCAAGTTCGGGATCCAGCTCGTCCCGGCGCCGCCCGCCCGGCCGCTCCTCGTGCGCGAGACGGATGTCGACGAGTCCGGGGAGTACGAGCTCGAGGAGCGGGAAGAAGACGTCAAGCGGCTCGACGTGTTTACCCTCGGTCTGCCGCTCGAACTCGCCACGAATGCGGTCGCACGGCAGCACCTCGCCCTCCTCCGTCCCCGACGGCTGGAGATCACGCTCGTCCTGCACCAGCTCGATCCCCGACTCGTGGAGGAACTCGCAGACTTGCTCGCGGACAAGATTACCACCCTCGGCATTCGGTACCTCGCCTCGGACCGGGGGATGGACTTGCCCAACCCGGCGGACCTCTTGTCGCCCACTTTGGACCGTTTCCTCGCAGTGGACATCCACCTGCCACATCTCACCTCGCCCTCGCCCGCGCCGCATATTATCCCACACCGGGTGTACCAAGGACAAGAGGATCCGTACACGTCCTTCTCGCAGCGCGTGGTGCACCTGATTACCGCGGACTCGGACAGACGGAGACGGTACGCCGTCTGGCTCGAAGGCGAGACGCCGGCGTTGGGCCCGTTCGGGCAGGGGTCGATCAAGCCCGAGGAGCGGGTCATCTGGGAGCGGGAAATGGAAATGACGTGGCCCCGCGCCGAGGGGGAAGCGGCGGACGGCGTCGTGCGGCAGGCCGACACGAAAGAGCACGCCACGGGCGGCACGGGAGGGAAGGGAAAGGCACGCGACGATGGGACGGCGGAGGGGGATCATTGGGAGAGGGAGACGAATTTGAAGCTGTTGGGCGGGTTGATTTCTTTGCGACTGGAAAGCAAGAAGCATTAATGGATCGGACATCGTTTGGGATTGGACTACGGATGGGTGAGTTGTATTCGTATTCGTTGTATCTTTGTTCGTTGTATTTGTGGGTATACAGGTACGCAGGCAGGCTTTTTCGATTCTCGTCCATGTTCCTACGTACGAATCGCCCAGGGCATCCAGCGGTGCTTGCCAAATCACCCGATAGAAACCATCCCGAAGGGCGATTTTGCCCATCTTTCACTTCCGAGCCATGGGGCAGGACCAGATGTATCGTCTGCGATATCCCATCCTTCGGCAATACGTCGTTGACTTCGAATTCCGGGTCATCTCCAGCCATTCTTCGACTTCTGTGCCCTTTTCGCGAAGGCTAGTGAAATGCCCACTGCTTCCATTGCCCACATGTTGACGCCGAGATGCATCCTCCTCCTCCTCCTCTCTCTTATCGACCGAGATGCCCGTCTCCTCGACTTGCGAACGGTGCCTTCTCAGCTCATCCCCCTCCCTTTTCCGAGCGCGCCTCTTTCGGGAACAACTACCAGTTTGCCTACTTCAGCCGTGCGTTTTCCGCTCAACACCTTGTAACGCTTGAATGCCGTGCCCTGTGCGTTCTTCGCGTTCTTCGAGACGCGATTTTACTGGCGCTCGAGGGGATACCATGTTGCGAAAGGTAGAGTACAAGAAGTTGCCTATCCTTCCTGTATTCGCCGTTGTTATCTTCGAACGCTGTGATTGCACGCCTATGTATCCTTCGTTTGGCGTACATACGACTGGACGTAGACTACGGTCTATTCGCAGAACGAGCGGATATGAAATTTCGTTGCATACGGCACCAGGGATGTCATCTCTGACTGCCGAGTGTCATCTCGGCCAGAGGCTTCAACGATTGTGCAAAAGCACGGTCCGCACGACACATCACCAATCAGCAGGTACCCGTACATGCCCACACGGAAAGTATTCCTGGTAATCAGACACGGTCTCCCCCCGGGGCGCAACGCTTTCCCCCTTAGGAAGCTCGATCCAATGCTCCGCATGGGCGGTAAACCCGACCGCAGGATTGCCTTGCGGATCGGCGTGAAAGACATCGCCGCCCCACAGGTACCCCGTAACCCGGATCTTGAGCGGCTTCCATTCATTGTCGACTCGGACGAGGCGCGATGGGATCGGTATCGCGGCGTTGAGCATGACGAACTCAGCGTCTCGCCTGTGCCGTTGATACGTCCACCAGCGGGAATATGAGGCTGCAAACGCCTTCACGTGTCGTGCCATGTCGGTTCCGGTGGTTTGATGGCCGCGGATCTCGACGGCGATGGTAATCGAGAGGGGTTGCTTGTTATGCAGCTTTAGGTAGAGAGGGCGTCAGATCACCCGTCCCGTGCAATTGTCGAAGTGTGAACTTACGATCCGAGTAAAAACGTCCAGCACCTTTGGCCAACAATGGAGCTTGAACCTCGCATTCTGATTGCGCTGCTCTCGGCGCTCAGCCTTGTCGATCCGCCAGTTCATCATTGCCATCTGCAGGACGACCTCCACCGCCAGCTCGGTCGACGCCGAGGGTTCCTCATCGTCGATGACGAGGGAGAACCTGCGATTCGGGAAAACGTCTTTTCGCGATTCGCCAAGGCGTAGTCGAGCGCCGGTTTTGTGCTCCTGCAGGATGCCGGCGCCTTTGCGAATGTGCATGCTGGCGATGTTGATGGTGCGGAAGTGGTGTCTCCTTGCTTCACGATCGAGCTCAAAGTGCGTGCCGAAGATGCGGACTTGAGTGGCTGTCGGGTGTTTGGCGCTGAACGCCGCGCACCTGCACACCAGATCACTGATGGATAGATTCTTGCACATGTCAACGTGGAGCGCGGCGTCGACGGTGATTGTATTCTCCATCGTGGCGAAGAAGCCGAGATGGTCTCTCTCCGAAACGCAGATGAGCTCGAGGCGTGGAAAGTACGCCCGCATGCCTACGGAATGGTCGGGGCGGTCGAAGTGGCCATACACAAGACGCAATTGGTGTAGGAGTATCTTGAAGGTGGCACTCGTGACGTAGAGGCACCTAATTCGGAGAGGCATCAGCTTTCAACACGCAACCGATAACCATCCCGTACGAACTTCGTGTGCTTGAAACCCTTTGGTATCCCCCTCGATAAAGACGCGAACAAACCCTCCTCTGTTCTGTAGACGGTATTTCGATACAGCAGCGGCAGCGTAACCTGATGGACCGCGCGGGACACGCGGTTCAGGTACGCCAAGGAGCGAAGATGGTCTTCCGATAGCGGCGCAAACGCTGCGCTGTTCGCCAAGATCTCGGCAAGTGTCCCAAGGACATCGTATGGAAGTCTTGGTTCGCCCTATAATGTATAAAGTGAGCCGTTTGAGGACGTTAAATGTCCAGATGGTCTTACGAGGATAGGGTCTGGAACAATGTCGGTCACCGGCTGATGGGTCTTCGCAGGGAGGAACTCTGGCGGGAAAGCGTCCAGCGTCTGCTGAATGAAGGCTGCTGAGGCTTCCGATTGCTGCATGGCTTCCTACGGAGAGAGAAGGAGCTCATTAACTACCGTCCAATATGAGGCATGGGATGAAATCATGAGACGAACCTCGTCCGCCGACGTCCCCGCGCTGTTGCCGGTAGGGGGTTCCATGCTTTGTGCTTCTCGGTTCTAGCTGGGGCGAGATTTCGAGTTCCGGGACCTGGAAAGTGGGCAAGATGGGAAGGATACGGATCGATCAGTCAAGACGATTGCAGTAAGGGTGCAATGCAGTGTGAAGTAGACAGTGAACAGTGGGACCGGCAATTTAGTGACGCGTTCTGCCTTGAAATATTCTCGATCAGACCAACGGCGTTGGTCGTTCCGAGACATTTACTGCTATAAGCCTATCATCGATGACCTATCTCTCATCTACTCTCTATCTATGTCTCCATCCCCGAAGCAGCTCACTTATGCATTAACGGCCCATCATCATTCACCCTATCACCCCCGAGAGATATCCTCGGAACGAAATTTCGCCGTAAGTCGATGCTCGGAATACAGCGACGGGAAGGCGGTACTGCGCGCAGATCTGAATGACTACGATGGTGAGTACTCTAAGAGCTCCAGAATCAGAGTCAGAGACGATCACGGTGATTCTGATGAGTTTGCACGACGTCAGTGGTCAAACGAGTGGTACAGTGCTGGCGGCGAAGTCACCCGTCCACGCATGTTCCCCGATCGATAGCTGCCGTCTGCAAGATGTGAGTGCCCCGGAACGCTTGTGCACGACGATGACTGACGACCTTCTCTTTGCACGGCAGAAAGTTGTGCCAGTGCATGATCGACATACACTCGATGAAGCCCAACGGAGGTTCTCTCAACAACCGGAAACACATCGGGCCAATGGCACATTGCCTTTCGGTACATCTCTTGCGGTCAATGGCTTCAACTCTCCTACATGCGCCGAATCATCCAACATGGTACGCGGCGGTCTGGCTGGGTGACGGTGTATCCAGATTGAATCGTCTAAAATAACGGTAAGCCGGAGCCTTGATCGCTTCGTACAGGTATCTGCTGCACAAGGACAGATCGGCGAGTCCGTAGTTCGATACAGAAGTGCACGCCGCGGCTCGTATCTCTCCGACTCGTCTTCGGCGTCAACCTCCCTCCAACGACAATGTGGTTTACAAGTCCTGTTTCCGAACCAGAGACCTTCAGCACCGTATAACGGGCATTCGTCTTCTCGCCAATCTGTCTGGATGAGCGGAATGCATGGCCCCCGCTTTGCACGCGCGCGTACGCCTATCAAGTCGGATGAGCTTCAGTCATCTGTTGGCGTCGAGTAGAGGTGCCAAGGAAATGTGCCCACGATGTTGTGAGTGGTCAAGGGATGGTGAGTGTTCTTGAATGCTCAGCCTTGTTGTCGGTTGACACGTTGGATTCCGTTAGCTATTCTTGCCTTCCTGCAGAGAAGGTTAGCTCCGCGGCCCCGATACCGTCTCCGCATCGCTCACCACCAATGTCACAAACGCATAAAGCCATGACCCCCGCCAGCTTCGAGCGTGCACAGCGTTGTGGCGGTATCGAAGCGACTTGACGGATGCACTGCGGAAGGGATTGCGCAGCAGACGGAGGGGAACAGTCAAGGCGTGTGTTGGGAAGCAGGGGTGATCGTTAGTGTCCTGGTGCCTCGCTTTCTTTGTGAGTATACGTGTTGTGCTAGTGATGCTGTTCCTGCAGCTGAATTTATACCTTGTGTGTATAGCGTATTGTACCGATTCAAGACGCTCGACAAGATCGATACGAAGCTCGCCTCACGCAACATTTACACGACTCATATGGGATGCGCTTCCATGGCGGGAGATGGCAGGCAGCCCTGCCTAGGTCGTGAACGTTCAAGAACTGTCCGACATTCCGTCATCGCATCATCGGGACTGCGGAATGGCACCATATTGGCGGAGCTCGGCGAAGGAGTAGGAGTGTCACGGGACATGGACGGGAACCCCGTCGTTGTGCTGGCGGGGCACGGCGATGAAGCAGGCGTCTTCTGGGTACGTCGTTCTCTCCTGTTCTCTCTTCTAGGGAATAGGGAAAGGCTCTAACGTGCTTTCGATGCAGGTTACATTTGAGTGTCATCGGCTTGGACAGTCATCGCCATCCGCGACATCCTGGAAGCTGCCGATGTCTTCGCGGTGGTCAAGGACACGCGACTCCTGTACCCGGTGGAGAGGTGTGCGTTTGCGCAACGCTTCTGCACTGTATGTAGGTTGTATTTATGCTATGCGATTGACACAGGTACGCTTAGCCTGGACGACATGTCGACGTTAAGAGGATGTCCGAGAGGGTACGACCGGGAAAAAGCGCGAGCCATTCGCGTCTAAGCGCGTCCCCCTATCATCTATGTGATAGGAGGTGGTGGTGGCGAAGTATATCTCTCGATTCCGTTTGATGTTGTCATCGTTCTTCACGGAGGACGATACTATCGTGGCTACCTGGCACTGCTTATCGCCCACCGATACTGTATCCTTGATCCTCCGCGTACGACAACGAAGCCTCGAAGTGAGTTATCGCCTCGTGTCAGGAACCATCGCGCTGATCGATCTGGCGTGCTTCTTTTCAGATCTCGCGCTGGCAACTATCATCACAATATCGTCTACTTCAAGCATCCACGGCATCCTCGACCATCGCCCTCGCCATGCTGATACCGCTGAATACTGGACGTGCGGACAAGGACGGCGCGGATGATCAGAATGTAAGGGTTTCGTCGATATCTTCGAGACGCAAGCATCGCTACACTGCTGATCCTCCATTCGCTTGTCATGTATAGGGTACCTCGGATCTTCCCGAAGATGTGTTGGCTTTCATTGTCGGGTCGTTGGAAGCGTTCCTGGAGACATCACGAAGGAGGTCAAAGGCCGATACGATGAAGACGCGCCAGCAAAGTTAACTGTTCGTCCTTCCTGCCGCAACGAAAAGGGGCGATGATGCTGAAGTCTCCTGAAACGCAGACCTCTTCCCGCCTTCCTTACGAAGTCATCAAGATGATTGGTCAAGTCTTGGCAGATGAAGTCGCCATGCATGGCCTGTTGTTCAACCCGTCGCTAGCAGATCTCGCTACGCTCGACCGTACCTCCAAAGCCGTGCACTGCTGGACCCTGCCTCTGTTGTACGAGAGGACGATCTACAAGTCGACAAAAGTCTTCAAAAGATCCGTTAACAGTGACTTGCCAAATGGATGGCAGCACACGAAGTATGTCTGGCCATTGCCGCGTGAGGAATCGCCAGCTCACTCAGTATCCCACAGGTACCTGTACTTGACGGATGACACCGCTTCACATCTCGAACATCATCTGCATCTTATCTCCGGGAAATGCGGCCTGGAATACGATGATATGGATCTCATCCCCTATTTTCCGAGCGTAGCCTTGATCTCGATTTCCGCGGGTACCGGAGAGAGGATGGCCGAAGTCAAGTATGGGACGATATACGCGACAGAGTTGCGCGCTGTGTTGTTCACGACCATGACCCTCGCCGAGCTTCAGGAGAGCTGTCAATATGGCTTCTGCTCCCGCGGCGCAGACCGTGCAAGGCTTTGTCTTTTCGGGATTCAAGTTGCCCAAGCGGTGTGTAACTCGAAGGACAACAAGTATACGAATCACGATTTTGGAAACATAACGAAAGTCACCATTCGTTCACGCGCCGGACTGTTGCCATCGGGCCCGAAGGCTGATGTGAACTCCAGGGGGAACGGTATACGACTGGAGTTGCGCGACAGCTTCTCGTTAGTCATCCAGGAGCCCAGTTCGCATCGCCTCGCAGATCTACTATGGAGCGTGTGTTGGAGTTTGCGAGGATTCCGCGCAAAAGCCCAACAGCTGGAAAACCCGAATACGGAGTTGGTCGAATGATAACGTTGTCTTGTGCAAGCGGTGTTTTGGAAACACTGAATGAAAGGGTAAGCCTACCAAATAAGGGCCTTGATCGGTCGTTATGCAGCATGCTGAACATCGGAAATACATCTCCTACAGTTGCGCTCTGGACCATTACCTCCGACGGCATTCTCCATCGTCCTACAAGATGAACAGATGACTAAGGACGCAATGATCTTACATCTGAAATCCCTCGCCGATACCTATCAGAACAAATGGACGTACGACAAAGCTCGGTCGAGAGGTCACGCGTTCGTGAACATCGCGTCGAAGCCGATCGTTCCCCCGGCGTTGGGGAGGAAACTTCATTACGGCTCTGAGCGAATCGAGATTCACACGATCGGAACGTTGATCCCTGGTTACGTAGGACACTGGAAGCCGGGTGTTGGATTTGAAGCTCAAGTCCATACCGGAGTGACGTTCCTCGACAGCGATATCTTCGATGAAGACGGCGACGTCGACGAGGACTTGGACTATACTCGCTCTTATCCCTGCTCGCATGTTCCCGTTCCGGAAGGTTGGTCGTGAAGTCAGATATCCATCGCGGAAATCACCTGGATCGGTCGACCCCCTTTTGCTTTGACCGCACCACCCACAGCTTCACACCGATACGCACCAAATCAGTTTCAATTGCTTTCCGAACACGGTGGATAGCCCTCCTGTTGTTGCGCGACTCATGCCCCCTCACTCAATGAGGCGAACCTCGCTATCACTCGGGTTTGACAGTCACCGCCCTCAGCGGGCTCCACCATCGCTCATTACTTTCGTTGCACTGGCAGCGTCGCAAGGGACCGCTGCACTTGCAGCAAGTTGTACAATAGCTTTGGGTTTCCGCATGCATGACGTTCACATAAGCGTCCTATTATCTGGCGAGCACTCAAAGTCTCAGGTCATAACGCGTCCACAACCCGGGGTACGTAAATTATTTTTGGGCGCCTATAGCTATCTCGCTACCTTCAAAGTACAACAGAGAGTATCAGTGACTATTGACTGGACGCAGCGGTGGGGGTCCCGCGTCATCCTCCCGCATCAATGCGCCTTGCCTGCTATTGATACAACATATGCTGACGAGAGTCCTGGCCAGAATTCCTTCAGTAACCGTGATATCACTTTCAACCACTGCCAAGTCATTGTCAGATCACACTCGCATAGTCTGATTCTCACACTCACCTTACTCCCGCAAACTTCCCATCGTTGATGTCTTCCTCACAGCCCCACTGCTCCGACTCCCGCCGCAATGGCTGGGACTTCGGGCAAAGCGCCCGCGGCCGCAGCTCGAGCACGAACAGGCCTAGGTGGAGCGGGCAGCGGGTCCGGCGGAACATCATACCCCGCGACCCTGAGCCTTGCCGACATTTCCGGCGAGATTCGCCTCTGCTGGCGCATAAAGTGATCCCGCAGGACATCGGCCGATAGGTGGGGAAGGGGTGGCGCTTGTCGGACGGGATCGACCGCCGGAATCGGGACGTTTTCCATGGGATATGCCTGCTCGTAGACGAGTTGAGGATGACCGTCATCTAGGCCTATGTAGCGAAGCGTTTCGTCGATTCGGATGGTAAACCCGTGCCAGCGGTTGAAGCTGTTCCAGTTTCCTCCGGCTTGTCCCGGTGGCGGATTGGGATCGTCGTGCCCGACAAGGAGCTCGGCAGTGTATCCCCCGCGGTAATCTTCCGTCAGGGGGCCAAGAAACGCGCCGTCGCCGGCACGATCGTCGATGTCTCGCTGATGACAGGTAGCGGCGTACGCATGGATGATCGCAAACGCAGCGTTTGGATCGCTGATTCGGTGGGACCAGTGTTCGCCGTAGACGTCAGCGAGGGCAGTGGCATAGCGGCGCACGTCTTGGCGTGTCGAGATTCCAGACAACTCGACTTCGACTGCCAAGAAGAGCGGTTGCACGCCACGGTACTGAATGACGATTAGCGCCTGTTCGCTGACTGACCCGTGTTACTTACCAGATCGATCCACTTGAGCAACACCGACGGTACGCAGTGCAGCACCAGCTTGATCCACCTTTCCCGTATGATGACCTTCTTCGCACCCGCATACGCCTTCAAGTGATCCAGCACCACTCTCAGCGTTTCCTCCACCCCTGGCGCATCCGCTTCATCCTCGATCTGCAAAGTGAACTCCGCCCCCTCCGTGGTCGGCAAGCATTGTGACATGTCCTTCGGTTCCGTAGCCTTGAGGTATGCGCCGGGCTTCAACGTTATTCCGACGATATCGCATAGCAGGACTTCCCTGCCAAAGTCGTTGTATCGTTTGGCATTGGGATCGGGAGGTAGCTTCCGAAGAAACTTGCGGCTCGAGCATTCCCGAGCTTGACGGGAGTGCACAGCTGCATGACGGTCGAGAGGCTGACCGGATGGTGGAGTGTAAGGTGTTGCGGAGGGTATCGGTTGAGAAAGTGGTTGTGCGCGAGTGCGCGGCGGGTCGGGCCAGGTTTGGCTTCCGCGAAGATGACGAGGCGGGGAAAGATGTCGGTGAAGTCGGAGGGCGGAGGGGTCGTAGAGCCGGAAAGGAGGGATTGGTAGCGTTGGTGCATGCGGAGGAGAGGGAGTGTCACGTCGTTGACGAAGAGGTACCTACAAGATGGCATCAGTCTGTGATCGGGATCCATTCGGTGCACGTACTTGGTGTGTTTGAAACCGTTCAAGTTGACGTTCCCAATCGACCTCGTGAATGCCTCCTCGTCCTTGAGCTTCACCGTTTCGTAAAGCACCGAAAGTGTGCCCTCAAAGATCTCCCGATTGGCGACGTTGAGTTGCGGAAGGCTGAAGATCCCGTCGTCGGACGCGAGGAACTCGGCAATGGTCCCCCATAACTCGGTGGGAACTTCGGGGACGTTCTGTATGGTAGTCGTTAGCAAACAAGTCGTTCGGCTTGGATGAGCGACTCACGTTTTGATCGTTCTCGAACAGCAGCCTATCAGCCTGTTCCGACGCCCAGTTCAACAACGCTTGAGCGGGAGTGATGCGCGCACTGGCATCGAGTACGGTCGCGAGTCTGATGAGGCGCTCAGGATTCATCTCCATGATGTTCGACAAAGACTGTTGTCGACGAGGACTGGACTGTTGTCGACGAGGACTGGCGAGGGCAAGACCTTTACCAGAAGAGGAAACACTCTTCTCGTGCGTCATCTTAGTCAGATCGATCCTCGGACTTTGTTAAGCTTCCGACGCTCACCTGGCGGGGCCCGCTTGCTCATCACGATCATCTCCCAACGTCTCATTGCATTCCGGTCACCTCCCCACACCTCTCGGTGCTGCACGAGTCGGATCAGTTGACAGATGTGCCTCTGAAGCGAAGCACATACCTTGTCCGGCAAGTCTCCCCGGCTTCTCCTCTTCGGCATCCATGTCTTGCGCGTCCCACGTGGTCATCGGGCTGTGCTTTGTATCCGGACTGGTGCACTGTCGTTTGCGGAGCTGGTAGACGGCATTCGGAACGATTCAAGTCAAAGAAAGACGCAAAGAGCCAAGGTCCGAGTTGCGTTACAGGGGAGACATATTGGGGAGACTGTGAATCTCGATTGCTCAGAAAGGCAAACGCCGTTGTGCGGAACCAAACTTTCTCAAGGCGGCCGGACTGGATCCGGAGGCCCAGGATAACCTTGCACGAAATGGCAAGGACTGCATCGTACTGACGAATGCCACAATGGGTCATGTATGGTCATGTATGGTCATGTATGGTCATGTATGGTCATGTATGGTCATGTATGGTCATGTATGGTCCGTGAATGGTCTTAGCAGCGCCCACAGACTGTTGTATTTCTCCCATGTGGTACAGCCGAGACCCACTGCGAATAACTGCGGCCTCTCTCTCCTACTTATAGAACAGCTCTAGGCCGGCACAAGCCACAGTCATTCACACCCTCATCGATACTCGATAGCGTAAGCTGCCGTCCAGAGCTAAGATGATGTCTCCACGATGGTAATAGCTATCGCATTCGGATAGGCTGTTTGATATAGCAGTAAATGCGATATGACGATCACTCTGAAAGGCGGGGCTCTGACTAGAAAGGAGACATCTTTTCTCACTCAGCGCGTACCATCCATCAGAGGGGTTATATACCGCTAGGATTTAGGAAGAAAGCTTGTCATGATGGAATGTCGACATCCCACCCAGCTCTAACGGCCCATCTCGAGCCCTGCAAGCTCGACTCAGACTACTTTCTCATCCAGAACATATACGTGACTCCCGCCTCCGCTCTCAGATACTTCTCTTGCAGTATAGAAAACACATGTCGGATCAACTGTCAGAAGATATGATTGCTAGGATGGGTGCCATCCTCACGTACCAGAATGCTCAGGCATACGCCAGAGACAATCCCTCGCACAGAGCTAACGATCCCGGTGCTGTCCGTGCTATGCGCAAAGGTTTTCGGGAGGACTTGCTGTTGGCTATTCGGTTTACCAACTTACCTCAAAATGCGGGGCCACGAGCGAGTGAGACCCGCCAAAACCTGCTTGCGGGGTTCATTACAGCCACCCAAAAGGTCATATCGTCAGGGGGAATACCATCGCTGACAGCACTGCAACTTTTGGAACAGCTTCTCAACACAGGCACATGCGATGTGCTTCAGTCAGTCTATGATGAGGCAATGAGGCTGATGAAAGCTCAAACGAAGCGCAGAAAGGCTCCCAGCTCTCGTGAAAGTACCAAAGCTGAGGATCCTTCCAAATTCGGTCCGGAGGGAAGTCGGAACTCAGCCCCAGGAGGATCCTCGCATGGTCTCGGTGCAAACGACGCTAGTCCGACCGCGCCTTCCGCACAAGAGAGCAACGCGTCACACGCTCCTGAGGGCTTCTACGATCGGACCATAGGCGATGGGCCAAGCGGAACGGCGACGAAGGGCAGCTCCGCTTACCCCGCTACGAAGGACTCTCTAGCTACGAGCGATCAAGCAAGACAAGAGGAGCTGGAGCAACTCGAGAAGTTGATGGCAGAGACGTTCAAGGGCAGATTCTGAGAAGCCGAAATAGATCGCTATGTATCGCATGTGAAGTCGCTCTGCGCCTAATTCCTCTGTGACTCGAAACCGCATGCTGTACCGCCGCGACATCTGTTGTTCTTATCGGCAGTGCACAGCTGAAGGCTTCCTCCGATAACCAGTCCCCCGTCATCAATTTACTATGTTGAATCTTACTGTGTTGCGCAAGTACATCAAACAAGACTTTTTCATCCTTACAGCGCTGATAAGTCACCCTTCGACCGATACAAGCGTATCTCTTCCAGCCCTGGAAGCTCTCTAGACCTCCTAGGGCGGGAACAAGGGGTGTCACATAGGTAACTTAATACCGAGGCGTTCTCCCGAGAGTTATGTCCCTCTTCCCTTGTCTTTCGCAGTGATATCTTTGGGTTCACGCCAAAGTGACAGTTGGCCGAGAAGATCGTATATCAAGGAGTAGACATCAAGAAGCAATCGAGACGTCACAACTGAAAAGCCACTCAGCCTCCCGACCCTCCCACCAGAAAGTTTCCGTGTTCCTGGACTACTCAACGGATCAAAAACATGTTTTCTCACTCTGGCTCAAACCCCGAAGTAGCACAAAGCCAACCGTCCTCTAGATACCCGGTATACAGGATGAACCGTTTGGTGTCGGTAGAGTATATGGCAGACCGCGCAGTACAAGGCATTCCCAGATACATCGATTCAGCGCCAATGCGGGATTTGTTTGCGGATCTTACACGGCTCCGTGATTTGATACGCCAGACAAGCCGCAGCGAGACCAGAGTCCGCAATGCTTTAAAATGCCAGGCACCTTGATCGCGCGCTGTCATACGAGGGACTAGCGGTGACCCATGCTTACGTTCGGTTGGACCCTGACATGGAAGCTAAACGCCGCCGTCTAGCCGATATGCGATACTGAATTATCGAAAAGGCAAGGCCAAGGCAAAGTTTGCACAGCTTCATCGAAAGGAACTTCAACCACTGTAAGAGTCAGATAGATGCGTTGTAGTAGATAGCACGTATGGTATGGACACCGGTGCGACAAACTACAGATCTAGACCTTTGATGTGGGCCAGTCGATGAATTATGCTACTACGATCCAAGTGAGGAGATAGGGAGTTGGATAGGTGGAGTAGGAAGGGGTAGAGGAGTCAAGGACGATTGCCAGCGATGAGGCTGAGATCAATTGTGATTCAATAGACATGAGGCTAAAAGGGTACAACTTGGGCTCTCTTGTATAGACGATTGAGACGACATAGCTTATGTCGCTGAGGACATAGCTTGTGTCAATAAGTACATAAGTCAGGGTGACCAGACGACAGAGGTTATGTCGCTGTCAGGTGACCGACGACATAAGTTCTGTCCAGGGACACAACTTCTGCCCATGCTTACCAATCTCAACTCCGAATAGCATGAGTCGCAAGAGCTTGCACCCAGAGTATTGGAGAGACGGAAAGACATAGCATAGGGCGAATACTGCTACAACTAAGAGAGGCGCGATTGAGTTACATCGTCAAGCAGACCAGCTGCTTGACTACAACAATTTGAGCTTACTAGTAGGAATACAAATCCGAAACTATTGGAATACTTGACTACAAGTACAACATAAGATTCTATAGCTGGAGAGGAAGGTTAGAGAAGCTCAGTGACTATCACAACCACCATCACTGGAATTTCGACCCCGGAGGTGAGACACATCAACTAACGAGCCGGTGACATCGACTAACGAACCGTTGCCGTCGCTTCTAGTGTTTGTGGCCTCCTTTTAACGTCGCCGTCAAATTGGAACTCTGGATGCCTGTCGGAAGCTCTGTGGAAGCTGAGATGCGAGTAGAAAGCTGCAGCATGTGGGAAGGGGAGGATCATTCTGAACCCGCCTGGTAGGACTGTTTGACTTTCACCATGGCGACAGACCTCTCCAAGGAGGCAGACTTGTTGTCAGTTGGGGGTAGTAAAGCTATAGACATGCTGTAAGGGATCCACCTTGTCATGATACAACTCTACTTCAGTTTGCCAGAAACCTGATATTCACGAAATCCGATATTATCTCGAGAAACCGACATTATCTCAGGAAACCGATACTGTACACCAAACCTGATATTATACACCAAATCCGATATTATCTACGGAATCCGATATTATAGATCAAATCCGATATTATCCACGGAATCCGATATTATCTCATAACTTCGATATTATCTTGCATATTGTCAGAGGTAATCTCACGGATTATATCTCACAAGTGATTCTCAGGCTCAGCTCAATACGTATATATAGAGACACATCTCTCTCGTTTGTAATAGCTCATGCCCTTTTATCTCACCCTTTATCGAATCAACTTGTCTCGCCACAACTCGACAAAGAGTTAACAGTCATAGTAAGGACTAGCTACCCTTGCTACTACTAACAAGTCTTTCTTTTAGTAAAGCACATCTTATTGCAACTCGAACCCAGCCTTAGGTCTAGTGAGTCATTCCAACTGTCTGATACTCCCCAAAACCTTTACACATTTCATGCTAACTTCCGGAACACTTTTTTACCCAGTTGGAAACTTGTGCCGGAGAGCTTTCCTCAGATGGAGCAGAACAACAGTTTAAGGTGTGTTCTGTCACCGACCCATGAGAGTGAGCCGGGGTTTAGCTAATGCATGCCTTCCTGGCAGTCATCGAAAAAGGCTGCGACCATCGTCGAGGGAACTGTACCCCTGAGCGAAATAGAAGCGACAGTATATGAGCTTCGCCTGGTGTAGAGCGACGAAATCTCGACCTGTTGGGTCAGGCGGGAGTGGACGATGCTTGTACATAGTGGGTCAGTATTGATTGAGTCCGAATAAACACTTCCCTGCATATGTGGCTGTGTTCTGTCAGGGACGGATATGGGGCTAAGCTGGGACTTAGCGAATGGACCGGCGACGACGCCAACCATGAGGCAAGATCGGTCGAAGGACGAGGACAGTGGGCTTGAATCACTAGTGATCAGTGCTGGAAGGAAGTAGCACTATTGATCTTGACGTATGTTCTTGCTTTGGAGAGCAAAGATAGATCGCAACAGAGGGAAAGAGAGTAGAAAGCTAACTATATGTATCAACTAGATTGCAAGGGCAAGCAGAGGCAACGTTGGGCTACTTTAGCGGTTTCAGCAGTTTCAGAGGGTTTGACAGATTACATGTTTGATGAGTCTTGGCGCTTGGCGTTTTTGGCATTAATTGACTGGAGAGTGATTGCAGTTGATGCGGTTGATCGATCAATTGGTGATGTCGGTCTCATCGACTGATGGTGATGCGAGTTGATCTGATTGAGACCGGAGTGAAGGCTGTAATCTGAATGTATTGTGTTGGCTAGCTGGTTGGCATTCATGACATGCTCAATCCGGTTGGCATGCTTGTCGGCGGGCGAGCGGAAGGTGCTTAGAGTACGACAGGGCAATTCGCTGATGCACGTGATCATGAATCAATTATGATCGAGATTATGAACTGCTTCAGCGCCCCTACCTTGTCTCCTGACCTTCACCGGATGCGACATGTCCACATTTGCAAGTGTACAAGGAACTGCCTTACTCACTCGACCCCCTTATAACACACCTCCAGTGTGCGCTATCTCTGTTCCATCACTCGTCGCTCTGTAAACTGAAAAACACAAAGTAAACGGTTTTCCACCTTGTACCGAGACAATGTTGTATAGTGAGCCGGAAATCCGGAAATATGCTGTCCTTAGTCCACTATCTCAGTCTACAGCCTCGCTATCGCTCTGCAACCTGTTGCCAGCTCTCCTCCTCACCCGGAGGTCTTTCATGAAATGTCCGAGGAGCGATCAAGATGCTCATGTAAAGCCATGACGTCAAAGGAGTCCTCACCCTGACGTCATAACTGAGGCGTCTCAGTAAGAGTATTATCGACATGGAGCGAGAAGTTCCAATTGCTTTGCTCTATCGCCGGACCATTTCACTGCTCTCGGGGATGACTATGGAATAAGCGAGAAACTAGCAAGCTAAGGCACTTATCGCACGAGCTGTCCACGTCCAAAGTCCAGGTGACTATCAGCCTGAAGCTTGGAGTTCTCTGGCTGACGTAATATCCATCCGCGAGAGACGGATCAATATAACGTAAGCAATCACCTTATGTGCATAATTATTATTATTCCAAGACAACAGCATCCTCGGCACAAGCACTGGTCATCCAGTCAAGCTCAATCGCCTGCTAAGAAGCTAGGTTCCTTGAGGACCAAGGCAGATCGGGTGGCGAATGAGAGGTACATAAGGCAGCCCAGATTGTACACTTCTGTAGCCCTCATGAGCTTGATCCACGCTATTCTCCACCCAATATAGTTGTCACCACCTCCCACCTAGACTGGCAGTTGCATAGCTAACCTTTGCTTGCTCTAGATCCCTTACGAGTACTGATAGTTTGTACCAACAGTGACATTACCCAACAGGTTGACTTGTCCTTGAGCATATTCCATATTGTTCATTGATACAAAGCTACAACCCTTACAACTTTGCCGCCCTAGCTTGTCTTACCCCGTATATCTTGTATCGATACATCTACCTTCTCGACGTTACTCGCCCTGTATCAATTATCACTATTCTACATACGGCATTCCACTAGTAATGGCAGTCGAGGGTCTCTCACCACCTGCAGATGTCAAGCACGTAGCTGCACCGTCCTACCCGCCTTGCTGTCTCTATTCCGCCCTCTCACTACTGGCGGATTCCAGAGAAGGGCCCAAGCGAATCCTGAGCGTCGGATGGCTGTCAACGAAGCCGCTCTCATTTGAATGATATGGTGGGCATACTGGTCTGCGGATGCGGACGGACGTGACTCTTTGTAACATCCCGTTCATTTGGTGGTTCTCTCGCGCGACGGATCGTAGATGGCTCATGAACGAGAGTTGCACGAGCTGACACTTTTCATCAGCACCGAGGCCCAAACCGATCGACTTAGTAGCGATACGCACCATCCTTCCCTCGCAACAAATGTCTGTACTACAGTACGAAGCCGAGACGTTCATCTGGTCAGAGCATGCAATGGTCTTGCCTTTGACCATTCGCTAATCTTCTTCTCTATTAGGTAGTTCCCCCAGTTGTCTTGTTGTATCTCGTTAGTGACTCAATGTGATTCAAGTTCGTTTCTCTAGTAAGCAAGCCTCCCATGTTGTACTCGAGTAGCTGGACTATTCGAGATTGTGACCATCTCACCTTGTAACCAAGTAGCCGGTTTACTTGACGTTGTAACTTAGTCGCGCCTCTCTTGTGATGGTCATAATGCTGTTCTCCTACTCCTAGTATGCTACAGCAGCTTCTGAGATGCTTGAGAGCAAGTGGCATGACTTATCTCACGTGAGTATTAGTTTAGCGACAGAAGACAGAAGCTATGTCACTTGACAGAACCTCTGTCACGCGTCGACAGAACCTCTGTCACCGATGACAGAACCTCTGTCACTTGCGACAGAACCTCTGTCGCGTCCCTCTATAGCGCCTGTAGAAAACAGAACCTCTGTCACTTCTGTATAGCGGATCCACTTTTCCCCTAGGGAGCCCTTGAGAGCGATCATATTCGCCACCCGTCCGATTCGTCTATATAAGGAAGCCCAAGTTGTACCCTTTTACGGCTCATGAATATGAAATCACAGTTGATCTCAGCCTAATAGCTGGCAACAGTCCTTGACTATCTACTTCATCCCCTACTCCCTATCCTACTCTACCATCTTACCTGATCGTGATAAGCATAATTCTTCACTCGCCCTCGTCAAAGGTCCAATCCTGTAGCTGTTAGTCGCACTGGGCCCTATTCCATACTGTCTATCTGCTACAACGGCATTTGCGACTCTTACAACGACAAGTTGAAAGCATGTCTTTCGACTCTGGTTCAAATCACGAAAAAGCAACAGGTGAACAGTTTTCTACACACTCAGTATTCAACAAGAATCGCGTGGTGTTCGCAGAAGATATGACAGACCGCGAAGTAAAAGGCCTTGCCAGCTACACCAGTTCAACTGCAGTGCGGAAGTTGTTGGCAGATCTCTCACCGCTCAATCGTTTGATGGGCCAGATGAGCCGCTTTACGTTCAGAATCCGGAGTGCGTCATTTGCCATCCACCTGGAACGGGTGGGGTCATGCTTGGAACTAGCGGTGACACATGCACACGATTGGTTCAATCCAGATGTGGAAGTAAAAGGCCGCTGTTTAACCAGTATCCTACACTGGATCAACGAGAAGGCAAGGAAGAGTTTGCACAGGATCGCCGAAGCAAGATCCAACCGCCATCACTGGAATTTCAACCCAGGAGGGAAGATATGGCGACTGACGAATCGGTACCGCGCTTCATGTTGTTGTGGCCTCCTTTGCACATCGCCGTCAAACTGGAACTCTGGATGTCTATCCAGTATCCCTGTGGAAGCCGAGATACGAGTAGAAACCCGCAGCATGTGGGACGAGGAGAATTATTGTAAGGGGGGCCGGTGTGACCGTTTCTTTTTTCACATGACGACAGACCTCTCCAAGGAGGCAAACCTTTTATCAAAGCGCGGTTGGAGGTCTACAGGCATCGCATCGCAGCTCTCGGAAGACCTCCATACGCTCTTCAGATCAAACCCAAGAACAATCCATCGTATGCTCCAGCTTGAGATCCCTCGAATAGCTCCAGTGTCTAGATAATACGAGCTTTCGTGTCAGCCTTCGGGAAGAGCCGCGACGATCGTCAGGGAAACTGTTCCCTTTGATGCCGAATAGTTGCGACACAGAATGAGCCTTGCTTACTATACTGGAACAAAAGCTCGACTTGCGAAGTGAAGCGCCAGTAGATGATGCTTGTACTTAATGAGTCAGCAAGTCAGCATCCATTTAGTTCGACCAGTGCTCTCCACACGTAGTTTTGCTTAATCTGGTTGGTATGCTATGTCGGCGGCCCAGCGATTGGAGCAGACGGGTGGAGGTGGCTAGTGCGACATAGCAACGCAATCGAGTGTGCGTAGTCATGAACCATTTATGAGAGAGCCTGTGACACCCAGACTATAGTGATCCCCCCCCCCCCTCCATACCTTGTGTTCTTCATGTGCGACCTTTTTTGCTTTCGCTCGTCATCGTTATCAAACTATTTCTTCATTGGTATCGCTCCACGCATCGCATCTAGTTATTGACTGCGCCCCGATGCTGCTTCCACTGTGGAATGTCTTTTCGTGTGCATCTTGGCCAACGGCTCAACAATTCGTAGCTGGTATCGTTGTTCGAATCAAATTTACCTCGCGAACTGATTATCATCTCTTCAATCCAACAGTGTTTCGTAAACTGGACGATACCACAGGAGCTCGATATCATCTCGACTATTATCGCCAATAGTCAACTGAATAACGAAGGACCTCTGCCTACGCCTTATGATCCCACTTAGCGAGTACGAGGACGGACATCCGTTTCGGGAAGCTTGGAGGTGGCTCGAACATCAATTCACCGACGATCCGGAAAAAGTAACGTTGGCATACTTCAAACGTTACGTGCTCGTCGCTACCGACAAATTGGCCATCACCGACGTCACTCGCGCCAAGTCAAACCATCGAAGCAAGACGACGACACCCACGCTCTCGCGACTACGCCAAACCTTACCGACCGTTTTGGACGCGCACTTGCCATGACAGCGTCCTCTTCGCGGAATGCCCAGGATCGCGGAAACGGTTGCCGATTCTGCCACAATCCAAACCACGAAATACGGAACTGTAATCATCCGGATTTCAGGATCGACACCTACAACCGGAACCGGGCGCGTAACACCGACAGGCGTGGTGGAGACGGGTCCGGCGGATACGATGGCAAGGAAAATCCATGACGAAGCCCTATCGAAGAGGAGGTACCCACAAGGCGAATTGGGTGGGGGAAGACAGAAGGGATGGACGGAGTAGGAGGGACTCGGATGTATCGGACGTAGGAAGTGTCATGAAGATGAACAAATCGTCGGACTGTTACGAACAAATCGGGAAACACCCATCACCTGGGATGGATCCAGGTGCTGCATATGAGGGAGGTGATCTGTGCGATGCCTCCCTTGAACCCCCCGTACGTTCCCCTCGACCTGAGGATGAGATTAAGGACACGAATGCTGCTGATAGAGATGGCGTGACTATGTCATCCTTCTCAGAATCCATCTCTGAGCAACTGTATCATGCGACCATATCGAATACATCAATATCGACGACTGCTACGATCCTTGACTCAGGGTGCACCAGGACGATGTGGCGCGATATCGAGATGTTCGATTCATCTCCGAACTATCGTTCCTGCCACATTGGTGTCAAGGTTGGCGACGGACACACCATCTATGCTAGAGGAATGGGAGATGTGTCTTTCCGCATCGAAGGAGGACAGACCGTCGTAGTCCCGGGGTGCCTTTGGGTACCCGATCTCAAGCTCAACCTCGTTTCCGTATCGCATCTCGACGGCGAAGGGTTCTCCACCAAGTTCGACCAAGGCCAAAGTGTCATATCGTTTCAGGGCAAGGCGGTCGTTACCGGCGAGAGGAGAAGCAACCTGTACTACCTCACGTGTGTCCGCCGACCTGTCCGTCTGCGCATAGTGTTGTAACTCCGGAAGTTCTTCACAGGCGGATGAGTCACTTCGCAATGCGCCGCATCCGACGCATGGGAGACCTGGTCGAGGGCTTGGGTATCGATGACATGAAACGCCTATCCGACAAAATGTACTGCGATTCCTGCGCCCGAGCCAAATCAAAGAGAGCCACGTTTCCGGCTTCGGAGACGAAGACGACTTCAATCCTAGAACACCTTTCCATGGATATCGCAGGGCCGGTCGAGGTGGAGTCAATTGGCGGAAAGCGCTACATCCTGATCATCGCAGACGATTATTCGAGATACTATCATTCCATTCTGTTGGTCAAGAAGTCGGATGCAATGCAAGAGGCCCTGAAGTGGATCGCCTTGAAGGAACGGCGCACGGGCTTAAGAGTGAAGCGCATTCGCTCAGATAACGGGCGAGAATTCCTCAGCGATGAATGGACCGAGTACTATTCTCGGAATGGCATCATGCACGAACGGACGGTACCGTATTCGCCGGAGCAAAACGGCAAAGCAGAGCGAGCGGTCGGCATAGTCAAGGATGGCATCAGGACATACCTTCTCGAGTCCGGACTTAGTAGAGGATACTGGGGGCGGCCGCTATCAACTTTACGCATACGCGGAACATGATACCCACCACGCACGATCAGACCACCACCCCGCACACAATCTTTTTCGGCAAGAAGCCTGACGTCAGTCGACTTCGTACTTTTGGCTGCGTAGCCTATGTGCATATACCGAAGCAGCAGAGGAAAGGCGCATGGGCTCCTAGGGCGCGTAAAGTCATGTTCATTGGCTATGACGATCTGGAAGCGCGGAAGGCATGGGTATTCCTGGATCCGGCGACGCATGAGCGGATCGTCAGTAATCATGCCGTCTTCTGGGAGGACGTCATGTGGGCAAAGGATCGAAGCTCCGACGGCAACCTACCAGTTTTCTCGGACGACCTGAAAGAGACGCCGAGCACGACGACAAGGGAAGACGCCGACGACGACATCATCGAGCTTTCCACCCCGAATGCGACCAAAGCCACGACGCCTCGACGATCGTCCCGAATCGCAGCGCGTCGACGTGAGCTAGCTGGCATAGTCTCGTCAATGATGGATGATGTAGCGTATTTGCTTACACTGGACGAACATCAACCATCACTAGATGAAATACTCTGTCGAGCATTTTTGGCCGCTGGAGAGCAAGACCATCGACAGTCGAGATTCATCGGAGCCAAGAAGAAAGAGCTTGCGTCCATGTACGAGAACAACGTATGGGAACTAGTTCCGCTTCCTCCCGGGGAAAGAGCCATCGCGTGCAGGTGGCTCTGTACGGACAAGATGCTGGCGGATCTCTCTACCATAGATAAAGCCCGTTTGATCGTACTTGGACACCTCCAGAGGGCCGGACTGGACTATCAAGGAATATTCGCTCCGGTTTTGAAGATGGAATCAGTTCGCATTCTACTGGCGCTGATTACCATGTATGACATGGAGTTCATCCAGGGGGACGTTAAGACGGCCATCTTATATGGGCCTCTGGAAGAGACCGTCTACATGCGCCAGCCGCCCGGCTTCGAAGAGAAAGGGGAGGAAGACTGGGTGTGTCGTCTACAAAAGGCGGTCTATGCACTACACCAAGCACCTCGAGCTTTCTACCTTCACATCAGTAAAGTTCTCGGCGAAGCCGGTTACAAGTCGATACATGGAGATCCTTCCATCTTCGTTAGGACAAAAGACGGTGAAGTCAGCTTCATCGGACTTTACGTTGACGATCCCATCATCGCATCCACGTCGCCCAAGCAGGTTGTCGAGACGCGCGAGTTCCTCAATATGCATTTCAAGATGACTTGGACGGAGAATCCGAAGATGATACTAGGCATAGAGCTCGCAAGGGATAGGGAAGCTGGCACACTGAGGATACCGCAAGAACACTGTGCAAGGGATATCTTGGCTTCTTTTAACATGTCCGAGTGTGCTCCCAAGAAGTACCCAATGCTCAAGCCGATTCCAGCGGACACAAGCGCAACCAAACCAGCACCCGACCGGCGATTCCCCTACCTCGAATTTATCGGTAAACTCGACTATCTCGCCAGGTCGACCCGTCCAGACCTGTCTTTTGTTGCATCCCACCTTGCTACATCTTGTAGTCGTTATCAAGAAGGCACTGCAACGCTTGCCTTGATGTGATGCGATACATTCAGGGTACCATCGGCGCCGGTATCACCTATAGCCGAGATGGAGATGGCTCGCCAGTGGGTTATAGCGATGCCAACTATGCGACCGACCCCGGAGACCGAAAGTCGATATCGGGATACGCTTTCACGTATGCTGGAGGCATGATTAGCTGGAAGAGCAACAAGCAGCCTGTCGTCGCACACTCTAGCTCAGAGTCGGAACTTGTAGCACTGGATGGCGCCGCCAGTGAAGCGATTTGGATTACCTCCGTGTTCAGTCAGCTACAACGACCCGTACAGCTTCCTATGAGGGTATGGGAGGACAATCAGGGAACAATCAACATGACCCGATACCCTGTAAATCATCCCGGCACCAAGCATATCGATGTCCGGTACTTTGCTGTTCGAGATTGGATCCAGGAAGGGAAGGTGGATGTTCAGTACCTCAAGACGTTCGAAATGTTGGCGGATGCCTTCACCAAGCCGTTGAATGGGACGCGACTTCGAGAACTATGCTTAGGCATGGGAATGTCGTTCTGAGAAGCGGATCCCAACGCGACTGTCGTAAGCGTCACGAAGGGAAGTATGATAGCGAGTGGAGAAGGTCAGGACATTGTTAGGTAATCTCGGGTATCTCGGGGATGACGGACGAGAGGGAAAAAGCGCAAGCGCCTTAAGCGCATCGGGTTTTCACCTGTGAGTGAGACCCGGGAGAGTGAAGAGGGGAAGACGAGTAGGATAGCATGTAGCATACTTTTGCAGTCGAGTCACGTATTGATTAGACTTGAACTGCAATAGGTAAGTTGTACAAGGGCACCAATGGAAGTGACGTATTGATTAGACTTGAACTGCAATATAACATCCCGCGAATGCGATACTATTTCGTAGACTGGATAATATCAGAGAAACTCCCTAATTTCTCAAATTATTTCCACGAATAGAATATCGCCAGATATCCTCCCAGCCAAGACAGACAGATGTGTATGATTGGTCCTTGCCCCCACTGGTAATGAACCATGACCTTTGATTTCGCTCTTTGACACACCTTTAATTCCTAATTTTAATCGGAGTGCAACATCCTTCGCTTCCACTTGGGTACTGAGAAACACAAGTATTACCAACATGCCCTAAAAGCTCTTATATAAGGGTCGTGCTATCATACCTTCCGGTAAGATTGATCATGGATCCGCGACACAAACTAGGGCTACGCTACAGGTCAGGGGAACAATGGAATCGTTTTGTTCCGCAGGGCACGAAAGGTGATACTGTGACCTGTCGCGTAGCCTGCAACGATTCATGCGGCATCGAGGTTGGCTGCTGTCACTGATGAATGTTACGTAGATGGTGTGAGGGATTCATCAGTAAACTATAGGACCATGCAGCATACTCCTATCTCCTCCCCATCCCTGAGCGACGCGTCTCAACAGTCACGTTGTTCTGCGTCGCACAAGACCGATCTCGGCTTACCAAGGGATCATCTGTCATTCGCAAAACATGCCTGGACCAGACAGGACGGTATACGTGCGGGAAATGTCAAGGCAGCCATCAACATGCGCCAAGGGATACCAACGGCAAGATGTATGTCGTGCTCGACCGTTCTTCGACATTGAAAAACTGCCTATCTTACGGTGCAGAATCAGCTCTGATACCCTGTCTTCGCGAAAACAAGATACTGGCGGAGTAGACGAGATATCACCGGCTGCAGGGAGACGGCAGCAGCGAATGACACCAGACAACATCCATGCGGGGGCTGCGTAGCGTTGTAGATATCTATTTAGGTGTCCCCTGGTGCTGCCTTGATACACACTGTGCCGAGATTATGCTCGAAAACCCACGATCGCATGCATAAGCTGGCCTCTATATCCGCCTTGTTTCGAAAAAGCGCATACCGTCTCCACACAAGCGCTGTTTCGCCTTTCCGACCGAGATAGGAGGCGAAGGTATCATCGTCTGTATCTTGTGCCATCTGTTTCTCGCCATCTGCTCTTTCTCCAAGTCTGGCACTGTGGCGCGATTCAGAATATATTAGAGATTAAATCAATCATTTCTACAAAATAAGGTTGATCAGGTCGACTTGGAATTGTCTGAAACGGTTTCTCAGAATAATCGCGACTGGTCAACGGAAATTTCAAAGCATGATATGTGATATTGTTCTTCAGCCTCTATTGAGATTCCACACCAAGTTTTTATCAAGCAATCCAGTGACGCTGATTGCGCACCCAGTCGAGCGATTCTCCATCACTGACCCGCTCAAGGGAAGATATTACCTTAAGCCCAGATCATCATCCTCTTCGTCAAACAAGATCCCTCGCTCGTCCTCTTCCTCGTCGGGATTATCCCAGGCCGGATCTTGGGGGTCGTAATGCGACTCGTTCAAGGTGGACGACTGCAATATTTCATGCGAGTCGTGCGGCGAATGTGGCGTCGATTCTTGGTACTGGCGCAATGGTGTCGGCGAGGCGTTTCGACGGAGGATGTGGGACCGTATGAGCGAGGAAGGCGCATCAGGCGCGGGCGAAGACGCCGAGGATGGTGTCGCGCTGGTGGCATTTCGAGGTCGACCTCGTCCGGCGCCTTCCACCTTGGGCGCCTTATTGACTGTGAGCTGGGGTTCCGCAAATAATCGCGCCTTGTCGTCTGCGGACAGTTGGTCAAACATCTTGCGGATTGCGTCACCGCCGGGACCAATCCGGGCAGACGCTTTTCTGCAAATACAAGCGAGTGTCAGCGCATATGGAGGACGCGGCTGAACGTATACCAGCACGACGCTGGAGACAGTCTTCGCTCCCGCTCGTATCGCCAGCGCTCGTATCACTACCGCTCATTCTACCAGCGCTCGTATTACCAGACAACCGATCCATGGGGAAGAGGGAAGAGCCTATGACTTACTTCTCATTTGTCAGAACCGTTTTCAGAACCTCCCGCACAGGCCAGTGTATGTCGAACCGAGGTATGTCCTCGCGATCGCCTTTGAAGAGCGCACGTCTGAGGACGCCTTGGGAGCGGATTTTATCCATGATCTAAACACCAACAGTCAGCGATATGTCAATAGGTTCACGCACACTCACCTTCGCGACAAGCTCGTCAGCCTGACCCTTAGAAAGCTCATCGTACGTAGCATACCTCGGTATCTCTTGCTCCACCTTGGCGAAAAACACTGTGTCGTGGATTGTATCCTGCTCACTGTTGTCAAGCCGCGCACACGTCACAGAGTCTCTAGGATAGCTTACCCAAAACCAGCTGACCATTTTTTTACGAATGTCGTTCAGAGCCTCCATTCCATCACCTGAAACCTTGTTCAAGCCGACCACCCGGTCAAAGGTGGCTAGTCGCTCAAGGCTGTTATTCGGAAGCTTCGGCTGTGGAATACTGGGCAGAGGTCGCTGGCTGGCAATAAGGCCTGGAGTCCGCGGCGCCGGCAAATATCGTTCAGCCAAATCGTCAACGGGTTGAATTCCCAGCACTCACCTCTAAGCAAGTCCACTTGACGCTGCAGCGCCTCGTTATCCTGCCGCGCTTTCTCCAAGGCCTGGGAGGGGTCCGGATGCGAAGCCGCTGTTGTCGTGCCAGATCGAAATCGGGGATCGATGACTGACTCGTCGCCTTCGGTGTCCACGAGCGGAGCTGGGGGACTTGGTGTCGCCGCTGGCTGATCGTTTTCAACCGGAGTATCCCCACGCTGCGCATGTACCGCCCTGCGCGTATGTCTCCTCTGTACGGCGGGTCCTGTGTTCTTCGCCAAGACTTGAGTGGCTGCCCTTTTGGCACCGGTCTTTGAGGTGTCTGCGGAGGCGCCCTTCTTCGTGCCTTTGGTTGCGCCCATTAGTACTGGAATTGGAATGAGGACGAGAGGAGATGTTGAGAAAGCAGATTGTCTGGTAAAAGCTCGATCAGCATACATCATCTGGCGCGAACGAAAATTGTTAAGACCCGTCGCGCATTCCGAAGCGCACTGTCGCGGAGACGGAGATGAGACATAGGGAGATCACAGCGGCATGCTGTCACCTGTCGGGCAGCCCGTCCGGCTTTCGATACCACATACCATGGACTACTTCGAACAACATGGCAACGACACAACACTGCGGAACCCCTCGAAGAGACCTCTGGCGGATAGTGGAAACGCCGTGGGTATGGCGAAAGTAAGTGGTACATCGTTCGGGCTGAAGCGAACGGCTCACCTTCTGACTCGTATAGAGAGCTTGGAGGCGAGGGCTACCTGTCGAAGCAGTGGGCGGTATCCTCCCATCGAAGTCTGGGGAGGTCGGGCCGGAACTGCAGGAGCTCCTAGGTTTGAGCGAAAGGAACACGGTTAGTTACGCCGGTCTGCAGAAATATAGCTCCGAGGAATAAGAAGCTTACCTCTATACTCGCAACGTAGCTCAACGACCCCCCTCAGCCTCAACATTGACTCAGTGTCGGAGGGTGCCCTGCAACGGATGGGTTAGGGCTCGAGTTCGATCTCTATGAAAGATCACCAGGACGGGAGACCGATTCAAATGGTGACTCACAGCTTCCCAGCGTCGGGGAGAGAGAGGGCCACGGCGGGCTCTTCGACGATTTTGATGACCTGGATTGGGGAGATGAAGGTGGTGATTTGGGAGAGGGTAGCGAGGATGATTACGGGGCTGACGAAGAGGAGGATGACGAAGAGTCGGAGGAGGAGAACGAGGGTCTTGACGTGGAGGACATCTATGACTGTCGGAATCCGATTTGTCAGTATGGCGCGGCATTTTCAACTACACAAGGCTCACTCACATTCGTGCCCAGCGGACAACCAGTACCAACGAGCGAACAGGGTCAATCTTCTTAATCAAGCTCGGCTATCAACGCAAATGTCCCGACGCGTATACGACTCACTGGGCAAGTTCCCTGTCCCCGGATCTCGACACCGCCTGCCTTTCGATACGACCAATGTCGTCAATCGCGCTCTAAAGAAGGCAACATCGTTAGCGTTAAGGACATTCGACTGCTGCGAGAAGGGATGCATGGCATTCACCGGCGAGGACGCAGAAGACGAGAGGTGTCGTGTGTGTCAACTACCGAGACGCCGAGGAGTAAGTAGTCCAATCTAAAGCACCAGGGAACATAGCTGATGGGCTCGTCAACGTCAGGGTCCTTTTCAGTTCACGTATATCTCACCGGTCAACCGACTGCGAGCCATGTTCGAGAACCCCTTCATGCGGAGAAGGCTAAACTATCGGGGGCAACGCCGAATAGTTGAGAAGCAACTTGATGATGTCTTTGACGGTGCACACTACCAAAATCTATGTCAGAAAAACGTCAAATGGCGAGGGTCCACTCACCTACCGGAGCACAAATACTTCGACGCCAGCACGGATGTCGCGTTGGGACTCAGCACGGACGGGATACCTCTTCCCAATCGGACAGGTCTTGACGCCTGGCCACTGGTGCTCACCATCTTCTCTCTGCCGCCGGACATACGTTACAAACAAGAATTCCAGCTGTGTTGCGGGTTGGTGCCAGGTACGTCTCGAGTTCCAACTAGACTAGGCAAAGGGAGATCGGTTGACCCAGGTCACGCACTTCAGGCACCAAATCAGACAAAGAAGGATCCGTCGATTTCGACAGTTTCCTTGTCCCGCTTCTAGAGGAGCTCGAACAGCTGGCCACGGAAGGCGTGCCAGCATTCCAATATGTCCCGGAGGCCGGGGAGTTGCAACCGTTCGTGATGCGCGCACATCTCATCATGATTACTGGGGACATGCCGGCGATTCAAAAGGTCGGTCGAACGTGAACCGCTTCCTGAGCTAAGCTGACTCATGACCCACGGCAGGTCATGCATTTCAAAGGCGTGAATGCCATATTTCCTTGCCGCTACTGCACAATGCGTGCAGTCAAGGATCCCAGTAACTCCCGCTGTCCGTACTATATGACCACGCTGTCACCTGAGGATCCGACAAGGCGCAATTATGGTGATCTTCCGATGCGAACCGATGCGGAAATCAAGCGCGTGGCAAACGAGATTGAATATACCGCAAACAATCAGGCTCGTGAAGAACTGCAAAAAGAGTGGGGCATCAATGGCGAGGTACGAGCACAAGCCATCGCACGCGTTCACGTTTGCTAAGTTGCCTTGCGGCTAGTAGGCCTTGGTATCCATCGTGGACTCCCTCGACTTCGCCTCGTCCTTCCCCTTGGACATGATGCATGTCCTTTTCGAGAACATCGTCCCGCAAATGCTCACATCATGGCGGGGAAAGTACAAAAACGACAAGAACGACAAAGGAAAGGAGGTCCAAGACGAACGCAATTTTGTTTTCACGGATGCCGCTTGGGAAGAGATTAAAGCGGAAGTGCAGGCCTCGAACACCATGGTGCCCTCCCAATGGGCGCCCTACGTCAACCCAATTGACCGCAAGAGTTTCTGGACGGCGGAAACATACTCATACTTCGTCATGCACCTCGGTCCGATTATTCTGCAAGGTCGTTTACCGGAGACGTACTACCAGCATTTTTTTGAAGCTGTCGCAGATGACGAAGGTCCTCGTGAAGAGCGAGATCTCCATCGAGAAGCTTGAGGAGTTGGATCGGGACCTGGTTCGCTGGGTGAAGGATTTTGAAAGGTGAGTCAGCGCTATATTCAAATTGACACGCTGGAGTCTTATTGCCTGCAAGCCAGACTGTACTACGCTTGGGATATGAAGTACATTTCTTCCTGTACTCTCCCTATACACAGTATGCTCCATGTCGCGACCTGTATTCGAACTCAAGGTCCTCCCGCAAAGTATTGGTGCTTCGCTATGGAGAGATATGGCGGGTTAGTCAAGCGTTGGTCGCGAAGCAACAGAAAGCAGGTGATCACCGCCGTAACCAACCGTATTGTCAAGCAGGAAAGAGTAAGTACGACTGAACATCGCCTTGTGCTAGCTCATCGTTGTCTATTCCGACCACCAGATTCATCAGCTGGCGTCGCTCTGCAGTCCCGCCGAGCTGGAGGAGTCGGACGACTGGTGGAACAAGATGCGCGGCAAGACGGACGGATACATAGCGGCCTGTTGTAAGAGAGACAGCGACGACGTCGATTTTGTTCCTGGCGGCTTGTTGGATCGAATGAAACCCACGCCTTTTCAAGTCAATGCAGCGGTCTTCAAAGCCATCAAAGCTCATCTCATCGCGAGAGCATATACCGACGAAGCCTGGCAAGAAGGACAACTGTACGAAGTCGACGAAGCGAAGCTGAGAGCGACACCGATGACCGCCTATAAAGCTTATCGCGCGGACTCGGACGATGGTGGTCAACGCTTCAGGATCGACACCACTAACGGCATGGGGCGGTCTAACTATCGAGACGCCAGTTGGGTAACGGTAGGCGGGTCTGAACTCCACTCGATACCGTGCGCTGATATTGGTTTCTCTGATTGTAGTACACCCAGGTCGTCGACAAGGGTGCCCATACTCGCCGGGCATGGGCGAATTGGGTGTATGAGCAGCAATGGGGACAGCTTAAGCTGTTCCTCGAGTTCATGTGGGAGGGAGAGTTGCTTCGGGTCGCCGTCATCCAGGCGTACCAGACCAAAGACTGGATCAGGGGCTTGGACAATCCGCCGCAGGAGCTGGGGCCGATTAGTAGCAGGCTGCTACAGGTTGTAGGATTACAATGGGTAGACCACCTGGCGGGAAGAATCAACCTGATCCGAAATGGTAGGAGGAAGACTATCATCTTCGAGCCTTCAGGCGGCCAGCTGCAACCTCAGGAGGAGGAAGAGTCTTGAAAGCATGTAATAGACACGTATGGCATATAACGGATCACAAAACATTACGCAGCCTTGTGATACACGGTTTCCTGGATCTCCTCGTCGTCACTCGTTCCAACTACGGTGTCGTTGGGATCTATTTCCATCAGGGCGCTGTATCCAAAACATAGTATCAGGATCTCGTCCTCGAGCGAAGAGACATAGTAAGAGACTCACCGTCGACCGAATTTCCGCCTTCCACTAGCATCAACGACGTCACCAGCGCGCTGCCTCTTCACACTCTCCAACTCCAGCTGCTTCTGAAGATGCGCGATCTTGTCCCTTAATCCCTCCTTCTCCAATGCATAGTCCATTGCTCGTCTGTCATAACGCTCTGACCATTGCGCACACCCGACCTTCCATCCTTCGCGACTTCGCGACATCTCCTGCAGTCTAAGCTCCATGGCATGGAGCTCGAACTCCTTTCCCCAAGCCTTGTCGCCCAGCTTTCCAACTTCTGCTCGCAGCGCAATCAGCTCCCGCCCCTGAGCCTGGTTCATAACCGTTGCAGCTGCCAAATCCCTTTCAGCTTCCTCGACCCTCATCAGGGCGTCCACCGTCTGTATCTGGCCCTCCTCCGCAGCTCTGCGCGACTTGACAGATTCATCCATCAACTTTTCTGCCCACATCGCCTCCCTTTCCCATAGGCCCGCCACCTGTGCCTGTAGAGACGCCAGAACTCCCTGCAGGTCCTGTACACGAGCCTTCTGAGACACCAGGTCACGCTCGCGGACGCTTCCTGCCGACGTCTCCTGGTCCCTCCACTCGACTTGCTGGGCGTATCGGAGTTGTAGGTCTTGCAGGCGCTCCTTCAGCTCGTGTATGGCTTCATCTTTTTGCTTTAACTACAGGCAAAGAGTGATATGTGGAAATCAGTTAACGTATAGCATTCACGTTTCATGGGCATTCCGACCTGGATCAGTTTTGCCTTCTCCTCCTCTAGAAGTTCAGCGATCTCGCTCTCCGCATCATCGAGTCGGAAGACCCGTTCGTCATCATCGAGGTCTGAGGCATCCTGTAGGCATATTGTTCGTCATGCGTTAAATAAATATCTTCCAAGGGAGGAGGAGAGAGCCATGGACGTACAACGTATCCTTCCTGCCCAGGCATGAGGTAGACTCGCTTCAGGGGCATAGTGACAGGCTGATTGGGCTTTTGTAGGGACAAGGCGATGATCGCAGAGAGTATTATGGGGCCGTATGAACGAGAGAAGGCCCTCGAGGTCGCAAAGCTAATGCAAATCAGACGACGACTGCTAAGACGATCGGGTAAAACACCCCAGAGTGGGCGCATCGGACTTGGAATCATGATGAATTGGAAGGCTAGCGGAAGACCTTGCAGAAGGCATGAACGACCGCCTTTGATGAACGGAACGAGCAACCATGGCTGCCAATTTTTGCAAAATGAGTGCAAGCAATACGCGTGAGTTGCTTGCACTGAGAATACAGCTCTGGCAATCGGAAATCTCAATTGTTCCATATAATTATCCAGAAATGTCCTGGAGCGGCAGGAAGACGTATGATCTTGCAGAATTGTCACAGGTATTATGATATAATTACCGCTGCAACAGTCCGTCCTGATAAATACCTAGAAATTGCTCACGCGCCACAGTGTGGCATCCGCCTTGCGCTCTCAGCATCATCGGACTCTTCACAAGGAAAGATGGAAGCGAAAGAGGGAACCAAGCATGGCAATGCGTGCAACAACGACGTACGTCAAGAACCTGCCGTGGCCCTCCAAGTGTCGGCTGACTGATTCATCCATGTGTTCTCTTCACAGGACACTGATTCGCTGTCCGATGATGTCAAGGCCTTCGTCACGCAAACGCTGCGTCAGGTATCCCCTGGTCATATCGACTACATTCAAGAACAATACCGGGGGGAGGGGGGGGTACAAACGAAACGGCGAAGCGACACGTAAGTGGCATGACGTGGGCTCCACTGATGGGGAATATTGCTTGATGACACCTTGCACGTCCTGTAGAGTAGCCCGAATTTACCCTACGACATAATCACTGTCGTCTCCGAGATTCTGCAAGGCGACATCTTCAGGCGGGATACTCAGACCTACCTCTCTCGTTCAGCACTCGCCCGTCTCAATCGTACCTCTCGAAGTGTCCACCAAATCAAATTGCCGTATCTGTATGGGAAGACCGTCTACGTAACGGAAAGGTCGTTTGTCACGTCTATCGGAAGAGACTTGCCGAAGGGGTGGGCCTACACGGAGTGAGTCGCTTGGCATGGCTTCGCAGGTCACTCTATCTAATTCGCTCAACCGAAGGCATCTGTACTTGTCAGATCTCACATGGGCTCTTGTTCAACAGCATCAGCGATATCGTGTGACCTGACAAACACCTCGCCCGACATCTCCGAGCTAGACATGCGGGAGAGTTTTCCGAGAATCGTACTGATCTCGGTGACGAAGGCAGCGAAGGGTGGCGGATTTCGCCTCATGCCGACCTACCAGGAGGACCTCCGGTTGGAGCCATACAAGCCCATCTCATTCAACACTCTGCAGAGCTTGTGTTTCCAATCTAACGGACGGCCCGATGAAGATGGTACTGTTTGCGTCTTCGGCATCCAAATTTCGAAGTCGTACAGCGGAGAGTCCGGATGGATCCACATCAGCAACATCACCAGCTTGTGCGTGCGTTCAGGCGGCGGTATCTTGCCTGCAACAACCGGGGACGAAGTCAACACCGAAGGCAAAGGCATGCGCTTGCACGCAAGCTCCAACTTTTGGTTCACCGTCAACGACCCCATCGGCGATCATGATCTTGCGCTTTCGACAATCAGCTTCATACTGGACTTTGCACGGCTCAACCCGCAGCCGCCAGTCATGGGTGCCGCGCCCATTACCAGATTCAATTGGGTTCTGGAGTTGAGCTGCGGATCGAGTGCGCTTGGTATCCTGAATGAGGCTGTAAGTGTTGAAATTCTGCACATGCGTGGCGTTCCTACTGATTGACCTTCATTGGAAATTTCCAGCTCGGCAGCCGTCCTCTTCCTTCGATGTCCATTGCTATCGACGTCGAGGATGAACGGTTCACGAGAGTAGACGCGCAGCGGCACCTTCTCGCCTTAGCGGAAACGTTCTCCAACAATTGGTCTTACGACGAGAGTCGACGTCCCCCCGACGACTTCCTCGAGCTGCGGGCCAAGTTCAAGGTCCCATCAAAGATATCCAAAGCTCTCGGCTATGGAACGGAAAGGGTCGAGATCTTGACCAGGGGACTCTTGTCATCCGGTATCAACCTGAATGGCGTCGGCTTTAGCGCTGCCATCGGGACAGAAACGACTTTTGTCGACACCGCAGATTTTCAGAACTCGCTCGAGTTGGACCTCGACTACGATACTGTTCAGTCTTACCCTTGCTCACATGTACCTGTTCCGCCAGAATGGTGAGCGGTGTTGGCCCGTTTGAATTGACACAAAGGCCCATCATTCGGCAGCGAAACGCGAGGAACAAGACCCATCTCTCCGCCAGGAACATCACGCAGATGTCGCATGGGCTCCTCGCAAATCCCGTAGGTGTAGGATGGAGAGAGGATTGGTTGATGGACGGACGTCATGTACTGTTATTTGATCTTTCCGCTGTAGTATGTGTCGGCGCTTCCTGGAAGCCCGGACGTCATTCCAAGAACGCTCAGGTTCTACGATGTTTTACAAGAATGCGTCTATTGCAATGTGCCATATCCAACCGTACAGTCTGGTTCCACGTCATTGCAATACCGATCCATCTCCGCTCGAGTCCTCTCGTTGGATGTGAAGCATACAACGCGTCTTCAAAGCCGATCCTGGTGATCCAGCTCTGCGCTCACAAGCCACGACACGAGAACTGTGACTCGTCATGACACCCTGCAGTCTATCGTATCGTCCGTCTTGTCAGTGGATAATGGTCCCGCCGAACAAGTGCTACACCCCACCGATCCACCATGACGTGTTCCCAGATTGAAGCGCTCGGAGTTCCGCGAATGTCGTGGAGGAGACAGGGCGGTCGGACATGACCGCCGTTATCCATTAGCCGGAGAATAGTGACGGAGGCGGCGAGGGCGGGCCGACGAGGGTGTACTATGGGCCTGTTCTGTCCTTCCCGTCGTTCACAGTGATGAACGCCAGTTGTCGGTCGGAACAGCGAGATACATCCCGGCAGCCCCATATGTGCATCAGGGCCGGTCCCCAATCTTTGCACTCCCTCGTCGCCAGCAAATGTCATCCCCTACCATCGGACTGTGCTATCCGTGTGCATGGCAGCGTCCGGCAACCAAGCACGTATGTGTCAGAGACACTGATCGTGATGGTGCTTCGGATCCGCTGACACCAGCGCAGAAAAGCGTGGAGGCCGCGTCCAACTCGTTCGGGGTACGAGTGCGCGAGAGGCGAGCGTGTACCGCGGAGCGGTGCTGATGCCACGCGGGGTACCGATAACGAAGGCCGCAAGAGGATCAGGACGAGGTTGGCGAGCGGCGTGGAATATGTCCGCGAGCATAAGCGGATAACGCGATGTCACTGATCGTAAATCCGAGTCAGCGGCTGCATCACGCTACGTAACGCAGAAGCAACTCACGAGCGTTCTACTCGCCACAGACGTAGCGCCGAGTTGCTGAACACACGCTTCTCGGAGCGTATGGGCCGGTACGGGACCTTCGGGATGTCCCTTGGCTTCAGCGTATACGTTGATCGGGTCGTTTTTCTGGGGTGTCGTATGTCACCGTCTGGGCGAACACGGTACGCCGAGTCGTCAGGCGTAGTGTAACACGGAAAGGGTGGTACTTCGCCGCCGACGCAGGATGAAGATCCGTCGTATTCGAGAGCCATGGTCGGGCGGTACGGACGTCCGGGATGACCAGGTATGGAGTGAGGAAGCGGTCGTGTCTGCCTCGCGGGATGCGGTACCTGGAGCCGCCTACGCTGTCACCCGCACAGTGAAATTCGGACGTACGAGGTCCACTACCCTTCGGACCTGGTGGTTCCTCTCCAGTGCACACGCATCAAGCCACCGGTCATCCGTCTTCTTTGGACTCCTGGAGAGAATCCATTCCTCCGTCCCTCAATTCGGTTCACGAAGCTGTGCGTGATCCCGAAGAGGTAGCATGTCGCCTTGTGGTAGAGATGGTCAGATTCAGGCACTTCGCTGCCAGCGAAGAGGACTCACGGACGTGCTGTCGATATTCGTGGATCGTGGACATGGTACAGGACGAGCCGCGAGCACCTCGAGGCGCTCCGTCGAGCGCTGGTGGGGTACGGCGTCCCGCAAACGTCTGACAAGGCGTTTCGCTCTCGTCATAGGAGGGCTCGATCGTCGATGTGTGGGTACGGAGACGGTGAGCTGAACTATACGCAAGCGGACATGGGTTAGATATCGCGATTCCGTTACGCGCCAAGCGGAGAGGGGGACGTACCGGTCGTGTCTGTTTTAGACCTCTGCCGTCTGTCTTGTGATGCTTGCCAGTGTGTTGAGAGGGGCACTTGGATCGGTGGTATCTTTCGGAGGCGGAGGCCGGGCGCTGACAAGAGCGAGCGAATCAGGACCCAACTTTGAATACCATGACCCGGCAGATGACGTACGACGTGCTGCCCATCCATCCTCGCGGCGATGATTGATTCGTCTATGATGACCTCGAAAGGCGCTTGACGCGCGCCCATGTGCCGTCTGCAGTACGGTGTGCAGGGAGCCCGGGAGCGGGCGTCGCGCGTCATCCGTGAGGGGCTGCCAAAGGCCTCGGGACTGACTCGAATGGATGGATCATAACGAGGTCCTCTGTATCGTCCCCGGCTGATCGGGACTACGCCTGTGCATCGCTGTCTAGGTGCGGACATGAGCGGCTGGGAGAGACCAAAGGATAGTGTGATGAACGCACCAGGGATGCTTTTTGTTTAACAATCTCGACGGATAGACCTGGTTGCCAGGCTCAACCTCTACTGGTGAAGTGTGCGTTTATAGTACTGCCGTATATCGATGTCGGTGTACGTGGCCGAGCTGTTCTGGACTAGAGGATGCAGAGGAGGAAGCAACAAGTAAGGTGATCGAACGGTAATATTTGTATCCGCCTGTTCCGGTGATCTGTCTCACTCCTTGTTGCCTTACATTATTCCCCTCCTCCTTTCCTTTCCTTTCCCTTCCTTCATACAACAACGACCAGAGCACCATGAACCCAATTCCACAACCCATATCGCCTTTATCACCCTACCTCCTCCTCAACCCCCTCCACCACCCAATCACCACCACCTCCCGCGCCGCCCAAACATGGTTCAACCGCGCCCTCACCCTCTGCCACGCCTTTTCCCACGAAGAAGCCCTCGCGTGCTTCTACCAGGTCCTCGCGCACGATCAGGAGTGCTTGATGGGGTACTGGGGAGTGGCGTATGCGTTGGGCGCGAATTATAACAAGACTTGGGAACTGTACGCTAGGGGGGAAGTGGAGAAGACGCTCCCGCATATTGGGGCCGCGTTGGGGGAGATCAAGGCCCGCAACCTATCCGGCACGGAACTCGAGCAATCCCTCGTCGCCGCTCTCGACGCGCGTATGCCCTCCGACCTCGACAACCGGGACTACACGCGCTGGAACGAACGCTACGCCGCGGCCATGCGGGACGTCTACGCCCGCTTCCCAGAAAACCTGGACGTGGCGGCGATCTTTGCGGAAGCGTTGATGGTGCTCACCCCGTGGCGACTATGGGACCTCACCACCGGCCGTCCCGCACCAGGATCACACGCTCAAGAGATCCGCCAGGTGCTGGAGAACGCCATGGCCACCGAAGAAGGACGCCGTCATCCGGGGTTATTGCATTTTTACATACACCTGATGGAGATGTCCCCCACCCCCGAGGCCGCCCTCCCCGCCGCCAACCGCTTGCGCAACTTGGTTCCCGACGCCGGACACCTGCAGCACATGCCGAGCCACATCTACTTCCTCACGGGCGAGTACCAGCGCGCGATCGACGCCAACCTGGCCGGGATCGCCGCCGACGCGCGGTACATGGCGGTGACGGGAAGGCAAGGGGGGTTTTACCTCGTGTACAGGCTGCATAATATGCAGTTTGTCGTGTACGCCGCCATGTTCGCCGGCCAATACGCGCTCGCCATGGAGCACGTCGAGGCGATCGAGCGCAACGTACCCCGGGACCTGGTGCACACCTTGGGAGACTTTATCGAAGCGACCTACGCCATCCGCCTCCAAGTATACGTCCGGTTCGGGAAGTGGGATCTTCTGAAGTCCCTCGACGTGCCGGAGGATCAAGAGTTGTTCCCGATCACGACGGCGTTTACGTACTGGGCGCGGGCGATTGCGTGCTCCGCAACACGGGACACCGCCTCCGCCGAACGGGAACGACAACTATACCTCACTGCCGTGGAACGGGTCCCCGAGGGACGGCTCATGTTCCCGAATACCGCGCGCCAGGTGCTTGCCGTCGGAACGGCCTTCCTCGCCGGCGAACTGGCATACCGCAAGGGGAACTACGACACCGCCTTTGCCCACCTGGAGGAATCGATTAGGAGGTATGATGCCCTGGTATACTGCGAGCCATGGTCATGGATGACCCCGCCACGACACGCATACGCCGCCCTCCTCTCGGAACAGGGCCACACCCGGCGCGCACTGGCCATCTACTTCTCCGACTTGGGGTTCAACGCGGCGTTGGCGAGGGCGCATCAGCACCCGTTGAATATCTGGGCCCTTGTTGGGGCGGAGGAGTGTTTGCGCGTGTTGGGGCGGGAGGAGGAGGGGGGGATTGTGGGCGCGTTGGTGCGGAGTGCGCGGGCGGTGGCTGATGTTAGGGTGGAGGTGAGCTGTTTGTGCCGGATCGATCGGGTGCCGGGCAGGGATGTGGCGACGGAGGATGGGAAACCGGATGAGGGGGAGAAGGGAGAAGGGTGTTGTGCAACGTAGGAGGTGAGTGGTCCCTGCTGTTGGAATGGACGCGGCGCTGATGGTTCTTGGTAGCACGTTTATTTCAGACGATTTTATCTGTGCGTACACTCACGTCTGGTACATGCTCTGCTGCTGACTTTGGTTGTGTGTAGAGACGGCTGTATCGTACGAATGGGATATGACATGCGCTTTCTCATGTTCATCATTGTCCTTGCGGACGCCTACTCGGCGCATCACTGAGCGTGTGGATGCATCACAGCGCACGTCCCGCAGGATACTTGGCACGTATCGTATATCAATGGCGTGATGGGACAGGTCAGTACCGCAAAGGTCCGATTTTAGGCTCGACGACAGGGGACATTCGGCAGTACAGCTATGATCGGTCCCGTCAGCGATTGGAAGGCGAGGGATGCCGCCCCGTAGCGACTGTGGGGGCTGTGTTACGCGGACATGCGGTGAGTTCCTTTTGATATTGAACGTGGCCTCGGGTGGCGGGTCCGGTAGGAACGAGGGGGACTTTGTAGGTCGCCCCTATTTTGGGACACAATGACGGCCATGGGCGACAGGCAATTGGCATGAGGGACAAAGGGTCCTGTGACAGGTCGCTCTGAAGAGCTTGCCGCGGTGTCATACCTCGATCCGGAATGGGATTTCTCACCGATACAGCTCTCATCCAATGTGACAACTCGTTCGTCCCGGCATTCAATCTACATTCGCGGAATAACGAAGGGTCAATATGGCAGGATGTTTACCGATCGGGGGGTGCAGCGGAGCGAGCATGCGGTGCGTATTCCTTTCTGCTCCTGCATCTTCGCGAGGCTATCGCATTTGCTGATTTAATCACCTGTTGCCATAGACGGATACGAAGTCAGCGCATCCTTGCGAGAGGGCGAGAACTTGTGCAAGCTCGCGTGTAAAAGGTACAAGATCCCCGCCGCAAAGTCCGGTCATCGCTGACGTTGCCTTGTCAGTCCGAACCGCTTTCTTACATCACCCGTACTCTCATGATTAGTTTGCAGATGACATGCCTATCGCCGCGGATGGCTGAAGACGGCAAGCGAATCCGTACCACTGAATGCCGTTGTGCAAGAGGACATCGCGGGACATCGAAGCGGATCGGGCACCTTGCGCGTTCAGCGTACAGTGTTGCGGGACCGCTTCGCGTTTGTTGGTGTTCAAGAGGCGTGGCTCTTGCCGAGCTGTATCGACCCTGTCGACGGGGATTGTCAGCCGGTATCGGCGATCCGCCGTTTGGACATGGTGAGTCAACCCGCAGTGACGAGGTTTCACGAATGACTAATTGCCTTTCTACAGATAACATCTGTCCACGCGAGTCTGGTCGATACCCGGGGTGTGAGATCCCGCTGCGATCCCCGAAGGACCGTGTGCGAGTACCCAACGGTCGATCCTGAAAGTGCATCATGTCGGCCAAATGCGTTCATGCGTAGCGTTCGCGAAGGCCGGTCGTGGCGTGGTATCGCTTACAGGCGGTTCGGCAGCGATCGCTCACCCGCCGTACGTCTGAGAGCTGGAACGCAGCGCTACCCCTGGCTGCGGTTCACTTGCACGGCGCGAGGCTTGCTGGTCCAGTTCTTCGTGGGTACGAGGCGGTCGGATATCGAGTCAACTGACTGACTGTTCCAGTCCGCAAGCCAGCTGTCCTTTTGCAACGCCATGTCCCGTAGAATGCTCGGATCTGGGCGAAACGGTCTCTTCGACAGCGTCCGAAACCTGACAACTCCACTGCCAAGCCCTTCACGGTTGATGCGATCACGGAGCACGACGCGGAAATTCGCGTAAATGCTTTCAATCCTCACGAACCGTCGCTTGGGGACGGCACACGGAGAGACGGAAACGTGGGCAGAAACGGGGTATGAGGAGAGGTCAATGCAGATTGAGAAATCGTGATCGAAGTTGTGGCAAGTGAGTCCTTTCTTGATGCGTACGATTTTCGGTTGCTCAGGATCTCGTATAGCTGTTGTTTTGCGATGCGGAGACATCTGTGAGTAGCATTCGTAGAGACGTCGGATAATTCTGATGCGCCGTAGTTAAGTGCAATGTCTTGTACAGCGGCATATGACTTGCAATACTTCGACGTATGGATGTCCCTCAGTCCTTCGATGGGAGCCCACTCCGATTTCCCGTCAGTACGGCACTACCGGTCACACTGATTAGTGGATCACCGCACGCGCATCCGGATTTGACGCCATGACGACAAAGCCCGCATGGCAAACGATCACAACCAGGACGTCTCTGTAGATCCCCTTGACGCAAATCTCAAGCTCGCAGCTACAAGGGTGTCTTGAACGTCAACGTCGTCTGTGCGTCGATGATGTAAGAGAGGTCTTGCTGAGTAGGTGTGACGAATTCTTGTTTGCTCATGTCATGATGTGGATGCCACCATGATCAACTGAAAGTATCCGGTAGCGAACGGTAGGCCATCGCACGCATCATACGCTCCCACCTTGGCGCGTGGATGTGCGACATAGAGATATTGCATCAACAGCAACCTAGGCTCCACAGGTGTAGCGATACAATCCCGAAGCAAACGTCGGTAGGTTATATATACTGCAGGTGATCCAAATCGATTGTGCAGAAGAGTGACAGTAAACAGTAGAGAGACGAGCCATCCGCCGTAGCCCATGTATATGATCATTGCCGATGCCTTCCTTCGCCGATTGGGTACGGAAACCCCAGTCGAAAGTTCCGTTATCGCGGTCAGGGTTGATCACCATCGATCGGGAACTGGAACATGTGCGCATGGGTAAAATCGAATGGTCTCGCCATCAGGTCGGTGATAATACTCGCTGTCGACAAAGCCCGTCTCCGTTTCCAGGATAGCGGAGAACCCGAAATCCTCCGGTATCAACATCCCACGTAGGAAGATCTCGATCCTTTCTGTCGCAAAGCCCATCCTCGCAACTAGCGTAGGAGGGACACAAAGACGCGATGTCAACGTGAAGAACTCGTCACGGCTTGGTCGGCGGGAGTTGTCATAGGACCAGGTGTCCGAAAACACTTCCCCCAGTTCCATGAGCTGTTGGCGGAGGTCGTCGGTAGTCAATCCTCCATTTTCAATGTCGATTTGCGTATGCATCGACGGAAGCCGCTTGTTCTCGATCTAAAAGCGGAGAGGTGTTAAGCTATGAGTCGCGACCAGACTTTTAGCCGCGGCCTACCATTCGCGTGAACCATTCAACAACGACTGCCGGACACCGTATCCGAAGCTCTCCTTGAAATCGGGGAGGCGAGTGACTCCTTCCAAGGACAAATTCGGGATTCTGTCGTGCGCAGTCCAGGACGAAGGCGATAGTCGAGCATGCGAGCTGTTCTGTGACAGAATCCTTGATGACCAGCCAGAAATTCGAGGAGGTTTCGAGTATTACTTTGTGCTCAGAGAGACTGATGTCGGTTGCTGGCTGACTGTAAGGGTCGATTCCACCTCCGTGATGTGCCACTACTTCGGTGATGTTTGCGATCTCGAAGAAGTTCAGTTTTCCGCAGAGGGGCTTCAAAATTTCGATGCCGAAAAGATGGACACTGACGTCCCTTTCGCCTCTCGAGAAATGCAAGCATGACCCCCGCAGGCCTTCGATGCTCAGTGACGCGAACAACTCGAGCCGCAACGACTTGTTACTCGACCAGATACTGCGCGTCGGTCCGTATGTGCTTTCTTCGGGGCCGGCAATAGATATCATCAAGATCCTCGGAAAGCTCCGCTTGAAATCTACCTCAGGAAAGCCGTGGTGGTCGGTAGTCAAGTGATCTCGATGGTGTAGTCGAAGCAGAGAAGAGGCTCGATCCGTCAGGTACAAGTACCTGCGCTCTCGGATCTGATGAATATCACAGTTAATCGTGTGTCATATGAAGCAAACGAGCTAGCTACTTACCTGATGAATATCACAGTTAATCGTGTGAGGGATTCATCAGGCTACAAAGGGGAAAGACCAGACATCAACCTCTTATATATCCCCTGCCCATCAATCCTGCCAGCAGTGTTGTGCTTGAGCCTCGTGAGTGGTGGAGCGATGGCGATTGATGGAATGATGGAGAGAGTTGATGGCGATTGAGATTCGGTAAATGACGTGTCATCCAACAGGATCAGCAACGCACTTAGCCTTAAGCAACAAGACACATACCTCGTGTGTCTCCAGCCGGATGGTACTGATGACGATGCCAATGCTTTGAGCATCAATAGCTCCGATGCATATATCGTGCCTTTGTACAAAAACGGAAGGGTCACTTCATGTATCGCGCGCGAAACCACATTCAGATGCGCGAGTGTCGAGAGGGGACCTTTGTAATGCGGACCGCTTGTGAGGACTGCATCTCCCAATATCTCGGCGATGAGGGCGATCAAGTCGAAGGGTAATCTGGCACCGTTCTGAGGGATTTGAGGCAGGTAATCAGCCGTGAGTATGGCGCATGCTTGGAGTGACTCGTACATGTCGCTCCTCCGCTACTGCATGGTTCGGGTCTTTTCGATAACGGGTCTTGATGGCTTCGATCTCTTCAGCGGGGATGTCATTCAGCGTTCGCTCTACCCAGGCGCTGGTTTCGATGGGTACCGAAGGGGCATCCTTTGTGTGGTCTAGATAAGTATTCATAATGCGGGAGGTCCAATGCAGACGCCAAACAAAAAAGAAAGCACGATGCACGTACTTGATCTGTAGCATCATAGCTCTCACTACCGGTATCTTCTCCTTTTCCAGGCAAGTTCGCTCCCTCCGCTTCGATTCCAGACATGAGGGCGCACGGTGTACGTTGAGAGAGTTGAGAAATTTGGTAACGTTTGAGCTGTTATGTCTGTGCGGACACTTTGCTCGGCGGTTTGTCCTGAAACCGTTGTGGCAGAAGAGATTATTCGCATCTAGTTCGCTCATGGTCAAAGAGCCGAGAAGCGCGCTAAAGGTCGAGACAGCGAGACAGCTCGCGCTTCTTCTGCAGCATTGCATCCGCTACAGCAATGCAGCAACAGTCAGTCGCTTGGACCGGTCGAAGCGAAGAGCCCAATAACTCTGGTACCTCGGCAGTGCCTTACATATTTTCGGTCGCAGAGTTGCAAACTGTGTAAAGACTCGGTCAAGAAGGGGATGCTTGGGAGATTTCAAAAGTTGGGATAGCAGAAATAAGCAATGCGCGCAAGGTTCTCAAGACAGATTCCTGATAATGCTTTGGACACGTGTCCTCCAATGAAGATGGATACCTAGGAGGTCACTAACTTTCCACGATAGGGTTAGAGGAAAAGGATGTTCGCCTTTCTGCAAGGTTGTTGCGAACGCTGCCGAAGAAGCGCCGGAGCGGCGATTCATGTGTGGTCGCAAAACGAGATCGATACAGGCATCGCCTGGCATCGCAGATCGACCAACGCCACTGGTACGGCTACAGAACACAAGTCCCTTCGGGACTATACAAAGTGCATTTATGGCCATCGGTCATTGCAGTGGCACGGTTTCTTTTGCTGTAGACCTCTCTTGAATTTACCTTCCACCGTGAGCCCACGCGGGCTGTCGTATTCAGAATCGCCGTGCCTTTTGACGACGATAGAATGGCTGTGAGCACCCTCTACCGTCCCGCAGAATTTGGCGTCGCCGTGCACTATGATTTTGCCGTGGTTGCCGACCTTGACACCATATCTGAAAAGGGCGTCGCCATGTATCTCGATGACCCCGTAATCCTGTACGTCCACGTTGCACTGGAAGATACCAGCTGGACGGCTGCTGAATGGCCGCCCGAGAACATCACGGGGAAGCCCATTTCCCAGAAGTAAGATGTGCCCATTATTGCGGACGGTCAAAGCGGATTCGTCGAATACAGCCTTCCCTGCCACGGTAATGATACCTCTGTCCTTGACGATTGCGCCTCTAATGAAAGCATAGTTTCCGACAGCAACGACACCCACGCCGTCCACTTCCAACCCCCAACGGAAGGTCACATGATCCTGGATTTTCAGCCAGCCATGTACCGCGACCTCTCGGTAATAGGTGATCGCCCGCATACCCATGCATGTCATCCTCTCACCCGCCTTCACCACCACGGGTTCGTGAATCTCAATGTTCCCTTTCACCTTCATCCTGGTGGCGGAATTCACAAGGCTTTCACACAATGTTTGTGCGTCACTCAGACGAGTGTCCAGTGTCTTCACAGAACCTTTGCAAGTGTCGACCGAAGCCGAGTCTTGCTGAGTCGAGGGCGGTCCCAAGTCGCCGAGGAGTGTATCGACTTCGGACGGGTCAGGGGTCGGGTCTGAGAGGCCTACACATTCGAGGAAGGCGGACAGTATTGAGGTCATGTCTAGTAGGTGCTGCGAAGTGGAAAATGGGCGGGAGCGCAGATGAAGGTGTGTGAATGGCTTTTAAGGTTGAGAGATATACTTCGACACACTGTACACGTTACGCGCATATCGCGATTTTCATCTCACAACCCTTTTGCGCATCATGACACCTTTGACCCCGTAATCCAGGAGTCAGGCTGAAAGGTAGGCTCTCGTCTGTTTACACCCTCACGTCTCATCGACATCACAGGCTCACAGCAGTATATCTACTGTCGAACTCTCTATGATTCGCACACACTTGGTCATACAGATGGGGGCTACACAAGGCTTCACCTTCATATGCGGCAGTCAGGGTCACTGTCCTTCTGGCAGTAGATAGCCCTCACTCCAATTGCCGGTGACATTGATCCTCTGCCTCATCTTGTCAGAGAGCTTTACCAAAAAATGGGCATCACCGTCCACCTCGATTGAGCCAGAGTCTTGGAGAATCACGCCCGTCCGGAAAAAGGCATTTCCCTCTATCTTTGCGTGACCGCTGTCACTGATTAACGGGTCGTTGTCGAACCAGGCGACATACGCGGTCTTTCCCTTTTCGGAGAAGAAGGCAGACACGGGGTCGGTCGATGGAGCTATGAATTTCTGACCAATAGTGATGGTGCCTCGACCTTTGATATGAGTCCACCCCTTGAAGGCCGCTCGACGATATACATCGATTGTTCCGCCTTCGGAGACTGTCAAATCTCCGAATGATGCTTCGTGTCCTGTCGTAATGTTGCCGACACCACGTATGTCCATGTTACGCTTGAAACGCGAGTTGCGGTGCGTGGTCACCTTGCCGTTATCCGTGAGCCTTAGCTCATGATCAAAGATTGCGTCGCGCTCTACGCAGATCCTGCCCAAGTCAGTGACATCCACAATGTTGTGGAATGCGGCATCACGTGCCACTCTAAAACCTCCGCAATCCTTCACGATCAGGGGGATGTGCACAAAAACATTCCTCGCTTTCTTGCAGTAGTATTTTCGTGTGATGACCAAGGAGCCGCATCCAGGAGGATAAGCTTTCCGTAAGTGCACGACTCCGCCCTCCTCGAGATCCTTGGCTATGCTCTTCGCCGTCCCAGAAGACGACGACGCATCATGTGAAGAAGACTCGCCTGTAGCAGAGTCAAGGGAGGGACGCCTCTCTGATTGCGTCGTCGCATCATGAGCTGAAGATCTCTTGGTGGTTCCGGGAGCTCTGCTGGAGCCTTCCGAAGTAGCGCTTGAAGAACTGCTCTGGGAGCGAGATTCGTTGGCAGGAGTCCACGGCCAAAGCCACAATGTATGACAGACAGCGATGACCGAAGGGTCGTGAGGGTAGGGTGAGAATGAGAAGAGGAAAGTCCGATGACTCAGCCGGAGGTGGTTCTTTGGAACCTCCTTGGACTCTGAGCACTAACCTCGAAGGTGAGCTAAAGGCAACTTGCGTATGCGCAGCGTACCCTGCATGAATTACTCGCTACTTATAGCGGGTGTCCTTGATACCTTTGAGATGTATTGCAGCAGCTCTGCACAAGGGAAGGCATGTTCGCAACAGATAAAGCTCGACGAGGTGTACCCGTTCTTATGGCAGTAGTGCTGTGCACGAGTGTCTTTCGGCCGAAGTCGGCGCGAGTCCTTTCAGACTCAGATGCACGATTCTCGAGCTCGTATCCTGCCACTGCCTGATTCGCAAGCCTCGGGAATCTGACTGCTCCAGTGAAGGCATCACTAGGGCCATAAGGAGCGGCGACTCTGGATGCGCAATGATGTACACTCTTGGAAATATGACTGCAACAGATTCGGAGCCACGGTGTATTCTCCACTATCGATGTGTGACTAGGGATGAAAGGTCATAGGAGATGCCAGGCTGGGAGCTCGTGTCTCATATATTAGATTCCGGCTCCGTCCGATCGCGTCGAAATCGGCCGGGGTGCAGACTTTCATCTTTCATCAGCTTGACCGCACAACCATTGTACGCCTGCTCACATCGCCAGTCTGGGGACTCCCAGAAGACCGCGGGTTGGCAGACAAATCGTACAACGTGGACGACCCTCGTGGATCAGCACCGTACCGCGAACGACAGCCAACTTGCGGAATCTATGGTGCAAATCCGATGCCGTGTTGGGACGCGGAAAATGGGGTCCGCATTGATGCGGGATTGTCAGAATAGGGGTAGTGTTGGGTCCGTTGCTGCAACAGGCAGATAAGGGGGAAGGACCAAAGACGGAGGATTGGGAGTGCAGAAGGTAACACCGCGGATGACAGGTGAGTGTTTTCGAGAAAGCGTGCAAAGGCTGTTGATATCATCGCTTGTTATCGTTTGCTAACTTTGTTTTCGACGTTCTCAGCGTGGGACGTGCCTTCGAAGAGGACACACAGAGATCGAGGTGAGTCCCTATCATGGCACCGTCGCCTTGGCTGCGAAAGAATCTTGCTGATAAACTATTTGCCGACTCCTGTGATATAGACGCGCAATCCCCCCTTTCTCGACAACAACGCTCGCCCTCCTCTCGTTTCAGTTCCGTCAAGCCTGAAGGCATCCCCGTCAATCATCCACAGTCTTCGTATGCTTCAAAGTGAGTCGTTGTGTCCGCGTCGTTTATCAGCGGTGAAGGCATTTTGCTAACAGACGATGTTCCGACTCCTGTCATATAGACGAGTGATCCCCTTCTCTCCAGCATTAATCCTCGCATCCTCTCTTCTCGGTTCCGTCAAGGCTCAAGACATCTCCATCATACACGGCCAGTACATCTACGGTACGAAAGATGACGGTTGAAAAGGACAGCACGTCTATTGTGGAAGGTGTAGGAGCACTGCAGCTTTCGCCAAAGATGGTGAGTGTGCTGCTGTTTTCTTGCTGTCTCCGGACGGCTTCGCGAACTCTCAGTACCTTTACGCCACTTTACTGACGCTTCTACCTCCTATGCAGAACATCCCCCAACTCCCCGTCGAACTCCTTGTCATCATCGCGGAACACCTCATCGGCATGTACGCGTTCGGCACCACCGCAAACCTCAACGTCTCCTGTCAGGGCGTGTATACGGAAACGCTACCGGTGCTGTATGAAACGTTCTTCGTGACGGAAGCGCGTGCTCTTACGCATTACCGTACGACAAAGGTGTTGCCAAAATATCTGCGATACGTCAAGTACGTTGTTCGTGGTCCTTGTGAAGTCACCACCATCTGCTGACCTGAACGCAGATACTTGTTTTGCAAGACACGAGGTCTTCGAGCACGGGAACAATATCCTCAATATCGAAACGCCGTACTCCTCGTCACCGTCGATGAATCGCAACGACTTGACCCAAGCGATAGCGCCGGTACTTGCCACATCGCCGTGTACAAACCGGTTTCAATCGCCACGGCCTTGACGATCCTCAACACGCCAGTCATACAACCGGTCCGAGATCACACTGCCTGTACGTTGGCGGTCACGATGAATGCTTTGGTTCGAGGCGGTTCGTCACGTCTCGCCCTCACGCGTTCGCTCGGACAAACACAGTGCGCGGAGGACGCTTCAAAGCCCGTCGTTCGACCTCCCGATGCTCTCCTATCTATTCGATTAGAAGGAGACGGTCACTTGCATGGAAATTCGCCGCTTCGACTGCTTCCCGTCTCGACCGATATCGTGTTGTGGAATTCGGAATTTGAAAACAACAACTGGACACGCTCAAAGTGTCTAGAACGTCGCATCACAACCATCGAGTTACTCAAGATTGCCGGGATGCAAAGAACGAAGAATCGCCTGCTTGAAAGGGAACAGCGGTTGGCACATGAAGCCGATTGGGGGATAACCGGAAGGCTATTCTGCATATTCCGGGGCGTGTATTGCCCGTGGCATCTCGAAACGATTCTGAGCTTGGAAGCGGCCAACTCGTTTGTCAAGCAAGTACGTATGAGAGGAAACGGACGCGCTTGTTTATCTGCTAATTCGCCTCCCTCGCCAGTTCCGGGATGCCATCGAAGAGGTTCCGGAAATCGTTCAATTTCGTTTCGCCCTAGCCGTCACCGACATCACGCATCCGTCCCAGCTTCGAGACCTCCTCTCCCGCTTCCAAGCGTTGTACGCATCCAAGATCACATCGACGCGCCACATCCTGCCGGCGGATCAGCCATCTCCCGAGATCTTCACGTGCGTCTCCACCTGGATTGGTCTTATTCCTCTTGCAAGTGAGATCGAGAAGGCTTCTAGGGACACTCCGTGTTCAGGATCACTGAGAGCTGTCACCAAGGGGAAATCCGTGTCGATCCGCATGGAGCTTCACGGCTAAGCCGCAACCGCTCGACTTTGTGATAACTGTGGGATATACCCAACGTTGTGACTTCGCTTGCTCACTACTCGCCGCGTTCGGGTCCGCGTTCACGGCGAAGCATCCGCGCTGTAGATGATCTTGGAGCGGCCGACACATCGACCAGCAGCGGACAGCAGCGGACAGCAGCGGACAGCAGCGGAGTTCCTTTGGTCGTAATCCCGATGTAGCGGGGACGCAGCTGTCTGTATGCAACGAGCAATGATCATGTTGACATGTTCTCTATGTTCTTTATGTACCACTTCAGATCCACATACAGGGGACCAGGGATCGCAGTACTGCCCTGTTATTCTCCTCGCAGAGAGCAAGAGCAAGACACTGCGATAGTAGTCACCCTTCAATAGTGAGTCCAGGGACCGGATGCGAGCGCAGATCTGTGGATTCTTCGAGCTGAGTGGGAGCTGTCCAGAGGAGAACCTTGCCGTGCGCTCGAAGAGGTCTGCTATCGCGTCTTCCGTAAAATCCTTGGCTGTCGGCAACAACGATGACGGTCTCAGAGAAGCCTTGCCTCTGCTTCGAGACTTAGCGTTGCCTTTCCGATCCGACTCGCCTCAACTGACGTGGAGCGACATGAACGCAGTGTGTTGTCCACCCACTACGAATTGCCGTGCACGATTAACACTGGTGACACCCAGTGTGTAGATACTGACATCCCACGATTACCTGTGCGGAACTGGGCGCGCAGACCCGTTGTTCAAACCAAATTCTCTCGCCAAGCGAGCAATGTATTATGACGCCTCGAGCATATCACACCATCCGCGGCCTTGGACATCCTAGCACCCTGTGGCATGCAACGGATCACATATTGGTGAAGAAGCTAATGCTGCCTGGAATGATACAACGAGACTCGACGATGGTTGCTGCGCAAAACGGGCGGCTGGACGCGGGGTGGAGAAGGCAGCGCGCGTGGCTGGCGACAAGGGACGGTGATGTGCAACGATTCAGGGTTACATCGACGACTAGAGGGCAATGGTCCGAAAGGGTCGAGCGAAGACGAGGGTATATACCATTCACTGACGAAGATCGATTATGTTGCGCCTGAGAGATATCAGTAGAATTCCGGTTCGAGATGCGAGATAACATACTGTGATCTGACATTGCTAAAGCTCCTCCAAGAACGCCGCGCCCTTCGCGAAATTCTGCTTCTTCTCAAACACTGCCTCGACGACAACCCCTCGCTTTCGCGAAACGACCTTCAACGATCCAATCAACTTGGTCACGACGAGCTGCACGATCGCGTCACCAATCGGGACTTCGGGTTCCATTCGGACGATGGCGACGCATCGGACGATCTCGGGTGGATCGGAGCGGGATGGGAGGACGTGGTGCATGCCGGTAATCTTTGAGGCGTATAGCTTGCAGAGGTCTTCGACGATTGCATAGAGGTCGTCGGCGACGCTGTCCTCGAGCTTGATGTGCAGGCGGTTCAAGAGAATCTCGGGTTGTACTTCGGCTGCAGCCTTCAGCTGCGGAAAGAGCATGTCAGATCTTGAGTTGGGGAATAATGATATGGGGTGACATGCGTACCTTTGCGACAAACATCTCCGCATCGGGCACCCCCAACTTCAACGTCAAGTGCCAGTTCGCATGCCTTCGTCGAAAGAAACAAGTCGACGAGCCAAAGTCCGCGATTCCGAATCCAGTCTCGGGCAAAGTCATCGTTTCCACTTCGAAGAGATGCTGCGCGCGGACCTGCGTTGCTGCGATCTTCATCAGCTCCATGGCGGTATTGACTACGCTGGTTTGATCGTCGTTTTGCGAGGCGTCGAGCAAGACTTGGGCGAGGTACAATCGGAGGCTAGTCTTGATATTGCCGAGACGGGTCGGAGAATGATCATGCAAATGTGCTCCTTTAAAGAGTGTGACGGATTGAATGTCGTCGATCGGCCGAACTTGAGGCCTCGACACGACCGCATCGCATTCTTTGCTCAACACTGAAAGGTCGAACGGGTCCTCCAGGTTTGATATGTCGCCAAAGGTCATCTGAATCACTTGTTTTGAAGCCTTGCACATGACATGATCGGATCTCGAGACGCCTTTGACACGTTGCAGGAGAGGAGTGGCGAGGATCGAAAACATGGTAAGAGAGGAGACGGGTCGATGCAGAGAGATCCGTGCGCCGGCTTCGTTCGGATGATCGCGTTTCTCAATGGCGACGACCATGACAATGTTGGGCAAGTGTTGCAGTCTCTCGAAAGGCGTCCTGGCATCGGCCGCGTAGAAGAGATACCTGGGTAAAGCAAGAGTGATTAGTCGTGCTCAATGGGAGTGAGGGGAATGACGGACTTGGTGAACTTGCTTCCTTCAGGCAAATCATGGCCGAGATTGCTGTTGAACCGAAACTCCTTGATATCGTCGAACACCAGCGTTTCATAGAGGATCGGCAACGTTTCTGTATGGACGGATTTGGACGCAACATTCAAGTTGGCGACGGTACCGAACGCGTGTTGGCCGATGAGGTGTTCGGCGATGATGGCGATGATGGAGAGGGGTAATTGAGGTATTTGCTACAACGTAGGAACGACGAAGTCAGTGACGGAACACAATAGACAGACATATGAGAAGGAGGGATGGAACTCACCTTTCCCAAAGGGATCAACGGCATCGCGAAATCCCCAATGCCGCTCTTTCCCTTCCCTCCCGCCGTTTCTCCTTTCCCCTTCATTTTCGTCGTTTCGCCTTTCCTCTTCTCGGACTTTCCTCCCTTTCCGTTCTTCCCAGCAACTGATCTCTTCACCATTTCCTTGCACTATGTAGGCGTGGTGACGACGGTTGCGGATGATCGATGGCAGAAAGGATGCGTGGTTGTAGTTGATAAGGAAGGGGATGGTTGATCAGAAAAGGTGGACAGCGCGAGGTGATGGTAGCGGTTGGTCTCTGGCTCGTTATGTCAGTTAGTTGATTTGGGAGTACTGGATGAGGCGCCGATGGTTACTGACGTATGTCAATATCGCCGGAGGGGAGGTACGAACGCTGTCTGGAGTATAGGAAACCAGCACAGAGTTTGTCAGCTATACAGTGTGCAGTGTTATCGAGCGACGCGATGTCAGCTCTGCAACTTACGTCGACGTGTGAACGATCTGCTCGCTGAGATTCCGACGGCAACTTAACGAGGACCAGAAATTAGCAACCGGAAGACGGCTAGCTTTGGTGAGACTGGATACTTACGTGTTCGCGTTACCAACTGCTGTGGCTGCTATTGTCCATTGCGGCTGCAGTTTCCGCCTCAACTCCCCGTCTTCTCGCTTTCCTTCGTTCCGTTCCAGGCGGCACAGCTTCGCGTTTCAGGGGTTCCAGTTTCCGGCCGATCATCGCGTCGGATACCGTTCCATAGCTAAACGGGGCGATCCTTAGCATCGAGCCAGGAGATGTACGCGGGGAATATCTGTTCTTCTGCAAGCGATCAAGACTGTCGTCGGAGAGAGGGTGGAAAGGTGTCGTATGCAAAAGCAATAAAGCAATGTAGATATACGGAGCAACACCGGACGGCTGACGCGTATGGCCATCAACCCGTCGGAACCAAAATGTAGATATCCGAGACACCAGGTGCCAACTCGATCAGCTGTAGATTCAGCAGCTGATTCAGCTACTTAATTTGTAGTTATTCTGTGATGCTGACAATAGACAACCAACCCGATTATGGACATGGACGCGGAGAGCATTGCAGATCGTTTCTGAGATTCATCCGCCTACGTTTTCCACAAAGTCTGGGCGACTTGCAGTGACGCAGCATCCTTTATGCGCGAACTACGATATACAGTTCCACTCTGTCAAACATTGATCCCACATCATCACGTCATCTACCATTTCCTGAATATAAGCCTCGTCGCGATGTACAACCCCTCCGGATGCAGCCTGTAGCTGATGGCTTCATATTTGCTGCCATGTTGCACTTCCCTCTCCACAGGAAATATTGAACCGTCGAACGGAAAATAGACCTTGCTTTCGTGGTATACCCGCAGCTTCTCGCATTTGCTGAAGTCGGCCATACCGAGAGTGAAAGACGAGCTTTGCTTCAAGAGGGTGAAATGTTTCTTAAAGGTCGCTGTACCCTGCACGACTAGCCGGCAACGGTTGAACAAGGTGATATCACTGTCGAAGATCGCATCACCATATACGATGAGCTTGCATTTGTCTGAGAGACTGACTGGACCATAGATTGTTGCGTTCCCTTGGACAACGAGAGTACTGTTCTCCCTTTCTTGCAGTCCTGTGTGTGAGATGAAGTTTCCTTCGACCTGGACCCGCCTCACTCTCTCCAACGCTAGAAGCCCAATCTCGCAATTGCCTGACACCACATAAGGGTCGTGTCTGTCTCTAAGGTAGCATGCCGTTGCAAAGGACGGTGTGGTCAACGTCCCCGGATCGTTTGTCAAGTTGGACGGCAAGTGGCTGCGCCCCATGAGCGTTGCATCGGAATAATCCGGAAGGGACCCGCCGGAAGAATAGCTCGGAACGTCCTGCGATGGCTCCTCTTCTTCCGAATGAAGGGACCTCTCGTCATCAGAGTATGAGTACGGAGGGGCGGGAAGTTGGCTGGTACTAGTCTGACTGCGGTTCGAGGACGCCATTGCGTCAGTACGAATAATCTCTCTTCAAATGTCCTGATACAGCAATCAGACTAGATTGAATGTTGGAATTGATCCAAGCCGGAGATTAAGTAGTCTTGTACAGCTATCTTTTACAAAAGGGATTCATCGTTTTATACTTCTCGGTTCTGCTATTTCAGTACGTACGAGACAACTTCTCCTTTCAACCCCCATTGCATGCTCAAAGGAGTCAACATCGGCCTGTGGAAGCTGATCGCCATCATTGAAGATCACCAGCCGTCATAAGCCGACTGTACGCTGCTAAGGCATCCTTTCGCCACGTGAAGCCCAACGAACGGCATCGCATAGGGTTTCCGTAGCATTATGGGCGAACTTTGCAACGACTAGGCAGTATCTCGTTTCAACAAATCATCGGCTAGTCATCGGAACCTACGCTTCTGCCAGAAAAGTAAACAATATGCCTTGTACAGCTGATCAAATTTTTAAGAAACCAGATAGCGTCGTATGTGAATTGTAAAATATTAGGTGGTCAGAGGATGGTGTTAGCAGATAGTGCGGATTTTTTTCGGAGACGAGGAAAGAACCACAACGGAGTTGCGCTTGTGGGGCTTTCGAGGATCGTGGAGGTCAGGGAAGCAAGGAGATCCGAGTCAAGTAGAACGGCTCCATAGGGTATCGAGGATTCCTCCCGTTGTATCTCGTGGAGTGGGCATAGAATCTATTGCAGCTGCACTAGTAATCTTGGGAATCGCTCTTCACGCGACCTACTTCAAATGCAGCCAACTTCACAGAGTAGCTCTAGGTCACGATCAGAGGCCACACACGTGACCCATCCTGAAATAATGTTCCCGGGTCTTCATGACAGCGGGTTCCGCACGTCCAGCGTCCAGCGCACGACAAGCCTCTTTCACAGACATCCAAGGAAACGGACAGCAGAGGATAGTTTCTGATCATACATTTACACAGAATACGTGATACCAGTTCTAGATTGAGGTACGAGAAATATAGCCTTTTGCACCTCCCTGCAATCCCCCGGGAGTACTCTTCGTTGGTATACGCTCACACACGACCGTACCAAGGGCCGTTTCTAAAGTCTCCTTCCACGACAATGCCGTCTGGTATGTGGTTCGATGATCTTGCATTTCCCTCCACCAGGATCCCGTTTGCGACCGACGAAACAGTGCCTTTGAACAGGACGTTACCGTGAATAACGATTCTGCCCCATCTGGTAACATTTATGTTCTGGGAAAAGATCACGTCGTATCCGTCGCTGGCTTGTCCATGTATCTCGATAAAGCCTTAGTCTGCGACTGTCACGTCGTGCTCGAAAGTGCCGGCTCTGGGGAACTTTTCTTTGTATTTTTCGGTCTGCCTGATGTTCGCCTCATCCACGATAGATTTACCCATGACCTTGATCCTTCCTCCATGAACGCAGACGGGTTTCTGAGAGAAGCCTCTTCCGCCGATGGTGATATGACTGTCATCGGCAACGTTTACGGTGTCGTCGAAGCAACAATGACCACCAATGGCAATCACACCCGGCTTTTACATTTTTACCTCAGCCCAGAACCGTGCCTCGTATTGTACCGCAATGACACCCTGCACCATCACCCTGATCATGAACTCTATCTTTCTTCTTCCACTGCAGGTCCATTTATCACCGGGCTTGACCAGTAACATTCGCCCGTGGGATTGCAATGTAACGAATTGCACCTTCTTATAGCTCATGAGGAGGGCAGTCTTGAGTAGGGTTTGGCATAAGCTTTCGGCCGTGTTCATCCGAGATTCGATTGTCGACAGCTCGGCCTTTACGGTGTCGTCACCAAGCCGAGTTATCATGGTGGACGCCTTTGTGCTATCCGATGCGTGTGACGGGGTCGTAGATGCGTTTTGCGATAGCGTGCCACCTTCTGTTGACTTGTCCGAATTCCTCCTTCCCAGATTGTTAGGGGACTGGGGCCTCAGTTGTCGGCGGCGGAAAAATGATGGCATCGAGGTTGTAGCCCTTCTGCGTCGACATAGGTATCTACAGTTCGCGGAATGCAGGGACTCTGTCGTTAGCTGGCGTGTGGGTCCAACCGGTATCCCGTGCAAGAGGGCAATGCGGCCTCTTTTTATGGGGATGGATCAAGTCCCAAACGAGATCAACCACGGCTTTCACCCCTGACTGACCTCCTGCAACCCCTTTGTGAAGATTTCGCATCATCGAAAGGAGTGAATATACCCTAGCCGGGATGGTCGCGATCAATATTAACGGCAGTACACCTCGCACAATACCGTATGAATCTGCTGTGATGAAAGTGCAGACGGACCAGCCGTCAATTCGATAAAAAGTACCCGTGGAATGCAGTGTGATAGCTTCGCGTACCGGCACGTACTACTACACGAGCAATCATTCGTGATTGTCTGACATCAAGGTCAGCTCCTCGTCCTTCTCAGACTGTTCAGGGGGCCCTAGGTCTCGAGTGAATATAAACGGCGTGCGTCAGTGAACCCAAACGCATGCGTATGAATATCTTGAAATCAGCTGTAAATAGACTTGTTGGCTGGAAATAGCCTACATGGTATCTAGAACCCGCAAGACTTCATCCTTCACGAGGCCAAACAGGATAAGGTAGGGGCTTCAAGTCCACCGAGGAAAGCTACCAGAGCCGGATCGCAGTCGTCTCAACCGTTCTTGTAGCGATGACGTGGAACGAGTGGCTCGCGGCTGTCTCGTTGGTTTCCCCTCCGCTGAATGCGATTCAACGTACAGAACTGGGTAAAGGCTTAAGAGGGTACAGACAAAACTTCCGAGGGTGATCGTTGCTTGCCATCTGTTATACAGAAGATGGACTTTCAACTCACCCAACTCCAGCTTGGCACGGGTAAGAGCCAATAGCCATGTGTGATTGCGAATGGACCCCGAGAGGGTGAAAGCGACCATCCTCAAGAGTACTGCCCTAAGAGTGTGTCAGACGCTTGTCAGCGGGTCAGAGGACTGCGGTTGGCTAACCCCCGTGAGACGCCTTAACAGGGATGACACTCCTCGGTTGGGCCACCATATATATCATTCATGAAAGGACCGCTGCTCATGAATCTAGCCTGTCAAAGCGTCCAGCGCCTGCTACCGCAATCCCGGATACCCAGCCAGACCTTCTTGAATTCCCCTACGGGCTACCACCAATCCGATTTTCAACCTCCACACAATCCAACACCTGCCGGATCAAAGGCAAAGCCAAAGACAAAGCACTCCAATTTTGGCTGGTAGTTTGGCCGATAATGCGTGAGCGGCTTGTCCCACGCATGATGAGACCTGCTCTTGGTGAACAGGAAAAGGTTCCTGTAGCGTGTCTGTCCAGGGTGTAAGACGTGATTTCCCCTTGAAAGACTGCAGGTTTTGTTGGATGTTGCTTTCCCCTCGAGCGCCGTAAGGGATTTGTCTGGCATGAAGACGGAGCCATGGAATATCACTGCGCCATAGACGATCAGCTTGCACCTGCTGGAGAGGTAGACCGGGACGTATATCGTGGTATTCCCTTCCACCACACGAGTGCTCTCTGTCGCTTCGAGCCCTTGCAGAGACACGAAATCTCCGTTTATGCAGATCCGCTTGATGCGAGAGAGCGAAACACTGAGGACTTCCCTATCTCTCTGCATCTCATATGGCACACTCATATTGCTCAGGGATGATACGGTGGTTCTCGTCGGCATCTAGATGGTCCGTATCTACGTCAGAGTGCTCAGCGCGGTTGCTGGACAGCTTAAGTCGATTGAAGATACCGCGTCGGAGTACTCCTGCATGAACTCCTGAAGGACAAGATAGTTGACTGCTTGGTGATGAGGAAGATCATTGTCTTCGGTCCAAGCGTCGCCATTCCCATCCAGTGCCGAACGTCATCGTGATGGCGGACGCGAGGAACCGCTTTGTCTTTCTAGGCCGAGGTACCAGTCGACCTCATGCTTCTGAATGGCCCTAGACTGGACATTCGATGACGGTGCTCAATTCATTTGTACGATCGAAACAATGTGGGGATGTTGCTAAGAGAAAATATATCTCTGATACTCACACCGCGACTTTCGACACATGGTTCCCAACTTGTATAAAGATGACTTTTTGATCCCTTCGATTTGAACAAGTCGGGTACTCCCTTCAGCTCGGATGGACGACCATGAGACTTCCCTGTATAACACCTAACTCGAAAGCTGAACTATCAACGATCTCACGCGGCCCGTCTTCATCGGAAACACTTCTCCTGCACTGACCTTGAGCGGCAAGAGGAAGTGCACCAAGGGGGAGGTAAACATCCTTACCTTGTACATGTAGTCCGGTGTACCAGTGAAGTCTGTTCCAAAAGCCGCTGCTGCTGCGCTGTTGATGTCTTTCTGCGTTGCGTCTGTCCCTATCTTGCTTAGAAGTCTGAACGAGTTCGACTCGGCTCGACTCTACGAACAGAGTGTTCTCTTTCTCGAGTCCGAACCATTTACGCGAAGTTCTTTGGGTGTCCATCTGATCCTGCTATTTGATGCACTTCGCAATCTCGAGCAGGGATGGGCATGAACTTGTAAACATTTGCGTCCGAGATCTAGGGTGGCGGGCGGGAAAACGAATCTTGAGGTGTCCGGGCAGGCCAACGGAGGGGATTGGTGCAAGTGCTGAAGATTTGACGTTCTCTGGCTATCTTGACAAAGGGGCAGGTGTCTATCAGCGTGAGAGTCATCGGGGTGGGGGACTCATCCTGCGAATCAAACGCGCGTCATCGAGTCACGTGCAGCATGCTTGGGAGATGTAGCCAAAACACCCTTCATGTTTCAGAGTTCAGCCGTTAGCGACGAGTTACATATGAATGCCGTCGAAGCTTTGCTTCAAAACAGAGCCTTGGTCGATGTCTGGAGGAGGATCCACCGGCTCCTATCCTATCCTATCCTATCCTATCCTATCCTATCCTATCCTATCCTATCCTATCCTATCCTATCCTATCCTATCCTATCCTAT
>JAKLLX010000073.1:99910-110624 GCA_022813745.1 Naganishia kalamii
ATCCTATCCTATCCTATCCTATCCTATCCTATCCTATCCTATCCTATCCTATCCTATCCTATCCTATCCTATCCTATTCTGGTAGACACCGCAGCACGATGGTCTGCAAGTCAATCAGAGATGGTTGGTCGGCTTGTCACAGGAGCGTGGGTCTGCTAGTCCCGAACGATGGGAGACATACTGAGTCGCACGAGCTGAATTCCGCGGGACGCGACGAACGGTTGAGATTTGGTTTCTGCCACGCCTACGCTTCGGATGGTGACTGCGAAGAAGGTAGAACTAAAGCTGTCCATGTATTATTCAAAGACGTCACCGAAGTAACCCAAAGAGGTTAATACAAACCGACTTGTCACTTGCATGGGTCTGACTTGAGAACCGTTGTATTACCCACGCTTAGCCTCAGCTATTCCTCGTTTGACCCGTCTCCGAAGCCGCTGGGTACACAGTGCTTGGGTTTTGGATTCTGCCAACGCCCACTTTGTCTAATAACGAAGACACGATAGCTTCGCACCGAGAGTCGCTTCCAAAACTGTATGTTCGCTCTTCGCATGTGTCGTCGTAGCTCAAAAAGAATCGACATCTACCTCGGAAGCGTCATGTAATCATGATTCCATGAAAGCGAGCGTCCTACCAAGATTGGCAAGTAGCCCTTGGGATATTAATGTAACTTCCTTCTTGCCGACGCTATAGACATCACAAGTCATCCGAAGAGGGAAGGGCATGTATTCGATAGTGCCCCATACTACGACAAATAACAACGCTACTGATGTCTGCGCTGGACTACAACTATGGTCTTTTCCTATATGACGGTGGATCGATCTTCGTACTTTGATATCGACTCTGAGGTTGAGGGGGATTGAGATACTACCAGATTGGTTCGTTACTGCGAGTTCTGTGAATAGCTGAACGAGGAGGCTGTGTTTGAGGTCGAGTCGTCATCCAGATCAGTAGTTTCTCTAGCCGGGAATGTGGACTCTAGGAGTTTAGCAGTCTCAATCTCATCCGGAAACCTTTCTTTGAATATCGCCACCACCATCGGGACCTCGGTGTCCTTATCCTCAGACGGACCATAGATCTCACTCGTCTTTCGTTTGTGCTCGATGTAAGCCTTGGCCCTGATCTGTCGTTCCCTTCGCGTTCTGCCCTCGCAGATGTAGTCGGCGTACAGATGGACTTCCCTGACTGCATCTATCAACAGCTCGGCTCCAGTCTTGGTCAATGTTTCGACACACGAGGACGCGCCAAGGATGGTGTCGGGTTTGTTGGGATCGAGACGGGCCAAAGCCTCACGAATGGCGCGAACACTATGCTCATACTTAGGTTTCGCAGCACGGTAAACACTTTGCAGGTCCTCCGTTGGGTACAGACTCTCTGTGGCTTCTCTGGCGGTAATCAAGCGTGTGAACTTGTCGACCTGATCACTCAAGAGCGACGCCAGATTTCCCACCAGCGAAGATTGGAACGCGTTGAGCTGAGCTTCGTAGTCGTCTGGAGGTTGCGATGCGGATTCAGCGGCCATTTCGGATCCGTAGCCCTTGGCTGCAGAAGGAGCGACTCCTATACACTCGGACCTTGCTTCTTTGACGGGACTCTCGAGCAATGGTTGAAGAGGTCCGCTTGCAGGCAATTTGGGATTCTCAGGAACATCTTCGCAGTAAGCGGAAAGTGATCTCGAATCCTGGTAGGGAGGGGGAGGAGCTCCCTTCTCGTGGGGGGACTGGGCCTGGCGGATCGGGAGATTGTGTCCCTTCTTGAGTATAGTCATACATATCTCAGGATTGACGATTGGATACTGCTGCGAATGATGTAACAGAACATTCCCTCACAGTTTTGGAGCTAGTAGGGTCTATATATGCCATTTCCTGAGCTAAAAAGTAGCTTTCCTGATATGGCGTGATACGATTCTCCTTTATTCGCAGGAATTGCAGATCTCATGGCAGAACCTTTTGAGATGGCGTGATACGTCCACTCCTTTGTCTATATTCCATGCAGATCGAACGTTCGAGCATGTTCTTCCTGGCGATCTATGATGCTGCTTTCTTCATTTTTAGGGGTCCTCAATGGTACGCCATGAGGGGTGTATATCAATATTATCCACACAGACAGGAGGGATAGGCGCTTGGCACCAGCTTTCACCATGCTCCCGAGTCTTCGGAAGTGATCGCTCGAAACAAGAAGTCGATGGAGAACTGCAGCGGATCTGTTCTAGAACCTTCCAGTAGCGCTTCCGAGACGATGCCTCGCTGATCGAAAAAAATGGAAGGACGTGGAAGGTGATAAACTGCACAAATCCGATCAGATCCTCAGGACCGGTATTGCTCGCGCGGGGGCTTTTCCAGCTTGGCCTGGAGACGGGCCTGGGACACGGACTACAGGCTAGAATGACAAAGGGCCAGCCGGGGATGTCTGTATGGTGTCGGTTCCCCTTCGAAAGCCTTAGTCCTTTTCGTCGGACGAAGGAAAGACCATGTGATGGCTCTTCATGTGTAGGCTGTTGTCAAGGAACATACCGCGGCCCTGGGTCTGGAAGAACACAGAAACCTGCATTCGTCATCTGCAGTGAGGCATCAAAGCTGTATATTGAGAGGCATCCACCACCAGATTGAAACCGTTCAGGCACATGGCGAAGTAGAAAAACTATCTTCGCATGAAGAAGGAGTGTCCCTTTTCTCTCACATGTCCATGCGATCCTCACGAGAATTCGCGCCAGGGCGCATGGCAAAAGGCCATCTGCCGATCTTTGGTATCTTCCCATTGTAGCGCTCTAGCACCAAGTTATACCACCACGTGGGAAAGGTCAGGTCTAGGAGCCGCTGTGCCGTGCGGATCAGCCTCGAAGTCTCAGCCGAAGTCTCTCGCCTGCCCCGCAAACCATTACTGCGCCACGAACTGACAGGTCCGACGCCGCATAGACTCATCGACGTGTGCTTCATGAGTGTTTCCGGGCGATGTAGTCACTGATGAGGCGTGTTATGCAAACCGGCAGTCCGTTGTAGGTGTGGTACCGCGGCCAGCCCTGTATGTTGTGTCCTTGACAGTGTTGATGTCTTCGCAACGTCTAGACAGATACATTGTCGCACGGCAACAGCACGTCTACGACGGTATGACCTAATTCCCTGTCCCCCAAGTCTAAGGATGGCCTTCCCCACGATCGGCACACTATCTGTCTCTAAATATACAGATGAAAGAGCGGGTCGATAGAATTCGAGCCCGGGAAGACGAAGACGCGTCCCAGGTTCGGGCGCCGGTCGGAATCTGATTACTCGCTGATGCAAGACATCAGCCATCCACCCAACGATGACTTCCATCTTCCTCGCTCCAGCACCTTTACCATTCAGTCCCTACAGTGGCCAAGCATGCCATGCCTCTCCCCCGCATCTTAAACCGCTCCTCCTCCGCCATCAGCCGATATGCACGCCTCTCGCCACCTGCCAGCCCGCGCGTCGTCGCGTCGCAGCCGCAAATCGGGAATCCGGAGATTGGGAATTTGGAGGATGCCGTAGGCGCGTTGGAGAGGTGGTGGGCTACCTCGGATAGGGGCAAGGGAGGTGAGAGGGAGGGAGGAAGATGGAGGGCGTGGGTTGCGAGAGCGCCGTTGATCGGTATGTCACTGCGCGATGTGATGTTGTTTTGCTGATGTTCTTTGGCAGTGGCGTTCTCGATCTTGGGCTTGACGTACGTGCCGTTCGTCGTTTGGGTGGGACACGACCAGCTCTACCTCATCCACGGACAAGTCTGGCGGTATATTGTGCTGTAAGTGTGACGACTTTCTTCACTTTGTCACCGCCAAACCTTGCCAATTGACCTCTACGCAATCTTTAGGCTGCTCGTCTACCACTCCCTCTTATTCCTTACGGCACTCTCCCTATACCGCGCATCAACAATACCTCCCGGCTCACCACACCCTACCTACGCCCATCCTTCGCGCGAGGGGAAGGAGATCGATGAAGGCGTGGAAGACGATGATCTGCCCTTGTCCGTCCTCAAGAACCCGCCAAGTCCGCCGCGGCATCCAGGCGTACCAGCGTACCCGCCACCAACACCCCCACCCACCACCACCTCGCGGTCATCACCTCTCCCGGAAGCTGGACGAGCGGATCGTATGTTGCGGAGGTGGTGCAGAGAATGTCAGGGATGGAAACCACCGCGCTGCCACCATTGCCGAACATGCGGTGTGTGCGTGCTCCGGGTACGTCTCACTTCCTCGTCAAGCTTTCGTATGCACTGAGCTGAACCGCCGTCGAAGATGGACCATCACTGTATATGGCTCAACACGTGTATCGGGTACGCAAACCACAAGGCGTTTCTGTTGTTCTTGGGTTACGCAACGCTGTTGAGCGGGTTGGTCGTGGAGGAGACGGGGTGGGTGATATACAAGTGGCTCGATGGCGGGCAGGTGGTGGTGAGTCTCCATGTTTTGCTGATGCGTTGGTGATTGAATGCTCATGTGGTCGTCTCTGCCAGGATATCACCGACTTTCGGCCCGTTGCGAACCTCATGTTGTTCGTCGTCGCTGTTACGTTCCTCCTCTCCATCGGCAGCTTTGCATGTTTCCACATCTACCTCGCTACGTATGTCACATCCCCTCGTCCCGGGCAAACGCGCTTATAAGACCGATGTAGGAACAACCGAACCACGTTGGAGAACATGCGGCCGAGTCTGCCGCCGGCAGCGATGATCGAGTCCGGCTCCACGACCCCTTTGTCACCCACGGCCGGAACGATCTCCGCTCATCCGCCTTCGCCCGAACCGATGGCATTCGCTCCGCCTCCAGCATACTCTCCCCGAAAAGCACGCAAGATCCTCGGCGAATCGCCCGCGAACGGCTCCCGCACCGACCGCATACAGCACCTTCAACACCCTAGTTCCCCTCGCTCTCCCCGAGGCGGTCTCCCCGATTCTACCGCGACGACGGGGTACCACTGGCAATGGCGCTGGAAGCCGGACCACCTCTTATCCCGGAACGAGCGGAAACTGGTGCGCCATGTGGCGGATAACTGCAATATCTACGATCGCGGGGATGGCTGGAGGAATTTAGGGAGTTTGTTCGGGGACGATGCAGGAGGGGAGGACGAGGGACAGTGGGGTGCAGAGGGTGATGTGGAGAGTGGGCTGGGTGGCCGACGTCGGATAGACGGCGGAAGAAAGAGGGATGTCACAGTCTGGCTTGGGAGGGCGGCGGGTTGGTTGTGGCCTACGGCTATCCAGAGCCCCCGAACCAGGTGAGCATGTCTTGTCTCTGTCGCTTGGATATGTTGCTGATACCGTTAAACAGTTCTTCAGTCCCGTCATATGCTCTTCCCGGTCACAGCTTTCCAATATCAGCAACCACGATCGAAACAATACGGTACAAGACGTACGGTCTGCGGACTCGCCGCCGCATAGCCATCAGGCCACGCGCACGCAATCCGGATCATGTGTCCGAGGAAGAGGATGGTCTGGTCCGATCCTCGAACGAGTTCGAGTTCGATAGTGAGGAGGGATATGAGGTGGATGAGATGGAAGAGTATGGGATGATATAGACGCGACATGGAGACTGTAGCTATAGATTGTACAAGGCGGCCTGTATTTGACATCTCACAATCCTACTTCTGCGTTCGCGCAGTGATTTCTAGCAGGCCTCGATTCCGCCGGCCATTTTTCACCCGGTTCTGACGACTGCCGCCCGGAGAGTCCCCTTCGGCATCACTCATCGCCTTGCGCGTGATACAGGTACCTTCGAGCACATGCATAGCCGCAGACTCTCCCTACTGCATATTGACATCGTCCAGCATCATCCCGCCGAACCGAGCAAGTGCCGCCTCGGTCGCAGGCTAGTTCCGAGAATGAGCGACACACTTATACACCGGGAACAAAGTCTAGCGGGAAAGCTTACGTCGGTCGCCCGATTCCTGGATGATCTGTAGTAGTACCGTTTGATCCGTCTCCCAGCATCTCCATCGCCGCTCGCGCCCTCCAGTCTGCTCACCTATACCAGATCGATAAAGCCGTAAGAAAAATGAAATACCGGTAATCTAGTCCAAGCTGAAACTTACCTGGTGGTTCATTGGTGAAGTGGGGTCAACGGCGACCACGTTACCTACACACTTTGGCTCTTCCTTCCCAGCTGGCTTGTTCGACGAGTCGACTCCCGACTCTGACACGTCTCGTTCAGCAGTTTCCCTCTTTATCGCCGCAGCTCGTGCATTTTTCTGCATGTACGTTCGCCTCAGCTGCGCAAGGGCTATGCGTCTCGCCTCCATAGCTCGGGACTGGGCTGAGCGACCTTTTGTCCTTCGATGCTCTCGCTCGGTGGATTCGTCTCTGTAGGCTGAGAACGAGTTGGGCGCTACCCTGATGCCGGATAGCGCGCTTTCGACAATGCTATTCTGACCAGTCGCGCTGGTCCTAAGACACTTTCCCATCGAAGAGTTAGCTATCGGAAGGACACCAATGGTATGCGATTTGGTCATACATGCCCAAGTGAAACGCTGATGTCTCCTTCCCATACCTTTGATTTGCTGGGGCTAAGCTAAAAGGAAGACGATTTGCCCCTTGATCGGATCCCTCCTTCTACTGACACTCGACATCTGCCATTCCTGGGTCCGGCAACAACAGGTGACATTGCATCCCGCTGTACGTCTACCTCTCGTCCATGTATCCGGGGAGTGAAGCAACCGCCTTCTTTGACGACAACAACGATCAAACACGACGCCGAGAGAGACAGGCTGATAAATGGTGAGCCCGAGGCGAGCCGTTGCTGGGGATACGTCCCATTCATCATCGGTGGACGATATGTACCCGTCAGAATCCGGTTCGAATGTCTGGTCAAGCGCGCTGCAGGGGACGAGTTGTGGACGAGCACGGCGGAAGGCGGCGTCGGTGTGTGCGATTGCGGCCAGGCATTGACATGGGCGAGGGGGCGTGGTGAAGCCTATGATGATGGCGAATACTTACAAGATCGTGGACAGGATTCCGCGGTGAGGTCGGTGTACACATCCAGGGGAACTTCCGGCGAGTTTGGTGAACATGTCGATGGTTCGAGGAGTGCCGATGATGTACCTACATTGAATGTGAGACGGTATCCCCTCAAACTTTCGAGCGACTCACTTGACATATTCAATGCCCTTGCTAACCGTTCCATCCAACGACCCTGTCTGATTGCATCATCAAGGATCATCGCCTCGTAGAGGATAGCCGAAGTTGCTTCGCGTACACTGCGTGAGCATTGATTGAGTTGCGCTGCGGAACCGTACGCGCCGTCGTCGACGAGCGCTCTTGCGATTTCAACGATAACGTCGTATGGGAGGCGAGGCGGGTAGCCAATCCCACGCATCCTTTGGACTCCGTTTGGCGCATTTCCCGGTTCCTCGCCCTTATTTCTGAACGGCATCTCAACAGGTTGGTATCCGGAGAAGTCATGTGAAGTCCTTGACATCATACGGTTGACGAAAGCCGGCCATGTCCTCCTTCGTTTCACCTCCTTTCCGTTCCGCAACACCATCACTCCCAATTTCTTCCGCTTGCCGCGCTCTCCCGGCTTCGTATTGCCACCCATAGCCCGCTCCTCTCTGCCATGGGAGACTCGTGCGCATTGGCTGAAGAGAGATGTATTGGCTTGGGGGGGATGGGCGATTTGCGTTGTCCCATTCTTGAAAGGGCGACTTTGCGCGATTTGACATGCCTCGACTATCGGTCCTTGATGTCGGTGTTTCCCGTTGAAATGTTACCTATTTGGATTGGATGAGAATAAGCGATTATCGACACCTCTAGACAGAGATCGCCTTTGCCAGTGTATGCAAGACTTGTCACTCACTTGATGATTGGTCCCGTCCATATCGGAGTCCTGCGTTTCGCTCTCTGATCCGTTGATGGTGATGAAGAACGGCTTTGTCCACTTTGTGCTGGATATTTTCTCGTGGAATTCCTCAGTCAACATCGGTGATGGATAGCTGTCGAATGCCACAGAGACGAACAATAAGGGGGAGTGAGAGTGGGCACCGCTTCCCGCGACTGCGACTCAGATTGGATCGCGCCTGGGCTCAAAAGCGCAAAGCGACGGAGCGACGGATGTTTATCGAAACGCCGCGCCCTTATTTAGTATGTTACCATCCTTAGATCGCTCCGCTTTCATGCGAATTAACGTTGGCGCTCTGTTTGTGTGACCCTGAACGATGTTGCGGGGGTCCGCTTAACAACTCGAAGCAACATCGTCGCATAATATCTCGTTAGTAGCAAATTGCGATAGAATACCATTGCTTCCTCCAGTCAGGTGATGATGTTGGCAACCGACGACAGCAATCAGCCATGTATACCCACAGCAGTTTACTGACCTCTGGAAGATCGCCTCCATGCATCAAGTCCGTCAACATGTCCTCTAACTCGAACTGTTCGGCTTTCGAACTTCAGGTCTGAGACTCGCCGAGTGTCAGTATGAACAGAACGTCGCATGTCGCCATAAGAAGTCCTGATATAGTAAATATTCTCCAAAATCTCCACGCCAACTTGGGAAGGCACGATACAAGGGTTATGCGTTCGGTTCTTGAATTTCTTGCTAATGAGAGTAGTAGAAGGACTCGCGAAGAAATACGGCTTCGTTTCTAGGAATCCGGATGGCCCAAGTTTCCCTGCTTCTCTTGAATCTTGCCCTGAGCTCCACTAGGCTACTTTTTTACCGAAAGCGGCGTAATGGGAGATTGACAAAGGACATCTTCGGCCGAGCCTTTGCGTTTCAGCTTTGTTTGGTTCTCCAAAGTGTCAAGAAAGGAGCCTCGAGTGAAGGGTTAAAACCGTTCACGAGCACCGCATCTCTCGATGGCTGTATGCCAATGTGTGAGGCCTATATGTAGCGTCTGTTCCGACTTGATAGACGACAGGCATTGAATAGCATATACACCAGCCCGAAGTTTCGTTGCCATCATCTCAAGGTACAAAGCTATGAACCTTCCCAGGAACTCGGTCGCGAACAAAGCCCCTAGACTCCCCAAGCGACTCGCTGCATCTGCTAAAGCTCTCTATCGCCTGTGTGAAGATCAGATTAACCAGGAACAAGCACAGCGATCTCCCAAGGACCCTGCTCTCCAGGGTAGATCGCATTGGGAGCCGCAGACGTTGCGAGATGTGCTACAGCTCCTAATCTCGTTCGAAGATTTCTGTGCGCCTAGTTCCACAACCTCCGGCGAACCAGAGACTCCAGAAGAAAGGCAGACGTCCGAGAACGCGTATCTCGATCTTTTCAGGTGTGCTAACAACGACCCGTCCAGACGCCACGCAGAAAAATGGATGAGTTTGAGCGCTTTTCACGATTGCATTAAGAGCGAGTATCTTCGACTGCTGGCTAGGTCGAAATTTCCACAGCTTGACTCTGGAAAGTTGGCGCATGATGATGAATCAATCTACGACAGCCTAGGTGCTCGTATGTCATCCGAAGAAACTGGTAACGTGCCAGAACTCGACAGAAGAGTAGACAGCGGTATCTCTTTCCAACTTTCTGCTCTTTCGACGGCTCGAGAGCTTCCCAGAGTCACGGTGAGCTCGTCCGACACAAAGTCCACCTTCACCAAAGGCCTTGCCGCCCTGGTACCGCAACCCGGCTCGCGTCGTCTCAAGGTTCGAAGACGTTCCCTTAAAGTTCCCTCATGTGACTTGCCTGGTTCCCCTCTTTGCGCGACGCAGGAGGTCTCTACTAAGCCGGACTCCAGCGCGCTACTAAGCGTTCCAGAATCAACCCTGAGTGGACCGGTCCTGTCGACTGACTCCAGAACACTAAAAATAAAAAGACGACGACCCCCACATGCGCGGTCAGACTCTGGCGTGGATGTCGGTTCAGCGGACAACAGCACAGTTTCCGCTGTGTCAACAAGTGGCTTTCTGTAGCTAGTTGTCCCAACCTGCCTGTAGACTCAAAAGCGGTGTAGCTCTCTATATACTCCCCCTTCTACCTGAAAATTGCCCCAGAGCAGCCCCTTGCAGTGCTCAAAGGAGGGATTAAAGGATGATTTGCAGCCACACAGCGTTCAACCCGAATAGGGCCGGGTGGGTCGGTCCATGTGGAGAGACTTCTCCGGTATATTAGGTGATCCCTTCGACGGGACGGCGCGGGTCGTCGTCTTTGGACTTGGAAGGTTCACAATACTGTCTTGCACCAAAGTCGTTTCCGACACTCCTAGCAAGCTTTCAACTGGTTCCCAAATCCCATCCAGGCACACCGTTGGACCAGTTTATAAAGTTCACCGAGTGTAAAAGCTCCACTCTTTACGCTTTGCGACCATGCCAGGCTCGACAACAGCGTCCGACAAGCTTGTAGTCATACCGACAGACAGGAACGGGTATCGGCGACGCCGTCCCAAACACAAAGAAGAGATTCGCAACACGATTGAGAGCTTGGCGAGTAAGTTCACCCGTTTATCACACCTCTCCTCTCCGTACTCTGCCATCCTGGCAAACAAACTGAATCGTATCGCTACAAGGACAGAGGATGCCATGTATGAAGCTGTAGAAAGCGGAACTGTCCCGTCCGAGAGGTTTCAACGCTTCTCAAATCTATTCGTCAGCCTTCCGCCGGCATGGAGCCCGTCGAGTAGGAGTGACGGTGTCATCTGGAGGAGACTGTATGACACACTGGCATGCATGCTGCGTGAAGAGCATGATGATGATTCTGTGGAAGAAGAGGACGCGATATGGATGAGTCATAGGGGAGCTAAGCGCGATTGCGCCGACTTAGCAGAAGCGCGGG
>JAKLLX010000074.1:0-108966 GCA_022813745.1 Naganishia kalamii
CATCTTATTGCAACTCGAACCCAACCTTCGGTATAGTGAGTCATTCTAACTGTCTGATATCTCTCTAAACCTTTACAAGCTGGTCGTAGGCCCACATGAATATTGACTCCGGCTTCTTGCGCCACGTTTGCCTTTCGCATCCCGAGAACATATCTCAGCGAATGTAGGCTGTCCTCCGATAGTACACATGGCTTACGATGCGCCCTTTCAGTGAGAACCCCTTGGTTTGATGCCCTTCAACGCAATATTCCCTAGGTAAGAGACCTTTCTAGCTTAAGAATAGGAAGACGCCACGCAAATTCGGAACGAGCGCTTCTACTTTATAAGGCTGGGATCCTATAACTAGAGCGCTTGTCACGCGTAGACCTCTTCCCCTAACTAGAGGACAGTAGAGGAACCGCCATCCGGGCAGCTGTACAATCCACCTATTGTCAGAGACGGGTACGGTACTAAGCTGGGACTTAGTAAATGGACCGGCAACGTCATCAACGATGAGACAAGGTTGGTTGAAGGACGAGGACGATGATCGATGAGTGATGTTGACCTCATTGATTGATAGGTGATGTGTGTTGATGGGATTGATGATTGAGTGATGGCTGACATCTGATGGGTGTTTTGGCTAGCTGGGTAGTATTTATGAAACGGTGGGTGATACCATTCCGTTGTTGTACATCGCTATGAGCGGTACCTTACCGTGGCGGTTGCCCTTTACGGCAAGGTACATTTTGGCTCGCTTTGATTGCATTCCCACCCTTGCTGAATGCGAAGCTTGCCATGCCGTCAAATACGGGACGGATCATCTCCTCGCGACGTGATTCGTCACTTCAGAATTGAAGCGTATGCTGCGCACTACATAGGCGATACAGAGGTTTGACGACCACCTTATACTCCTCATTGTTCGTCGCTTACGTCCGCGATTGGACCAAAATCAATTTTTATCTTGAGGTGACAATTGTCAGAGGCATCGCTCGTTGTAGCTAGATAATCCGCCATAGGATACGAGTTGGCTAACTTGCCGAAGTACCGGCTTGCGCTGTGTATCAGTCACACGGTATTATGCGTACGGGACGTTGCGTACAACCCGGCTGACAGAAAGTACAGGAGTAAACTTTGCGTCCGGAGAACACAAGTGTGTCACTGGCTCTATCGTAATCGCACCTGTCGGGGAGGTCTCGAAAGCTTCAGACCTCGACATTATCTCGGCGCTGGAACCGTCCGCCCCAACTGCCGACGCCTCCGAGCGATGGAATGGCTGCGCACCAACGACAGATATAGCCGCAAGTGTAACGGCGATGCCGAGCGCTGACGATTGCGGCATGATGTACATATTCAGATTATGGCTTTTGTCTGTACGGCGTCTTCGATAGAGGCAGGCAGTCTCGGTAATATATATTTCGGTTGTCCGTGTCTTGATCGAAACCTTGCGCTAGACTTATGGTAAAGTAGCATTAATGACGAGAGGGTGAAGGTGGATATGGTCCACTTATATCTCGCAGGATGTACTATCTATTGGGCTTCAGCTTTCCTATCGATCACCCCTTTGTGGTACTCACTTCAGGGGCGGTTGCGACCTCATCACCCCTTTCATCATAGCAAAGGGCACAAATGATGACTATACCCTCTCCGTTGTACTAACCGGTCGTACCTCGTATGGTATGTCCCTTTCAGGCTAAGTTTCGTATCCACTTTACAAGGGAATTAGATAGGAGCCTTGCATTCCTTATGTTCTATTTTTGACAGGCTACAAAGGACAAATCCAAGGGACCAAGGGACGAAGCGGACGCACTCACTCAACGGAATCTTTCAATGCTTAGTCGACGAACAATGGCAATATGCGTCGAATCACGTTTTAATTGGCAGGATATTCACCTTCGACGAGTCTGCATCTCTCACAGCATCCACGGTCTTTTGCACCTTGATAAGGGGTGTGGTGCCTCATGCGACAAGGGAGCGCCACAACTTAAGCTGTTGCTCGCGGCCTACGGCCACGCCGTGGTCATTTTATGAACGAATCTGATAAACTCCTCTTTCAGGATCAGCCACTGGAAGACGGCAAGGCAATTGCAGTCAGCCTCTGACCTCGAGTGAGTGATTGCAAGCGCATTGAGCCGCAGCTATATGTGGCTGTGAGGCTCCATGGGGAATGGGGATCAAGGTCAACTGCGATACCTCGGCAGGGCTTGGGTAATCGACAGACATGTAATAGATGTCACTCAGGCAACTGTATACACTGTTCCATTCGCCCCTGCTTAGCGAAGGGGGCTCCACGTCGTCGTAGTCCATATCTGCAAGGAGCGCTGTGAGCAGTGGTTGGTGCTACGTCGCGGCTCGGAGTGACCATCTGCTGTAGAGCTAGCCGGGTATAGCTTGAGAGAGCTGCCTACGAGATGTGCACGAAATAAGAAAACATTGCAGCCCAAGTGCCCAACCGAGGTACAGCACGAGCACTGCCTGTCGACGAGGGGAAAGAGCGTGGTGAAGCTCGTGGCTCGTTACACCTTGTGGTGGATACTCCGCTTGCGATTGGTAGATTTGGTTCCAGTGGAGATACTCGTAGCTATAACTTCCATACCGTCAACAATCGATGGGTTGTCGAAGGTTTGACATTCGATTTTGCGATGCTGAGATGTCGAAAGCTCGAATGACAACGGAATGCTCAGAGGTGCGCCCGAATTCTTTCCGCAATTAGCTAAGGCAATTACTCCGGCGATGGTGAATTCGTCATGGCAGCTGTCATGGTGACTCGATCTCGTTGCTTCCTGTTCAGATTGCCTCGTCCGATGGGATACAGAGCTCCACGGCTCGACAGTCATGGATCGCCGTACATCTTCTGGGCGAACGGATGGTCGTCCCGCCACGCCAGATGACGCGGCGCGGAGCAAGTGGTCGTCGACGGAGAGTCTGCCGTTTGCGATCGCGCCGAGGGAGGGAAGTGGGTCGTATAGTGGACGACAGAGTGGACAGGGAAACAGCGTAGGTCCTGCGTCGTACTTGTGACAGATATGCTGACGCGCGTCATAGGTGTCCGCTTCCCCGATCCCGGGGAGACGCTACTCCAACTTGGGTTCCAATGCAGACCCCTCCTCTCGCGCGTCTCCGAACATGAACAGCGGCATCGGACTCGGACTCGGCATCAATAGCAGATCATCATCTGGCAACAATGCACCAGGAACGAGCTACGAACGCCCATCATCACTCCATCGAAACTCGTACCTCTCGCAATCGGGACGATCGTTTACACATATCACCGCGGCAGGAGCAAGCCCGGGATACAGCGGAGAGTCGAGGCCGAGGTTGCAGAGCTTGTTGAGTAGTCCTGGGATGGGTGCGACAGGTGCTAGTGCAAGTCCGGGGACACCACCAACACTGGGATACCTCGGCCGCGCGTCAACGTCATTTTCGCCGTCGACTTCATATTCACGGCCTTCATCTCTCGGACGGGGTCTACCTTCGAACTTGCACGGCGCAGCAGCGGGATCCCCGACGCCACCAATACCAGAAACACACGAGAGCGGGGACGACAATGAAGTCCCATCTACATCTATCGCAAGTTCACGAAACATGCGGCGGTACTCGTCTTCCTTTGGTCAACAATCGCAGCAACAACGGCGTGCCACATGGCTCGGGCCGGGGTCAACGACGAGTAGCGGCGAGCCGGGCAGTCTGGTGTTTGGCGCGAGTAGTAGGGGAGATGCGAGTGCCGGTGAATCACGGCGGACGAGCGGGAGGGGATCGGTGGACGGGTTCGGGATGCGTCGGTCGAGTGTGACGAGTCTCAGCCGAGGGGTGAGTCGAGCCGGTCCAACACGAGCAGAAGCTGACCTGTATCTGTAGCCCTTGAAACCCACACCAGCAGACGCAGACGACATCCACGATTTTCTACAGACCCTCGAGGTTTTCGCGCAGCAACCAGGAAGCGCGGTATGGGAGCCTGCCGAATCGCAACCGGGCTCCCAGAGCCGTACAGGAACAGAAACATCGCCGGATCCAGCATTAAACTCTAGCACGAGCAGCACGGCCCTTCGTAAGCCGATGACCAAGTCTCAACTGGACGACGCCCTACGTCGGATGGCCGGAAGCTATACCCCGCCCTTCCCGCCTCCGTCCGCAGGCACATCACCACGTATGCCTGTTATGCGTCCGACAGTATCGCCACCCGTGACGCTGGAACGACCGGTGATCACCTCACCGCAGGCGATTCTGCAACGGCACAGCTCGAGCGTGAAATCCAGCAGTCCGCTCGCGGGAGAGCCTATCCGTGCCCACCGTATCCGTTCGAGTTTGGACAAACCGGCACCGGCATCGCAGACAACAACATCCCAGAGCGGATCGACGTCGGCATCCGCTGCCTCTTCCGTGCATGAACAGGTCGTGGAACCACTCACATTCGGCAAGACGCGCAGCACGATGCGTTCAGAGCAGCCATGCGAGGAATCAGACGGCGCTCGAGGCGACTCGACGGATCGGGAGAAACGCCGCGGGACAGTGTTGCTACGCGGCGGATTCGGCCAATTCGCACAGTCTTCCCCGACAACGCGGGAACATTCACCCTTGGCGACCACGGGAGGCACGACTTCGCCCGTCAGCTCGACCAGACTTTTACAGTCTCCTCGTCGGCATACGGAACGAGAGGTGCCCCGGTTCCGCGCGGAGAGCGATAGGCCTAGTCGGCCGCTTGGGCCTCCCTCGGATCGCAACGTAGCTCCGATCCTTTCTGCCGGTGCGCAACCGCTCGACCAATTGGAAGGTGTGCGTTCGTGGACCTCGAGACGGCCCCTGAGCGGCACCAACGACAGCGAAGCACCGCCGCGGGCGCACATGTATACCGCGCCCTCGTCGCTCGAAGGCAGACGACAGCGGACATCAGGTTGGATGGCGGAGGACGAGTATGCGCCGAGGCCGACTTTTAGGCAGGCGGGTCAAGCCAGACGGGCGGCGCTGAGTACGAGACGGAGTGACGATGGGGATGACTCGATTGTGGGGAATCTAGAAATGAGCGGTGCGCAGGATTAGGCAGATGCGGGTTGTACGAGACGGGCGTGTAAGCGGGACAAAGTGCAGTTGTATTGACCGTGAAGTGCCATAGCATGGATATCATATATGCGGTATACAAGACTGCTAGGTTCACATCTTACTGCTTATCGGCGCCGCTGCAACGAACATCAGTCGTGGCCCTCTTCCTCCCGGTTCAAACGACTCACAGGTATCCAGCGAGCGCATCACTCGGGATATGCTTTTCCTCCTCCGGAATCTCGGGATCCTCGGCCTCTTCCTCGGAAATCAGCCGTTCCGCCTCGAGCGCGGCCATGCAGCCTACGCGTCACGTCAGCGCAATCCAGAACGACAGAACGCCTTACTCACCCGAACCAGCACTCGTGATCGCCTGCCTGTACTTTTTATCCTGCACATCCCCGGCCGCGAAAACACCCTTGACGCTCGTCTGCGCCGTCCCCGGGATCGTGCGGATGTACCCGTCCTCATCGGTCTCCACCTGACCCTTGACGAGGTTGGTCGCGGGCTCGTGGCCGATCGCGTAGAAGAGGCCGTTGACGGGCAGGTCGCGCGTCTCCTGGGACTGGAGGTCGCGGATGGTCAGGGATTGGAGGAGGTCGCCGTCGCCCTTGCATTCCTCGGCGACGGTCTGCGCGGCCGAGCGTCAGCGAGCCGCGAGATTTTCCGGGGGTACGGGTACTCACGTGCCAGAGAACGGTCACCTTGGGGTGATTGACCAACCGCTTGGCCATGATCTTGGACGCCCTCAACTCGCCCCGGCGGACGAGGACATACACATGGCTCGCATACTTGGTCAAATACGTCGCCTCCTCGGCGGCGGAATCCCCGCCCCCGATCACGGCCAACGGCTTGTTCCTAAAGATCGGGACCGCGCCATCACACACGGCGCAGGCCGAGATCCCGCTCTGCCAGTACGTTTCCTCGCCCGGCAGGTTCATCCGCTTCGCCGAGGCGCCGGTGGCCATGATGATCGTATCCGCCGTCTCGAACGCCCGGGTGTCATCCTCCTCGCCCTCGCGCCAGTACTTGAACGGCCGCGCGGACAGGTCGAGCTTGGAGACGGTCTCGGTGATGATCATCGTCCCGAACCGCTCCGATTGGGCGCGGAACTTGTCCATCATTTCCGAGCCGCCGATGCCGTCGGGGAAGCCGGGGAAGTTCTCGACCTGCGGGAGGGGGGGCGTTAGTTGAAGGTTTTGACACGGAAGGGAAGGTTGCGAGTCCGCCTATAAGCTGAAGAACGGTACGACGCAGGAGATTGCGGCAAGGAAACGCCATCCGCATCATCCGTCACGTTGTCCCCTTCTGCGTATGCATATCCCCTTGGATCGCCTCTATCCCCGTCTCGCTCAGACGTCCACTAACAGAACCCCAAATTCCGTAATATCCCACGCGTAGGGGACCACTCTCTCCTCGCACGCCGCACGCGATCCGTGCTTCTCGTCTACTCCTGTAACACCTGCCGACGTCCACGACCACCTCCCACGCTTCCCCCAACCCCACCTCCCCTCCCGCCGATCGTCATCCCACTGCATATCCAAGAAACGCCAGATCTCTCGCTTCACTCGCGGTACTCACATCCGTCGTCGTCGTCAACTGCCCTCCGGCGGCCACGCCCAGCGCCATAAACCCTTCAAACAACACCGGCTTCAAATTCGCCCTCGCGAGGTAAATCGCCGCGCTTCACCCAACAGCATCAGCTTCTTCCTTCTATCTGTACCGCCGCGGAGCGACTCACGTATGCCCCGCCGGCCCTGAACCGATGATGACGACCTGACTATGCATCCTCCCACTCTTCTCCCCGCCCGCCTTGGGCTCGGTAATATGCAGCTCGGCCGCGGAGCCGTTGACGGCCTCGGCGGACTGTTGGGCGGGTACGGGTGCCATTGTGGTGATTGACGCTGCTGCGAATGGGATAACGGGGATCCGGAAGACGTGTCGTGGGCGGAACGAGTGGAATGTCCTGGTGGTGCGGATGGGTCTGACCAAGGCTCTAACCCTGAACATGTCGTCTTTCTCTACGGACGAGGTGGCCAGAAAACGAGGAAAGTGGTTTATCAGCATTCCCCTGTGATCGGCTGACTAAGCGCCTCGCGTGAGAAGTTTGCAAGGGAAAGGCCTTTGGATGACGCAGGCCGGGGCGAGTCATAGCGGTTGATGGGATCTTGGTATTGCTGTTGGTTTGAGGACAGTAAGAAGAGACAGCAAGAAGAGCACCATGTCAGCACGTAGAGGTGGTGAAATCACCAAAACAATCAGACTCACAGGTGCGCACCTTACAAGAAATTCATCACGGAACCCCCGTACTCACGCTTCTCCTTTTCCGTTCCTCGCCAGTCGTCGCCGCCGACTCGCTCATCAAGCGCGATGTATTCCGCCTGCCCGATCCGTTTGCCGTCATTACCGTCGATGGGGAGCAGACGCATACGACGAGCGTGATTAAGAAGACGTTGAATCCGTATTGGAATGAGAATTTTGATGTGTGAGTCCGCGCGAGTCGAGGCGGCGAATGAGCGAGCGAAGCGAGCGAATGAGACGGCGAGACGAGCGGGGCGAGCGGCGTCGAGCGAAGCGAGAAGAAAGTGTCTCCTGTCTCCCCGAGCGGAGCGAGAAGAAGGTGTCTCCCGAGCGCAGCGAGAAGAAGGTGTCTCCCGAGCGCAGCGAGAAGAAGCGTCTCCCGAGCGCAGCGAGAACAAAGTGTTTCCCGAGCGCAGCGAGAATCCCCTCGAGTGCGTCGTAGGACGCGCGAGAATGCCTTGAGCGTCGCAGACAATCCCCCGAGCGGAGCGAGAAGAAACTGTCTTCTGTCTCGTCTCCCGAGCGCAGCGAGAACAAGGTGTTTCCCCGAGCGCAGCGAGAAGAAGGTGTCTCCCGAGCGGAGCGAGAAGAAACATTGATGCGTCGAGAGAGCGCAGCCGCAAGACGGCGAGGAGAAACCCGAAAACGGCGTCGAGTGCGGGAAAATGCAGCGAACGAGATGGCGAGGGAAGGGGCAAATCGAGCGTCAGCGAGACACCAGCCACAACGCAGCCAGTCGAGGAGCGCAGCGACGAGAAGCCCAGAATGGCGAGGCTTCGCCCGCGACACGCTGTCCTCGGCAGTGAGACGAGTCCGCGACGGCGACGACGACGACGAGAAAGACGGAATCACGCACGGCGCGGAGCGAGGAGGTGGCGAGGCGTGCTTCGGCGAGATGAGGGGAACGACGAGGATGAAAGGGAGAAGTATAGGAATGTGATACCGGGAATCGTTTTCCCGGCGAAGACGACAGCAGAACGCCCCGGGCAAGAAGCGAAAGTCCCTGCGTTTGTAAGAGGCATCCTTTGGGCGTCGTAGGACGTGTGGAAGGAACGCAGTTCGTCGCATCGGGATGAACGATTGAAGACAACGTCGTTGGCGGGGCGTTTGATCACGGAATCACCAGGGAAGAGGGGAAATCGGACGACAGAATGTTGCGACCCAAAGTCCTTTATGTCGCGTACAAGCTAACCCCTTCCCTCCAGCCAAGTCAAGGACTCGTCCGTCGTCGCCGTCCAAATCTTTGACCAGCGCAAGTTCAAGCGAAAGGACCAGGGCTTCCTCGGCGTGATCAACATCAAGGTATCCGACGTGCTCGACCTCGAACTCGGCGGCCACGAGATGCTCACCAAGGAACTCAAGAAATCCGGGTCGGACAACTCGCCCGTGCATGGCAAGCTGATCGTGTATGTGAGCACCAATACGACGGCGCCGATCACCAATCCGGGCCCGACGGCCGGGCAGGCGACACCGGCTGCCACTCCGGCCGCGGGAAGTGTCGCTAATCCGATCGACGCGGAGCCGACGCCGGCGACGACGCCCGTGGTTGCGGCGACACCCACGATGCCCGCGCCCGTCAACCCGCCGCACACGGCCGCCACCGGTGCTCCGACGACCAACCCGACCGCGCAAGCAGCCACCACCGGCGTCACGGCCAGCCACGGCGCGCACGGGGCCTCCTCTGCCGCCGCCAACTCCAACTTTGACCCGCACTCGGACCAGCTGGGACCGCTCCCGGCCGGCTGGGAACGCCGGATCGATCACCTCGGACGCCAGTACTACGTCGACCACAACACGCGGACGACGACGTGGAACCGGCCCTCGAATGATCAGAGTTCGAATACGGCGCAGCAGGCGACGAGCGCGGGCGATGCCCGCGCGCGGCACAATCAGCGGAGTTTGGCGGATGACATGCTGGATACGGGCGGGGGCGGGTCGAACGGTGCTTCCACGCCGACGGCCGGTGCGCAGACGAACAATGGGCTCCTGGCCGCCGGTGGGCCGATGGCGACGACGGCCGGTGCAGGGCCGTTGCCGACGGGCTGGGAACAACGATTCACGCCCGAGGGCCGACCGTATTTCGTCGATCACAATACGCGAACCACGACCTGGGTCGATCCGCGTCGTCAGCAGCTCCTCCGAGTCATCAGCCCCGCCGGCGGCTCGGGCAACCTCACCGTCCAGCCGCAAACCGTGGCCCAACTCGGCCCGCTCCCGTCCGGCTGGGAAATGCGGCTCACCTCGACGGCGCGCGTCTACTTTGTCGACCACAACACCAAGACGACGACGTGGGACGACCCGCGCCTGCCGTCCTCGCTCGACCAGAACACGCCGCAGTACAAGCGTGATTTCCGACGCAAGTTGATCTACTTCCGGTCCCAGCCCGCGCTGCGGCCCAACACGGGCCAGTGCCATATCAAGGTGTCGCGTGACAACATCTTCGAGGGCAGTTATAGCGAGATCATGAGGCAGACGCCGAACGATCTCAAGAAGCGGTTGATGATCAAGTTTGAGGGCGAGGACGGTCTGGATTACGGAGGTCTCTCGAGGTGAGTAGCGCGGGATTGCTTTTTGACGTTGTGCTAAGACCCCCTTAGAGAATTCTTCTTCCTGCTCTCGCACGAAATGTTCAACCCCTTTTACTGCCTGTTCGAGTACTCGGCGCACGACAACTACACCCTGCAGATCAACCCGAACAGTGGCGTCAACCCGGAACACTTGAACTATTTCAAATTCATCGGCCGTGTCCTCGGCCTCGGCATCTTCCACCGTCGGTTCCTCGACGCCTACTTTATCGTCAGTTTCTACAAGATGATCCTCAAGAAGAAGATTACGTTGTCCGACCTGGAGTCGGTCGACGTCGAGCTGCACCGCGGGCTGACGTGGATGCTGGAGAATGACATTACCAACGTTATCGATGACACGTTCAGCACGACAGAGGAACGGTTCGGCGAGATGGTCGAGATCGACTTGAAGCCGGGCGGAAGGGATATCCCCGTGACCGAGGAGAACAAGAAGGAATACGTCGAGTGAGTCCCCTCTGTCTTGCCCTCGGATTGTGCTGATCCCTCGCAGCCTCGTCACCACGTACCGAATCGAACGTCGAGTCGCCGAGCAATTCGAGGCGTTCATGTCGGGCTTCAACGAGCTCATCCCGCAGGAACTCATCAACGTCTTTGACGAGCGCGAGCTCGAGCTGCTGATCGGCGGCATGTCCGAGATTGACGTCGATGATTGGATGAAGCACACGGACTACCGGGGATAGTGAGTGCATCGTTTTCGAGGGTGTGCGCAGTGCTAATGACGTGGCGCAGCAACCCATCGGATGAGGTCGTCGAGTGGTTCTGGAAGTGTGTCAAGTCGTGGCCCGCCGAGCGAAAGTCGCGCCTGCTCCAGTTCACGACCGGTACCTCGCGAATCCCCGTCAACGGCTTCAAAGATCTCCAAGGGTCGGACGGGCCACGTCGGTTCACGATCGAAAAGGCGGGCGAGGTGACGCAGCTGCCGAAGAGTCATACGTGTTTCAACCGCATAGGTATGTCCCCTGCCCTCTATTCCGATTCCCTTGCTAATCGTCTCTCGCAGACCTGCCGCCGTACAAATCGTACGAAGCGCTCGAGCAAAAGCTGACGATCGCCGTCGAAGAGACCCTCGGTTTCGGCCAAGAATAAACCGGTTGTCTCCTGTTCATGGACGTTTTGCTTTTTCCTTTTCGCTCGATATAATCCTCTACTCTCTGCATCACGCCATACCTCACCTGTACCATGCTCAACGCACGTGAATTTCACTCTTCTTGGCCCGCGTCCTGGAGTTGTCCCTGTTGTACCTGCCATGAATGCCGGCGTTTTTGTATCGACTTTCAACTAGAATATGATGATTCATGCGATATCTACCGTCCTGTAAATATGAATGGGTCGCCGACGATCTTGCGAAGAGGATCGCCCTTGCATAGCTACTTGCAAGTTAGGTCATTAAAGCTCGAACAGCAACCACGTTGAAGAGCGAGAAGGAGAAGAAGACGCAATCTCTCAAAATCGCCCTCGCCCAGGCCTTGACTCGGAACAAAACGCGGCGCCGGCCGCATCTCGGCGGTCACCGCATTCCCTCTTTCCTCTCCGAATCCTGCGTTTCCTCTCCTCGTGCGCGTCGCTTTCCCCAGCGGGCCTGGACCGGAGCAGGTGAGCAGGTGATCTGTCGAGCCGTCACCCTCGCTGCAGAGTTTGTGCCGCGGCGAATTGAGCGGGCCACGCGAGGGATGCTGTAGTTTCCGAATAAAAGAGTGATTCATAAGATGGAGGCGAATTTTCTTGACTTTCCGACAAAGTAAACAAGGGCGTGGCGGGGAGAGTATAAGACTTGGAGCGATCGTCCTACTACTTGGTGACTGCTTTCTGCATCGATTCAGTAACTTGTCTCCCTTTCGCCTTATCACACCTTCATCAATCACCAATATGCCCAAGGTAAGCACTCCCGTCCTATAGTCTGAAGACCACTTACCAATCTCCGTCCCTAGCTCGCCTGGACCAAAGAACAAGAACAAGGGTAAGCTCTCCTCACTCCATTATCACTCACCGAACTCACACCTCTCCTCCAGCACATGGGAAGCCAACCTTCAAGGCGGCGCCAAAGGTCTCGCCCTCGGCTCCGCAATCGCCACCACCGGCTGGCTCGCCCTCTCGCGCTCCTACCCGAAGTTCCGCGCGCTCCCATTAACCCTCAAGGGCGCCATGTGCGTCACCATCGTCGCCCCGCTCACCGTCTACTACGCCGAGTCCGCCGGAGCGCATTACCAGCAGCGGCTGTGGGAGGGCGTCGGGAAGGACCTGCTGGATCGGGATGCCGAGGCGGAGAGGGCGCGGTGGGAGGCGTTGTCGACGGGTCAAAAGGCAAAGGAGTGGGCCAAGGAGAACCAGTGGAAGTTGATCGGCGGAGGGTGAGCAGGCCTACGTTCCTTGCTTGCAGATCATTGCTGACCCTGGCTCTCGTCAGATGGATCGGATCGATGGCCGTCACCGGCGCCATCCTCGCTAAAAACCCCTACCTCACCTTCTCCCAAAAAGTACGCTTCCCCCTCCCCTCGCCCAAACACCGCTAACCCTCCCGCCGCAGCTCGTCCAAGCTCGTGTCGTCGCACAGGCATCCACCCTCGTCACCCTTATCGCGTTCGGCGTGCTCGCCGGCACGCATCAGGCGACGTCGGATAACAGCCAGCCTCAGGAGTCGGAGGATCATTCGTGGAAGCGGATCTTGGGTACGTCCTTGCTCTTCGTGCATCTTTCGGAACCGTGCTGATCTGAGCGACGTATGCTTGATAGAGGTGGAAGAGCTGCGCAAGAACGCAAGTCAGGAGGTCAAGCTATAGAGACCGGACATCAAGTTACACATCTTGCATAATAGACGATTGTATTGACATAGACATGCTTTGCTACCATCAGATCAAGGAATAGACTATCCACCGTGCCTACTGCGGCAAGGGGGAGCTACCCATCAGATACGGATTCTCAAGTACGGATAACATATCCATCTCGCGTTCAAGTACGATGAAATGATTCGCCTCGCTTGCAAACACGACCACAGGATCCAGTGCCATGCGCTTTGGTCTTTGCTTTCGACTCTAGGTCGGCGTGCGAAACCGTTCCTTCGCTCGCGTCCGGGCTCATCAATAAGACTTCGACGGGCGTGACATTTCGGGTTTCGGGCTTGCGTTGATTACGACCCAAACGAATGCGGCACAGAGGTCGATATTTGCTCTTTCGCTTTCAATCGGAGCTATAAACCCTCCTTATCCGGACAAAGGATGTTTATCAATGTCAGAGGAGTGCTATTGCGTAGGTTCTCCCTTGGCCTGGGACAGGCTGCTTATAAATTCAGCAATTCGACGCACCTTAGCGGATCGCGTCCTCTTTCGCCAACGAGTTAAGCACGAAATATCGACAGGGCTTTTCTTTCTGGTCGTGACAAAGGGATGGTAATCAATTGGCTTTCAAAGAACGACTCACGTAACTATAGCTTTCATATTGCAGAGCCAGCGTTCCGGCACGGATGGTTCACTCCCACCATGACAGAGGTAATGGGTGTGCCGACAGACCCTCGAGACACCCAGGCGTTACAGATCATCGACTCAGCAACCGAAAGCGTCCTGCTATCGTTGTATCGCTCAGGCGTTTACAGAGCACCTCGTGTCGAGCTTGGGCAGAGGTTATGGGAGAATCGCGCCTCTCGATCTGCGGCACCCGTCCTCTTGGAGCCGAATCGTCGACGAGAGCCAAGCAGTGAAAGCGCATGGTACGCCGTGCTGCCCGACTTTCAGCTGACCGGTCGCAACGTACTCACAGCATGTCACCAAAAGGTACACGAGAGCCGGCAAACAATTCTGAAAGTCTACCAGGGAGGGGCAGCCCAGGGCGAGTTGGTGGACGTGGAGGTGTACCTCTCGTTCCTCCCCTCTTCGCCCCGCGAGAGCCCGGACCTATGGGGCGCTGCGCTTGTCTTCGACTGGGTCCTGCGTTGGCGGCGAGATGAACGAGTCGTCCGGACCCTCAGACTTTGTTCGCTCATGGTCGTCGAATCATTGGGCGACCACTCGGTTGATCCCATAGCTACTCCGGGGTTCGTGGGTTTGGTCGAGCCCAGCGAGCTATCCGGCAAAACCAGCGACACTCAGTATCCAAGTCTGACCAATCCCTCCGAGCCCCCTCAATCCCTTTCCCGCGCCAGTGGTCCTTCTAACGAGACAAACAATCGTGGAGATCTGCCCAGCCAAAACGGTATGCTATCTACCCCTTTGAGTGCGGTATCTATCCCTTCGACAGCGCTCCGTGACGATTACAGCAGAAAGCAATCGAGCTTGCTACAGAAGGAGCAGCATCAGCCATTATAGGAGCTTGTCCTGGGCTTCTGGCTGAGTATAACAGTCAAAGCGGAATAAAGAAATAGAGTGTGAAGGTGATCCGGGTAATATATACATTCTGCCTGTCGGCCTCCGCGCGACCGCGCCTGTCTTATCACGTCGTCGCTCATGATTCTCCCATGTAGTGCTCGGCACGACTAGCAGACTGATGACTTTAGTCGCGACTATAGTCACTAGTCATGAATATGACTGACTGATGACTCCGGGCTGACTTGCACCGAAACAAGTGACTGACTAGTCACAAGTCAGTCATGGACTGTGACTTTCTGTGATTAATGGGTGACTAGTCGAATAGTTGTGACTATGGGGTACTAAGGGACTATTCATCGCGAGAAACAGCGCAGGACGGCTTCGGAGCCGCAAGTTGGGAGAGGTTTCCAGCCCCAGAGGGATAAAGGAGGTCTGTGGAAGGTTTCCATGCTTCTAGCGCGGATCAAAGGAAGGTAATCGCCCCGAGATTTACGGCGACCTAGAAACCGTCGCGAGAATACTAGAGCTGCTTATGTGTGTATATGGAGAACGTTTTGATCAACCCAGAAAGCACCGACCTTTTGGTTCAGTGGTAGGCGGGCCGCTCAGTAATGGGAAAGTGCCTCAGATACCACTGTTCGGGTCGTCAGTTCGATTCACGGTTGCAGCAGCGTTTTTAAGAGCGCCCAGATCCTCGATATGGCCTTTTCGCTTTTTGCTGCCTTTTTGCTTGTCTCCATACGGTTGAAGAGCTAATGCAACCATTCAGCACAGTTTTTGTCCCTTCGGCCCCATCACACCGAGCGGGTCTACAGGTGGCTCCTGAGCGACCATGTACAGCCGGGGTCAGGCGTTACCGGCGAGAGGAAAGCAAACGGCACGCCCACTGCACGCAGGGAGGTGTTTACCGCCCGGATTCTTTGTCCTGCACCGATGCTTTTGTTAACGGAGTCGTTAGCTGTGAACCAGCTTGCGGGATTTGCTACAGGCTTCACCTCTTCCTTCGGCGAGATTTGACATCCACACTTCGAGTATCATGAGGGATGAATGGATACCAACAGGAACTGATTATGCTGGGATGCGGATGTCCGGGCACTCCCAGTCCCAGGCGTAGCGTGGTACCTTTTACTACATGTATTCACCTGGTTACCTTCGTCATTGCAGCTCTTCTGGCGTCCGTAGTTTCGCTGTGGCAATAGAATCCCTCCGTCAGGATTTGCCCGAACCTCTGTATTTGCAGCGAGGTCCTTGGTTAAATCCGACAAGCTGCACAACTGGAGTTAAGCACCCCGGATCTCCAGCTAGGCCCTGTAATTTCTGACCGAACGCCATTATTGTCATGGGGATCGCTAGGACGGAACCCACACGACATTGGGGGGGTAGAGGGACATACATCATCGTAATATTCCAGCTTGTGATATGTCAGCCCGTATAGTTGCGCGATTCTGACTGAAGGGCAGGGTGTCCGTCGGAGTCGCTGTACTTTCGTGTGGTCTCTCAAGAGAATGAGACGGGCTCGCGGAATCAGCAAGTCAAACGTGTGGAACAAACGAGCGACCCTTGGTACAGGATTCCCATCGATAATGCACGGCTACGGGTCCTTAAGACGACATTGTGTGCTCGGACCAGTTGGAAGCTGATGTTTTACCCACCAGCGGAAGCAAAGCAGGCTGAAAAAACTGACATGAGCCAATGCCGGTCTTTCGTTCAGATATGCCAAACTCTCCATTTATCGTGACCTGTTTGATTGCAGACCTTGCAAGCCCTCTCGAGCCACTTCGCCTGCACCAGCGATTACGCCATGCCCGACATCCACCTTCCCAGCATCGGCATTCTGGTCAGCGCCGCTCGACTCCTGAAGAAGGACGAGCTGCCTATTCTTCCCGACTGGTGTCGTAACGGCAGTCAAACCGGCCGCTACACAGGACCGCCACCGACCTACACCCTCATCTTCAACTGGACTGATGTGGCGGACACAGGGCCGGTGCAAGTCATCAACAAGGCCATGGAAGCGTGTTTTGGGGTTCGGGGGATAGAAGGCTGGGAGCTCTGGATTTCCGGAGACCAGCTTCGTCTTGTCATTGGCGATTTCAAAAAGGAATACGTCCGAGTGAAAGCTCTGCGTGACCCGCAACTTGGAATTCTTGATCTGTGAATCGACAATCTTTTGGAAGAAGTGACTCGGATGTGAGTCCTCTAGATAAAGGCCCTTGAAGCCGGCTAACACTCTCTCCTTCCATGCCTAGCAAGACCATAGGTCCGGTCGACAGGGACAACCTCAAGGCCGCATCGCTGAACCCAGCCTCAGATGTCCGTCGATCACCTCGTTCCACAAGCCCGCGCCGCCACGATGACGACGAGGTATATCCGCCCACGATTGCTTCCAAACACATCGGCCGCAGCAGTGCCACAGCTGCTACGCAGTTCAAGTCAGCTTCCACCATTGCGGCATCGCGCATCTCAGCTGCCTTTTCAGGCAACACCTGCAGTAGCAAGTCAGCTTCATCGAAAAGAGGGAAAGGGACGCCTGCACAAGATGCGTCAGAGGACGATGTTGATGCGTTGCGTGAGGATGAGGACTCTGCGTCATTTGGTGGGGACGATGCGGAAGAGGGAACCACTTCGTCCAGCTCAGATGAAGCTCAAACTCTGGGTCTGTTGAAGGCCCCCGCCAGCAAGAAGAAGGTGACAGGGAAAGCGAAGATCAAAGGTCAGAGGAAGTCCGTTACGGTGAGTCTTCGCTTGGGGATTGACGATGCAAGGGCTCTTTTACTGATGCTTTGCCTTGTGATTAGAGAAAGTCTTCCGGCAAGTCGAAGGCCGCCCCGATACGGCTGGACGAAGAGACCGACGACGATTCTCCAATTCTCGTTCCTGACGACCCTCGGCCCGGTTTCAAAGGGAAAGGGAAAGTCACTCCTTCGGCGGTCGCCAAAGACCCAGCGCACAGTAAGCGCAAGGCGTCTCAACAAATCACCCTATCGGCCAAACGGACACGTGTCGACCAACTCGCAAGGAGCATATCCCACACACCTAGCTCGGTGTCGAGCAAGGCTGCTTCCACCCCAGGAGCTTCGGACGACAGCGTCCAGGACGATTCCGATCCGGAAACCCCCACCCCCGCTCCCAACGAAAGAGCAGAGATCTGGCTGTACTACAAGGTCATCTCGCGGAATGGTCGGAACTCAGCCCGAGAGTGTCGGGGCTGTGGCATGATCGTGAAGGGGCGAAGCACATCCAACTTCAACGACCATCAAGCGAACAAGTGTACCGGCTTGCTGGAGGCCAAGCGACGAGGAATCCCTGGTATCATATGCGAAGTGAACGATGTCGAATCTCAAACCACTATCAGCAAAACGGTCGGGGACATTATTCTTCCCTTCAACCTTACGAGGTTCCAAAGTGCCGTTATTCGATGGATAATCACTGCCGGTCTACCCTTCACCACCATTCAAAACGAAATGCTGCAACGCGCCTTTCGACTAGCAAACCCTGATGCCAACCTTCTCTCGGCTCGTACTGTCCAAAGGAGACTCGAGGACGCGTATGAAAGGGTCAAGCAAAAGGTCGACTCGCATTTGAAAAGCGTCAAGAGCACCATCCATTACGCCCACGATGGATGGACAGACGGAGGACGAAAGAACTGCTATTTCGGTATCTTCGCCTCGTACATCGATGACGACTTCGAATTCCAAGAATGCCTCATACGCCTGATGCACATGAAGGGGTCTCATACCGGTCTACGAATGGGTGACGGCTTGTTTCAACTACTGCACAATACGCTCAAGATAGCGCACAACATCGGACCCGGAACCGGAGACAACGCTTCAAACAACAAAGCTGGAGCTGAGCGACTCTCGCAGCTGCTTATGTCGGAGTTGGGAATCGATCAACCTGGAAGCGAGATCGTGGGCTGCGCCTGTCATGTTGCGAATATCGGAGCGATTGAATACATCAAGAAAGAATGTAAGTACCATGCCTCGCATATTGTCCCTCGTTCTCACTCGAAGTATGCATACAGCCCTCCTCAACAATCAACACTACGCGTATCCTGAGGAGAATATACCAGCCATCCGTGTTCTCGGGGAGTCTCCCTTTTGGTCGACGGAACTGGAGGAACGTCCAGACGAGGATGAAGCGGTACTGCTGAGCCAGCTCGAAGCCGTGGATCTGAACAATGACAAAGCCGGTCACGAGGCAATGGCGGTGGCGATGGACGCGGGTGATGAGTGCAATCCGGACGATGTGAGTTTCCGCGCCTTCAGATTGATAACGCATGCATGGTCTGAGACGATCATTCTTGTAATGTCACAGGAGGACGCCCTGAAGGAGGAGACTACATCGCCTTTGGAACTCGTGCGACGGATCGGTCTGTTCGTTCATGGAAGTCCGCTGCGAATGGACGATTTCGAAGGAGTCCGGAAGGAATACAATCCAGAGACGCCTGTCGGGATGCTGCCGCTCAAAGACATCGTTACTCGTTGGAACTCCAAGGAGGCGGCAATCGCAAGGGTTCTTCGCCTTCGCAAGACCATCGAGGTCTACACCACTCGTTGTTCCGCCAAGAATTGTCCTCGCTTCACGAAGGCCACGTTTGAGGCGCTGACAGCCGTGCAGCCCTCTTTGAAGATATTCCTGGAGCTTACTCAAGTCTACTCCGAAGTGGGAGCTCATGCCTACCGGCTTATCCCCGATTTCCACAACGCAATCGAGGAGCTCCGCGGAATTCACAACCACCCGTCCGTATCGCGGGATCGAAGGCAATCCTGTGATGACGCTATACGAAAGCTCACCAAGTATCTGGACTCCTACATCGATAACAACTGGATCTGCGCAGCCTTTGCGTTGGATCCTGCCGTACGTGAGGAGGGCCTTCGTGCATTGCTGGTAGGCGAGATGAACAACGAAAGGCGGTTCGATGAAGTGATGGCTTGGATCAAGAGTCGTCTTGACAAGCACTTGTCACCCGACAACGGCGAGTCAAACAAAGAAGAGGTCGAGTGGGTGCCTCAAGCAAAGCGTGTCAACAAATTTGCATCTCAGCGATTTCACGCCGGCAGCAAGACAGTATCCCAGGATCCTCAGGATCCGTGGGCCTGCTACAACTCGGAAGTTGCGCGATTTCATACCAAAGAGGACGAACCGGTATTGGCATACTGGAAGCGGATGTCCGGCGAGAAAGAACTGCGACCCCTCGCAATGCTGGCGAAGGATATTCTCGGCCTCGCATGCTCATCCGCGAGTATCGAAAGACTGTTCTCGCACTGTGGACATGTACTGGGAAAACGGAGGGGGGCTTTGTCGGCGCGGATGCTGGCGAAGCAGGCATCTCTCAGGATTTGGGATCGTCAGGGCTTCATGGACGACGATGATATATAGAATCATGCGAAGTGTAGTATACAGCCAATGCAAGTCGAATACATGGTCCACCACTCGTCGGACAGTCAAATACTGATAGCGGACTGACTAATCCTGACTAGTCGCGACTATGCTCAATGCAGGCGTGACTAAATGACTATGCGACTGACTCAAGACTAGTCAGTCATAGTCTCGTGTGACTATTGACTGACTTGTGACTTCGGGGTACATCAAAAGCACGACTGAGAAAAGTCATGACTGACTAGTCGTGCCGAGCACTACTCCCATGTTTGTAGCTCGAATTCTTGTAACATCTAAAGCAAGCTGAGACAATTTGAGCCATAGTCATGCAGCATAGCGGTGGATATCTGCCCAGACCCTCATAAGGTTGATTGTGTGGATATATCCCTGTTGGAGGAGAGGGGCGACCAGACTCGCGCTGATTTTGATGATGCAGGGGTCAGAAGGTCGAAGTACTATTTGGACTCAATCATACATGACAAGACGTGCTTGCTGTCGGAAACGTCAAGTTGTGCTTTGTTTGAGCTGCGTAAGAGAGCAAGCCAGGAGATCGACCTACAGACATTGGCAGCTGCACGATATTAGGTTACAAATCTTGCGTGATAGACGATTGTGTTGGCATAGACATGCTTTGCTACCACTATGTCAACGTACAGATTGTCAATCTTGAAGCCCATCACTCCAGAGTCGCCGAGCACCAGGTCGTTCATAACGGGTTTGATACCTCGCTTTCGCTGTAAATCGCTCTGGCCAATCTTGTCGTTTCGGTGATTCGCTTTGTGTTTGAAATCGGCATGCCACAATTCTACTGCCCCTTGGTCATCTCCTCAAACCGAACCTTCGAAGGAATCTCGGCTTTCGCATTTGCGCCTCTCATGCTTGAGTGATCTCGTCACTGGGCCACCGGGCTTTACATGTAAAGAGGTTTCGGAAAAGATATCCCCTGAGTTGAACAAAGGATGATTGCCTTCAGCGACAGAGCACGGGCGCCAACGCCTCGACTCTTCCGACATATATCATCAAGCGAATGCGCATCGCAACCCTACCCTTTAACGATTCCGATGGACAACCCTTTGATTCGTGGCGAAGTCAAGGCTTTTGAATGACGCCTTCGCGATCTTTCGCAATGATTATCAATTGGCGAGAGCCTACGAAAAGCAAGGCAAAGAACCAAGAGACTTTCCGTTTCGGATGGGCCACTTCCCAACTGATGGACCCCAGCGACCAAGTGTATTCCAGCGGATTTAACGCCCGATGGCTTCCTTCCGTCCAGAATCGCTTACATGAAGTAGTCGACACAGCCACTTGGCACATACTGGACAGCCTGATGAGAGCTTCGAGCGGCAGATTTAAGGATACTCATGCACTCGGCCGAATCCTCTTGGATGCAGCCGATAAAGCGCAAGATCCCGTATCGGTGGAACTAAAGCCAAAACGAAATCGCGGAACAGGACAACCCAGCGCCTGGACAACAGTTCTTCCTGAGCTCAATACGAACAGGGGAGGGTCAAACGTACTCCTTGCTTGTCACAAGCATGTGCATGAAGCTCGCGAAAAGATCGGCCTTATGATCGCGAACGCGCTCTCCGGAAGCGTTGTTGGAGTCTCGGTCACAAGCCAAGCTTCGGTCGATGACAGTCTACCTCCTGCGGGTCAAGCGCCGGGTCGCTTTGAGGACGACGTAGAAGCTGGGGTGGACGTGACGCTACAGATTATTAACAACGGTGTCGGAGCGCACCTCGGGGCCTACTTGTGCCTGGAATGGGTCATCAAGTGGAAGACAGCCGATTCGGAGAGTTTCAGTGCTTTGGCATTTCAGTCTCGCGTGGCTTGTCAGCAGATCGATTCGGGGACGTCGGCATTGCCAGCGACTCGATCTGAGCAGCCCCCTTCTACCGCAGGGTCCTCTAGGGCGCAAGGGGCCTCTTCAGCTGGCACGTCGACGAGCTTCCTTCCAGCATGACTGGAGCAGCGATCAGCGCGAATGCCAACTCCTCGACCGCTTCGCCGGCCTTGTCCACGGAGCTTGGGAAGTGATATCAGCTGAATGACGAGGTGGCGGGCATATGGTCCCTATCTCGGTCGCAAAGTTTCGTCTCGCTCATGTGCTCACTGGACGCTGGATATTATATAGAGCAACTTGCAAGTCTCGATTTACGGAGTTTCTGATCCAAGATAGCCGGCCTGGCGTCTCGTGATTTGTAAATTATGACAAAGACGTTTCTGTTCAATGTAGCATATCCATGGCGGTCGCAGAGTGTATCGTATGTATGTGGTATACAGATCAGCTCGACGCGACAAGACCTGCGACTCAAGCTCTTACTTAAAGCCTTCTCTGTCAGTTCTTGCGTTATCCTTCCTTCACTGGTACAACACGGGCTGGAGGCCTGACCTTCAGGAACGTTTCGCGTTCTGGCCACCGGCGGTGGCTTGCAATCTAGTCTCAATCATACTCGACGACGGAATGTCTATCTCGCATCATTTTGCTGCAAAACCCACCGGATAGGCACTCGCCAGAATCGTACCTACCTTGACTACGCAGAGGGTCAAGAGCTGAGCAAGAGCCCAAGCTGGGAGTTAAGGCTGTAGAGACTGCTTCCAGCATCGCCTAAACACCGTGCATGATGGACGATTGTATTGACATATATAGACTTGCATTGTTACCACTGGATCCGGGGAATCAAAGAAATAGATTGTCGAATCTGACCCCTTCCGATGAGGGATACCGCGCTTCGCTTCAGAATGCGACCGCACTATTCGCCACTATTCGCCTCGGTCTTCAGTACGACAGTGTGATTCAGTCTCATCGCTCTCACCGTTGGCTTTGGTCCAGGTCAACTGCAAAATCGATTCTTCGCTCACGCTCGGGCTGTCCGTGGAGACCTTTTGCAATCGTTATAGATGTCTGCTTCGGGATTTCTTCGCTCCGCCTTCCTCGCGGGTATATGAGCACAGCCTAGAGTCCGGACGTTTGGGCTTTCAGGCTTGCACCGCTCATGACTCCTAAACAATGCTGCATCCACCCAGTCCCTTCTTGATCGGCGCCTCCTTCAGGGATCTGCAAATGATACCCCTTAAGCGGACAAAGGATGCTTGCAGATCTTCACAACGCTATTGCGCACGTCTTCTCTGGGGAATTGAAAGGCTCGATACATATACACAATCCAGCACGCCACATCGGGACAAATGGCTCGGGAATCAGTCTCGAGCTCCAAGCCAAATCTCACCATCCACCGTAGCCGAGGTCCCTCGAATGACTATGTCGCACCCTTCTACGATATTTGACGTGCTTTCTATGCCATACGAAGCCACGGAAAGTAGAAGCTCATCTGCAGAGATTCTTCTGTATGATTATGGAACCGTGAAGTTCGAGGACATCGGGGGACAGTTTGTCTTCGTCGAGCTCGATTCGATACCACTTGCCGCTGCACGAATCGAAGCGCGTGAGCAGATCGATAAACTCACTTCCGATCTACTCGACCGCTTCAAGCGTTTCTCTAGAGCCAAGTTCCGTGATGTTCAAGCGCTTGGGCCGATGTTATTCAATGGAGCAGCCACCACCGAGCACGAGCCAATGCTGATGGAAACAAGCCAAACAAGACAGCGTGGTCCCGCAGGGCCCGGTGCATGGGCTCAAATCCTTCCGTCGGAGTTCAACCGGCAGAAGAATGCCCGGAATATACTCACTTCTTGTCATAAACGGACATATACGGCCTGCAAAGACATAAGGCGGATATTCCGGACGGCACTCGTCGCACATTGTCGCCTCTATGCTCTGACTGACGCCGCAGTTTCGTCCCAGAGCCAGCAGACGGATACACGACACGCCTTCCACTCACCGAGTGCTTTCGATGTCGGTGTAGACGTGAAGCTGCAGAGGTTCATAACGACAAGTGATACGTCGAGACAGCCCGCAGTCCATTTCTGTCTTCACTGGATCGTCAAATGGAACACCGAATCTGAGCCTTTCGACCTTCTGACAGGGGTCTCTCGCATCACATGTCGACAGCTCAGTCGAGACGAGACGGTGGCGGTGGAAAAGACTCGTAAGGCACAGAATGGCCCGCAGCCGAGGAAGCGACGTCGTGCTCCTTCGGATCCCGCAACAGGATCCTCAGGGACGACAAATAACTCGGCTGATGCTTCTGGAACTGTCACGGCAGATCGCGCCGAGCCCTCAGGGGTTGACACTGGCTTGACGCCCAGTACGGCTGCCACCTTCAGTGCAACCAGTGTGTATACGAGGGAGCTGCCAGATGGGAGCATTCCTGCAGCGACAGTGTGGGTCGGTACTCTCGATCCCGTCGGCTAGACACCCACCACCTGCTCACTTCTCAGTGCTGTCAATGCTTTTCAGATAAATGATGCTGAATGCACAGGACCATGCATATGCACCCACCGCTATGTAATGTGTATCGCCAATATGCGTGCGAGAAGCATGGTCTGCATCGTAGATGAATTTATACTCTGTAGCATCGCTTGCGCCTGTTAGCAGAAGCAGAATTAGACACGGCAGACAGCAACGCATGTATAATTAGTCTGGAGTATAATCAGGTGTAATTGTATGGGTATAGGCGCAATCCTAGGGACATGCGCAGTCTAAATGTTCGAAACGATCTGAGAATCCACGCCAGGCAGACTGCTCCTCACCTGGAAAAAGTGAAACGCGAACATATCTCGAGCGCATTTGTTCTAACTATGGCGATTTAATTGGCTAGTCGAGCGACTCGAGGGGATGACGTGGTGTGCTGTATCGCAAAAGCTGTGTCCTTTATCTGCTGTGCTAGATCATAGTACCGAGCACACAGCACCAAAAGAAACGGGCGAACCACAAAGGAAGTTCTGCGGGTTGGCTTCTTGGAGATTTGGACTGGAGATCGGAGGAAATTCGTCGGTGCTACTTCAAGTCGACGAGCATAAGCATAGCTCGTGCTGTAATGATACCAATGTGCACGGAGGCAAATCACCGGAGGCGGGCGACCATGATCACCGTTTACATTTCACGATGCCACGCAAGCGGCAAGTCATCTCTAATGCGCTGTGCCCATTACCCACCTTTTCGACCGAAGACGGGCTGTGTGCAGCTATACACAGGGGCCTCACTTCCTCATAAATCTTCACAGCAAATTGCTTGGCCGTGAAGCGCGCTGCAAGGCAGTGTGACTCCAACCTCTTATGTTCGTATTAACGCAGGCAGATAGGCTGCAACAAGAACAAGGGAGAATTCTGTGCGCAGCCGCATAGCCGCAAATGAAGTCATTGGCGATCATCGCCCATAGCGGTTTTCCAGAGTATCGCCTGTCGAATAGTTGCGATTAAAGGCTATGCCGCGCCGTGAAGGGAGATCTTGTTCGCGAGGCGATGCCATTCTATGCTGAAGACGACATGGCAATGGCATACATCCTCTTAGGCTGTCACTTTGGGGCTGACCCGCGGCCCGCCCCCAACCTGAGTATAAGAAGGGTTGCATACTAGCACTCTGGTATCAAAAGTAGGGCGTTACTGAGATTGGTTCTCAGATCATATCACCTCTTGCGAAGTCAAAGCTTTGTTGAGGGTTCTACTATTCAACTCATCTCAAGTCGAAGCACCGTTTGAAAGCGCAAACATGCAACACGATACATCCTTGACGATTGACGTAACTTCCAGTGGAACCGAAGGTGCCCTTGCTCAACCGGCAAAGCTAAAGGGAGACATCAAAAGATCGCTGCAGGGCTGCCGGGCGATCTTGACTCGCGTTCTTGCCGTGTACCTTTCAGACTCTACGATGAGCGGAAGGGCGGACAAAACCCAGTCAGATATTGCGATTATCGCGGAAAAGATAGGTGTGATCATGGAGCTGGCGAAGGACGATTTGACGCGGAGCGAGCACCATGTCAACGATCGCACGCCCTTTCGAATCTCGCTCTGCGACCAAGGGTCGGAAGCCGAGCTGCCCTCTTTGAAGTGCCAATTCTCGATAGAAGTGGGACCCCTTGGAGTACCACGATGGACATATACTTTCACCGCCGTGTTGACACCGAAGATGAGTGAAACGGTGCTACAGCCCTTGCCCGATGATATGAGCGGGGGTACTTTCAGTACAGCCCCGTCCAGCCCGAGATTGCGGACAATGTCCCGAAGACATTCGACTACTCCTACTTCCATCGTGCTACACCAATACCGCGGAGGAGGTAGTCTTGAGGCCGCTAGCGCTCGCGACGCTCCAACTCTTCCTGACGCCACGGTACAAACATCGATGTCGAGGCCTCCCTTGTCAAGGAGCAGCACAGCGCCAGATTTCCGGTCCGTGGCAACAGCAAGAAGCTCTGGTCATACCGCTGCTCCTTCTCAAACGCTGGTGATTCCTCGATTACGCAGGGGATCACTTGCACCGACCTCGAGAAGGGGCAGCAGCAGACCTCCGCGGACGCAGCTCTTCCATCAATGACTGGGCAGTTTGTCTTTTGGCATTTCTGCAAAGCCGTATTCATCTAAATTCTGATAGTGTGTTTGCGTAGTCCTGGTATTGTTGGCGACTAGAACTGCCTTCAACTTCGCCTTTTGTATTTATATTTTATCCGATGAATGGCCGTGCACACTCAGGTGCAGTCTACTTACAGCTCGTCTTGCCTACGTGCGTAAGACTGCGATCTCGTCTGTGATCCACCAGTGCGTCGATACAGCTTATTATCTCTAAGGCGATATATCAGGCCCCCTGTATGGGATGGGTCGTTGATGTGGTAGGCAATGCGACTTACCAAGCCCTTTGATGCATGTATTTGGAATGTGTCCCCAACGTGTGCATAGGTGTCGACCCGAAGACATCCTCACAGCGTCACATCGTTGGTATAGACCATTCGATCAAGGTGCCTTACCATTACAACCTGCTTCAAATGCTCGTGCCTTACGCCCCACGTAAGCGGAACACAATCATCCAATTACCCGCTGGCATCGGTATCCGCTTCTCCAGCACGAATCCGTACCGATTCGCCACACACGCCACATCTGGGATCCGCCGGAGTCCAAAGTCTGGGTGGAGACCCGTGAATCGTTGGTGAAACTGTTTCAAATCAGCCAGTTGGGCGGAATAAATTCGTGAGGAGGGAGCATACCTTTTCATCACCCTCTGAAGCGAAGCCGCCTTCATCCGTCATGAATGCGCCGTACACCGCGACCCAGCCTCCGTTCCGCAATACACCTGATGCGCGATGGTCATTTGGGAGTTCGGAAGCAGTCGGCCGGCCCAAGTGAGAGAAGATGTCGTCTTGCGTCCGGCGCGGAGAACAGTGGAGGAGATTACCTGAGCCAGAAGCCATCATCAGTCAATGGGCAACGCTGCGCCTCCATTTATACTCACAAATGACCACTCCAGAGAACAAGCCCACGTCGTGCCTATCCAGTCGATGCGAGAGGGAATCCCAATCGGAATCCGATGTGACGTCGAGTTGTATAGGTGGCACAAGATTCTTCGTCGGACTTGGCTGGACTCGAGCTAGCCCTTCTGACAGGAACCTAAAACAGGACCGCACCACCGGTCAACGTCGCTCGAGGTCGCAAAGACAGCTTCCACTCACCTCACTTGCTCTTCATTCCGCTCTGACGGCCAAAATTCGACACCCGGCCACCTTCCAGCCATGACAGCGACATGTTCTCCGCTCCCAGATGAGATCTCCAGCACCCTTCTGCGGCCGTCAGAGCTACCGGTGCCTTCCTGAATGTATGGTGTCAAGGCGTCCAGTATGGCATCTCGGTTTCGCGCCGGTGAGCCTGTCAATTGAGAGCTGTAAGCAGAGGTGGGTGATGATTTCCTGCATGAGCTTGAGGCGTACCTTCTACTGAGTTGATCGAAGGATAGTCCATCGCAGAGATACTCTTATCGATGCGAGCTGAGATGATTGTCGACCGGAGTCTCAGGATCTAGGATGATCGAAGTGAATGCGCAATCATTATAGCGTCGATTTTCGCCCTTTTCGAGACTATAAAGAGGCGCTTGGAGATCTGGAGATCCCCTCGCCTCATCTGCCTGTAAGGCAAGTCGATCTCATTCTCTGTCGCCGATATAGTATGCAATGTCCATCAATTTACGACACATCACTACTGCTTAACAACCGACTTGATCCCTTCCAGAATCTTGACAACACCCCACGCTCCGGGATCCGGAACATTCGCCTCCTTCAACGTCTCCTGCCCAACATACGCCGCCCTCCCCGCCTTGGCCTCTATCTTCCTCGTGTTCTCCGCCGCATCCACCGCCGCCTTCACCGCACCCTTGAAATCGCCCTTGTGATCACTCAAGTGCTCCGTGAATGCCGCCAAAGGGTCGATGAGCGTTCGGGAAGGTCGTCGAGCTGAGGTGTACTTGTACAGGGTCGTCAATGCATGCGACAGCGCACGGGACCAAGCTTCTCCGTCCGCCGAGGTGGATTGCGCAAAGCCGGCAGCGAGGGCGTTCGTCCAGATGGAGTACAGGGCGCCGCTGGTACCGTCCATCTTTCGTTCCATAGCGCGAGCAAGCGCAAGTATCGAGTTGATCACGTCCGCCGAATCGAGACCGTCTTGGTCAAGGACGGAGAGGATCTCTTCTGCGCCAGATTTGAGACAGAGCCCGCAGTCGCCGTCACCTGCGATCGTATCGAATTGGGTGATTTCGGGTTCGGCGGCGATCACGTTGTCACAGGCTGCCCGGAGAGCGGACTGAAAGACATTGAAGTTCGGGACTGGAACCGGAGAGATCAACAACCCTCCATCCTGCTGAAGGGACGCCAGCTTACTGGGAACTGCCTTGCCGCCATTCTTCATCTCTTGTACCTTGCCCTCGTCCTTAGTGTACGCCTCGTCCTCCTTGATGACCTTTGTAAACGGCTTCCACCCTGGAGCAGAAGCGGGTGCATCCAACAGCTGAAGGATACGCTCGGCCGAGAACTTGGGCTTGTCCTCTTCGCGGGGAAGGAGAAGCAGTGTCAAACTGAATCCGGGGAGGTTGCACGAAGTCTATATACAGGTTCAGCTTGCTCCACCACGAAAAGATAGGGGCACATACCATGAAGCTTCCCGCATTGACCCGCTCGACTTGAATGTTTTGCCCCTCTAGCACCGCCAATGTCTGCTGCACGATCAGCCCCAATTCGAGCTCACTAACTCCCCCAAGATTGTTGACGAGCAAAACAACCCGGTCCTTGCCGTCATGCTTGAACGGCAAGAATGCGCGTTCAGCGTCGTTGGTGTCGGTGATGTACCCGAGCATCTGGGTGATGAGTTCCTTTGCGGGCGGGAGCTTGCGTTTCAGGATTCCGGGTTCGTTGTGAATTCCTGAAAGGCGGGTCAGGGGAAGTGTCAGCGGTACAGGGGAAGACGTACCCATTCCAATCTCAACCTCGTCTGCTTGAAGGTGGCTCTCTTGCGTCGCAGTGCCCGGAATCTACATGGCCATCAGCGTACGTTCTCTGGATAAGAAGCCATACTCACATGACAATGATTCAATCCCGCTCCAATCGTCCCAAGCATTCCACCAACAGCCTCGGCGACATCGCGACACTCTTCCAGCTCTGCTCCTTCATCCGCTACTGCGGAAGCAGCCTTGTAGGCCAAGATCGTTCCGGCCAAACCACGTCGACCGACAAGTGCTCCTTGTTTTCGGGGAACGGCAACGTCGTCTCCAATGATGACTAGATCGGTGGGGTATCCCGGGTGGGTGACCGCGTGCTGTTCTTTTGCGAGACCGAAGAGGAGGACGTCTCCGGTGCTATCCAAGCTTTATCGTGAGTTATAGTCAGTGAGAAGAGGAGAAGGCTTACTATCGCATGATCACAGTCAACGTCCCCTTCTCATTCTGCACCAACTCCAACGCTCGCCGGACTTGCCCAACATTCGGCGAAGCGAATACATTTCCCGCGGCACTTGCGCTCAAAAGTCCCTGGCCAACGAAGCCGACGTGAGCAGGCTCGTGACCGCTTCCTCCGCCGCTGATGAGGGCAACCCGGTCTCGTGGAACGTTGCGGAGCGAGATGACTCGGAATTGCTTGTCCAGCTGGACTTCTGGGTTGGATTGGGCCAAACCGAGGAGGGACTGGGAGACGGTTTGCGAGGGGTTGTTGATGATGTGTTTGTCCATGTTTGTTGGTAGTCGGTGGTGACAGAAAGTAGACGCTCATGAAGACATGAAGACGATCCTTATAACAGGTGCACAGGTGACTTTTGGGCTGAAGCCGGACCGAGTCTTCCATGATCTTCCACCGATAAGCGAGGTGCTCCCAAGCGGTTTCTGCATCTTCTCGCCATTCGTCGATATTCGTCAGCATCTTCCGTCGACTTCCAGCTTGACATCTCCCTTTCCTTTTGGTTCGTCCGCCAATCAGTCTAACGATCACATCCAGCAGTACCCGCAACATGTCGCAATCAGCAGAGTCTTCACACCCTTCCGAAATCCCCTTGGCTCTACCAGCACCTCCGGAGGAGAAGACGCGAACGCTGAACGTTCAAGAAGGGAACTCGGTTACAATAGACGAACTAGGACCATTGATCGTCAATTCCGATGGCGTACGTCCTTCTCTCGGTGCATTCTTGACTCTACTAATCATTAGTTTATCCTTCGTAGACTCTGTCAAGAATTCAGAATTGGAAGGACCTCTCGAAGCTGGAACAGGACCGGATGGTCCGGTTGATCGTCAAGCGGCGCAATGTGCAGCGTTTGGACAAGTTGAAGGACCAGCAGTCGGGAGCCGAGGGCGAAGTCCAGGATCAGGAAGGGGAGAGGAAGGAAGAGACGTCTGCTAGGCAATAGGAGCCTGTCGCATTTTCGAATCAGTATGGATCAACACGAATAACGAAGGCCAAAGGAACTACGATCACAAGCGACGTCAAGATCGACGCACCCAACTCTCACGACATTCCACGACTGGTGGGCACTGCATCAGACCCCTCACAACAAGACTCGCTCTACCGCTGCCTAACACTCGGCTTTCAGGACTCCACGCCTTTCGGGTCTTTCTCGTTGACATGTGGCTTAGGGTCCGCTTCATCGACATCACCGGTGTTCATTTGACAATGCACTATCAGTACTCGCGGATTCGGGTGCATAGGAGATATTTGGAACGGCAGACATTGTTCTCGGTCACCCGGAAGCGATGACCACGGGGATGAAGAAGGGCAGTTGCAACATGAATCATAGACGACGAGGATGTCTCGTGCGTAGAAACATCAACGATGCAGACTAAATATACATGCGCACAATGAGTAGATCGCGATTATGGTACCTCCCTATAGCCTTCCGACATTTGACGGCGAGACTGACGACAGCTCCACGGGTCCACGCTACCGCATTTGTCGTTTACGAGTTTTCTTGAGTGCCGTCTCCATGGGATTGGTTGGTTACTTGATCCGAGCCGTACGCGTGGTCGAAGCTTGGTCCTTCGGGCCTAAAGCCACCGTCCCTAGGCTGACCAGGGGAACCACCATCACCAAGTGATTCTGATGGTCCGCTCGGCGGCCTGCTCGGTGATGATCCGCTTCGCGGCCGACCTCGAGTGCTCACACTTAAGCTTCGTCTGCGATCTGAAGGGGACCTCGATGTATCGTTTTCGGTAACCGCCAAGTCAGCCTGGTGAGCTGCCTCAGAACCTGGACTGATAGGCTTCGACTTTTCGTTCATAACAGGACTAGGTGACTTTGACCTTGACCTTTTGTCAGGGCTAGGGCCGGGACTATTTCCTCCGGCTCCCTGACCTGTGGATCCCTCAGTAGTTGATACGAAAATCTGCGGTTTGGGCCGTCTGGGATTAGCCATTTTGGAGACGATGTAAAGAGGGAAGATAGCTATCCGCGGTTAAGTGAGCTATGTGAGCTGCTATGTGGCCGGTGGCGGTTGACGTATTTGTACGCACATTTTTTGGCTAGGTATTGCGACTGTCTTGCGTAGACAGCTTGGAGACCCGTAGCATCCATTTGCCCAAAGCTCATTCTCCCTTTGTCTCTCGATATTCGCACTCGGAGATCTTCGTTTCGGGCAGAGAACTAGCATTGCGCCTTCTGTTGGATCATCACGAGTACCATGCCAAAACCCGAGTATTCGATGCAACGCAAGAATTGGAAGACCGTTCGCGAAGAACGACGTGGGCTTCGAGATTGAGCCCTAATACGCCCTAATCCTGTGGAGGAGTTGAGAGACAGAGGATAGTCAGGAATCAAGGGATATATCGAAAGAATCGAAATACGCCGCACGCAGCATTTCAGACGATACACATAGACGCATAACGAGTCCTCCAGCAATTGCTTGTGCCAGTTCTGCTACTGACGCTAATTTGTACGAACGCAAGTGCAGCAGACACTGCGAACAATGCAGAACTCGAAAGCCCCTCTGGGAATTGGAACAAAACCGTATGGTTCGGGTGATCGTAGCTGTGATCGTCAAGCGACGGATAGTGCACCGGTTGGAAAAGTTGAAGGATCATCAGCAGGAGGCCAAGGGGCAACCCCCGGACAAGGAGGACAAGGGAAAGGTTGAGGCATATTGAGGGATTGGCAAAGAGCCTGCAGGATTAGGGAAATAATGTCGGCGTTGACCTCGTAATTGTCTCGTTGATTCGCCCTTGCCTTTAGCATCATGAAACCATCAGCAAAACAACACAACGAACAAATCAGTTTAGCGTCGCCGCCTACCTAATCGTATCGTTAGAGTCATACCCCATCTGCAGGTCGGACCGTTCAGCTGACTGTTCAGGTGTGGCTTCGTGCATACGCGCATACGCCTTCGACACGCATTCGTGTTACAAACTGCCAGCTCTACAATCTCACGGACGACGAAGAAGCAGATCTTTTGCTCGGAACCAGAAAAGCATTCAACTTTGCAGGAAATCTTTCCACGACATGCATACAATGGGCGTTGTGACGCTGAAACGCAGTTGCTTCTAAAAACTATTCATATATATTACAATTCCGACAGTACGGCGGCCTGCTCAAGGGCGATCGTTGATACAGCGCACCTCCGTCCGAATATGCTCGGGCAGAGAATGATAGCGTATCGACGAGGTACGTGCTGAAGCATCACTGATGCCTTCTGTCCAGTGTTCCCTCGCGCAGGCTGTTCCGTCTACTTCCGCTGCCATGCCCGATAGTAATTGAGGCCGTACTGGCCGTTGTCTCCGCTGCCGGTGCTGCCCCTTTGTGTGAAGACGTAGACGCGTTGCTGTCACTTCTGACTCGGCGATAGTCTACGGTCAGGGTGTTGCCCCGTTCGTCTAGTGTTTCTTGTGCCACGAAGTAACTTCCGGGGGCTGTTGAGCGAAGGTCATCAGTCGGCGTTCTCCCCCCATCCTGTCGGATCACAACTATCGATTGGCGAGGTGATCTGGGAGATCGAGCTGGCCCAGGGCTCGGAGGGGCAGATCCAGCGACGGAAGGCTCGGGAGTGGATCTTGGAATGCGGGGAGGCCGGTCGATTTGTACGATCAATTGTGGCTTTGAACTCCCCTTCGGCGCCGTCTTGGCCTTCTTGTCGTCAGTGACCATTTGATCATCGTCGATGGCCGGCGAGAGGAGATGAGGCTGATGTTCGTTCGGCATGATGTGTAGACTATGTCCAACAGGTGTTCGAAGATGATCCAAAAGTCCTGTTTGAGGTGGCGAGGCATCGGGCGTGAACTGTTTTTATAATCGAAGCTCTCGCCATGAAGGAAGACCATAAGCTTGTATTTAGGTTAGGAGCAACTAGATGAAAGGGAGAACCCCGGGCGGCGGATCAATCAAGCCAGCTCCACAGCTCGAATCACTGGCCGGTCCGCTTCAATGGAGCCTGTGCAGTCAAGGAAAAGGAAAAGCAGGGGTGACCTTTCCGTTTCGAAGGCGTACTGCTGCATTCATTCCAAACCGGAAGCCTGCAAGGCGATATCGGGCGGAAACCTCCTTCGACAGCATAGCTGTGACTGGACTGTGAGTCGTTCGAACACTGCCACACAACAAGGGTAGGTGCCCCTGACTTACGGTGATCACCTATATTAAAAGTCCTGAAAAGGGGGTAATGAAAATTCAGGGATAGATTGCTTTGCGTTTCGAGGTACACCTTTGATGACCTGCTGTGTTCATTCCAAGATCCTAAACCGGCGTGCGCCTGGACTCTGCCGATTATCCTTTCCTTTGAGTTCACTAGACCAGCTGTGCGGTGGTAAGAACGTCGGTCGAGATGACGATCACCTTTTCCTTGCAGTCGATCTTGTGGTGTGACCTTTTCGAAGGCGAATGTGACTGAACAGCTGATTGGACCACATGGATGTCATCCTCGGATCATCCTCTATACAACGCTCCTTCACCGAACTCTCCCTCCCCTACGACGACTTTTCCGGCTCCTCCGACGCGGCGGCATACATCTCGTCGAACTCGCCATTCTCCAGGGATTCACGGAAGATGTCGAGGCCGCCAATTAATTCGCCATTCAGGATGATTTGCGGGAAAGCTGAACAAGGAGTTCAGCGTTACACCCCAGCCAGAAAAGGAGAAACAACTCACTCGGCCAGTCATTCAGCTTCTTCAGCCTCTCCCTCACCGCCTGATCACTCAAGATATCAAACCACGCAAACTCGATCCCCTTTTCCCTCAACAGCCCCACCGTCTGCCGCGAAAAGCCGCACTTGGGCGCCGACGGGTTCCCCTTCATGAAGAGGACGACCTTGTGCTTGTTCATGAGTTGCCTGCAGCGTTCGTCCAATTGTTCTTCGGTCTCGTCGGGTGGTGTGATGGGCGCTGTCGGGGCGGCGGGTGCTTGAGAGGTTGTCGCGAGCGGTTGGACGGGTTGAGCAGAGTTGGTGTGTTGGTTGAGGAGGGACATGAGGAGTTGGGCATTGGAGCCAGCATGACGGGCGAGGAGAGTGTGCCCCTGCGGACGGGATCAGTATGTGCCGCGCAGGAAACAAGGAAAGAGCTCACCCTGAGAATCAGGAACGACGGCACTTCCTCGATGTCAAACGACTCGGCGATCTCATCCTGAACATCGGCCTCGATCTGCACATTGCCAGTCAGCACTCCATCATGTCTCCTCACTCAATTTCACTCACCATCAAGAACAGCACCTCCTTGTACTTGCCGCTCATCTCCTTGACGGCCTCGTTCATCTTCTCACACGGCTTGGCCCATGACGCCCAAAAGTCGAGCACGGATACGCGGTTCAGATCCTCGGAGAGGACCTGCTTGAAGTGCTCTGGCGAGGTGATTTCGACGAGGTTGGAGGACATTGTAGGTGGTGAGGAATGCAAGAGAATGGATGAAGCAGTGACCGAGGCAAATGTCTTAACGGTGACTTGATGAGCAAGCCGACGCGCTTAGATACTACGCCAAGTGGAAGCGCGAATTTGCCACCGCTCTATCTATGCATTTCTATACCTTCTTTACAAGATCTGCCTGAGCCTATCTACCACGGCCTGACACTCTTCCTCTGACCCAACAGTAATCCTCAAGCACCCCTCACACCCAATCTCATTCCCCCTGAACCTAACCACAAGGCTCATCTTCTCCGCCATCCGCTTGTAAGCTTCCACCGCGCGCGGGTTACTCGGGCGACCGCCTTCTTCGCGCGGCTTGTCGAGTACCTGGACGAGGACAAAGTTGGCGTCGTTCCCGCCGAGGATCTCGCCGATCGAGGGGATCGTACGCAAGTCCGAGATGAGCTGGGTGCGCGAGGCGTTCAAGGCGGAAATGTTTTCGCGCAGGATCGAGAGACCCGACTTGGACAGGGATGACAGCGCGAGTGTGGCCGTCGGCTTGGAAATGTTGTACGGTGCCTTGGTGTTGGTCATGATCTGTACGAGCGGAGGCGGCGCAAGCGCGAATCCGAGTCTGCAGGGAATCAGCTCATGCCACAAACGTGCGTCAAAGATGCTCACCGAATACCAGCCAACCCGAATCCCTTGCTGAGCGTCTGCATCACGCACACATTCGCATACTCATTCACAAGCTGTACCGCGCTCGATCCCTCGGGCGCAAAATCGATGTATGCCTCGTCGACGACAATGACGCCCTTGTACGCCGGGTTCTCTGCGACCTGGCGGATTGTCGAGAGCGGGATGAGGGTGCCCGTCGGGTTGCCGGGTGAGCAGAGGAAGAGGAGCTTGGCGTCGGGGTATTTCTCGAACGCGGTTTCGAGCTACGAGGCGTCAGTGCGGGTCAAGGAAAGCTGGAGTAGACTTACTGCAGGCATATCAACCTCGAACTTTCCGCCCTCCGTCACGAGCGGGACTTTGACCACCCCAACATCATTCACATTCGCCGTCACCTCGTACATGCCATACGTAGGCGGCGTCGTGATCACGACATCCTTGCCCGGAACACAGGTCACCCGGAACAGCAGGTCGATCACCTCGTCACTCCCGACACCCAAGAACACCCAGTTCTCATTCGGCACGCCGCGCAAGTTGGCGATCAACTGTTTCAGCGGGTCGTGGGTTGGCGATGGGTACCGATTGAGCGACGCCAGTTGCTCCTTGGACATGTTGAGCAGCGGATCCGACGCATCGCCATTGACCAATCGCTGCGCCTCCTTCTCCTCCTTGACCCTCGGCAGATCCTCAGTCCCCTTCCTAGCTTGCTCGAGCGCCATCTCGTGGATAGCGGGCAAGCATGGCCCGAGCGCGTTCTCGTTGGCGTCGAGGAGGATACCCTCGTCGTAGTCGTCTCGTGCGGAACGGTACGGGACGAGGGCGAGGATGTTGGGTCGGATGATGGATTCGAGGTTGAAGTGGGCGGGCTGAGTGGGCCCTTGTTCTGTAAGACCGAGGATGGGCATAGTGGGTGTGTAGTGTTGGTGTAGAGTGTATGCTACCGTCTCTTTCGTATGTACTTGTAGTACTTGTAGCAATCTCGCAGGAAGAGTCGAGTCAACCCAATTATGACTCGCAGCGTGTCTCACTCGATCACCCGATGGCTTTATGGACGTTATTGGTCCATATCATTCAATATACAGCCATTTACGTGCTACAGCCCAGTTGCTGCAAACACCTTACAGCTACTCCAGACCCACCTCCCCGCTCGATCCCACACCCCGCCCATCCCCTTCTTCTGCTCCTCCTCACTAAACACTTCATCCCCGCGCGGATCCTGCAGATCGATTTGAAGGCCCAACGACGCGTACTCGAGCCAGACGTCGACCCAGCCTGTGCCGCCGCCCTTGCGTGTGGGCTCGCCGAGTGTGGAGACGAGGGCGGTGCCGGTTGTTGAGGAGTCTAGCAGGAGTGGTTTAGATCCGGTGGTGTTCGGTGGAGCGGGGATGGATAGGGGAAGGCCCTTGAACCGTTCGAATTCGCGCTTCCGCGGTCTCCTTCCCGTGGGAACTGCCGTTGTTGGACGTGGATTATACAGGTCCACACTCTCGACTACCATCTCAGATGTCCCCTGTTTCCGTACGCGGCACAGCGAGATTCCCAATGCGTGGTAATTCACGTATGACGCATCCGAATAGGTCTTCGTTTCGGGGTCAAGCGGTGCCGTTGTCAGCGAGGAGAGGTACGATTGGATACTTGTCGCCGAGGTAGGGTGGCCGATAAAAGACTGGAGGGTTGCGAGTGTTGTTCCGTCGATCTCTGAAACTTGAGCTTCCATTTCGTCTTTCTGCACCTCAGACAGCTATGCTTTCGAGGAATCAAGCGAATCGCCGTCAGAATAGGTCGCAACTAATTCTGTTGGGAGCGCAGATCAGTAGTGTCAAACATGGTAAGCGTGCGACGTACTTGGGAATGAGATGCCAATCACGATACAGGAAGCATGGTGAAGATACCGACACGCACCAAAACGAGATGAAGACCGACCAAAGGTGCTCCCCGCAACAACAATACCCCGCTCGTAGCGTAGCCTCGTAGCTCTCCCCAGCGCGGTCAATTCTGTTATTATACCAAAAGGCTTCACAGCTCTCTACAACGTCCATACACTCTATTATGCAATACAACCCAACTCCCCATATCCCAGACTCATACTACTCCTTCTCCTTCGGCAGCTACGAGCCGAATATACTCAGCGCTCTCGTGTACCGGTCGACGGCGGCGCGGAACTGAGAGGAAGACATCAGCGTTGGTTCACACGGGCGTCGGGCTACGAAAAACGGTGTGTACGCCAATAGTACTCTTCGGTCCTGCTGCGACGTTGTGCTGGCAAAAGCGGCCCCAGCTCGGAAGCGGTATCCAGAACCGCTCGTGACAAAGTCGCAGAAAGGAGGGGGTTTTGCAAACAGCGTACCGTCGTATGCCGTACAGCGTGTATCGAGGTTCGTCTGAAGCGCTTGTGTCGACAGGGCCAGTCTGTCATTCCTCCATGTCGTCACTCGCAAGCCTGATGGAGGACGTCGTGTCGTGGGGAACTCGCTTCTTCTTCAAGAACGTGTCCTCGCTTTGGTCACCATAGCGCGGTCCCCCTTGGCCCGTGTAGACAATTTACCATCCAAGGCGTTGGTGGAAACCGCGTCTTGTCGCCACGCGCAATCCGCTGCTTCGACTCCTCTCGCCTCGAACGCACATCGTTTCAAGAACCGCCCGACTCACTGCATCATTATCCACCCCACTTCTCTCCTCTCCCGCCTCACCATTTTCCCAATCCACCAACGGATTCCTGATCACACACTGCACAAACGGCCCGGCATAGATCTGCCTCAGCACGCCCCTCAACGAATCGGCGAGCGGGTCACTGAGCATGATGAACGATAGGTTTGTCGGCGTCGTGTAGAGGTGGAATTTGTACGTTGATGTGCGGTACGCGATGAATTGTTCTTCCGGCCTACGACGGGATCAGCGCTTGTCCGGCAGAAGGAGGGAACAACGTACCGCCCCGAGAGCTTCTTCACCATATTCCTCAACGACAACAACACCCCATACACCAACTTTGCCTGCTCATCAAACGGCAACCCCGCCACCGTAGTCTGTGCCCTCCTCTCCCCCGGCTGATGCACCTGCTTGACTTCCTCGACGGTGGGCTGGACGTCCTCGTACCGGGCGACGTTCTTGCGCTGCAGGCCGTCCCGCGGGGGCTGGAGTTTCCGCGTTTGGTGCCAGTCGTGGTAGTAGATGCATTCGCAGTGTCGGTCGTAGATGTAGAGGGCGTAGATGGTCATGTCGTGGGTGGTTGAATGGTAATATAAGCACTGAGGAGTCAAGGAGCTTTGGATAGCATGAGTCTGAATAGGTTGATGATGCAATTGATGAGGATGGAGGATACCGTATATACCGGATAGCTGGAATTGTTGGCATAAAATCAACCAAGATCTCTGGTGAATAATTGCTAAAATCTCAAGCAAACAGATTCCGAAATGACGCCCATGCCATGCCATGTTGAAGCTGCATCTATTCCTATTCCGGGAGCAATTCGGCTGTGTCACTCTACAAAGCTCCCAACAACGGAGCGTCAGCTTATAACATCCTTCCTTTCCTCGTCCATCGTATCTACAGTATACCCTTATAATCACCATGGCCGCCCTCGGTCTCCTCCTCCTACCGCTCCTCGCGACAGCCCAACTCACTCCATCGGTAACATTCAACCCGCCGCCCGCATCCTCGGGCACTGCATCCGCAAACGGCACCACTCCCAACCCACAATGGTCCAACCTCCTCGGGAACGCGTTATACTTCTACGAAGCCCAACGCGCCGGGGAAGAGGTTGAAGGGAGCAGGGTCGCGTGGAGGAACAGCAGTGTGTTGGATGATGGGAAGGACTACGGCGTGGATTTGAGCAGGGGCTACTTTGATGCCGGGGATTATTCGAAGCAGCATTTTCCGTTGACTTGGGTGAGTGCATTTGCGCGGGAGGGAGAGGTTTGAGGAGGGACGAAAAGTTAGGTGAACAGCGTCGGTGTCACTCTTGGTCTATCTCCGAGAGGACGCGTGAGCCAGAGCGGACCGACGTGGTGCTTAGTGGTCATCGGCGGTAGGGCCCTGTTTGCGGTCGAGAAAGTCGAGCTTGGGAGAAAATACTTGCAAATGTCGTTGGCGCTATGAGACTATCCTTGCGTGGCGGGAGCAGGGCATAGCAGATACGCCAGTCAAGGACGACATCCGCTTCCGAGCCTCGATCACCCCTCCTATTGCATTGTCAATCCCTATCCTGCACCGCGACTAACTCAACTCCTCTACAGACCGCCTTCTCCGTCTGCTGGGGCGCCAACACCTACGGCCCCGGGTACGACGCGGCCAACCAAACGGCGTACCTCGACTCTATGCTACGGTGGAGTTTAGATTGGTCGATGAACGTATGTCCACTTCGTGCTGTCCTTCGTTGTTGGAGGCTCACGCGCTGCATTCGAAGGCCCATCCGGATCCGACGACGATCTTTGTCTCGACCGGTTCGTTTGATTCCAGTCAGTCGTACTGGGGCGGGGACCAGAACATCCCGACGCCGAGACCTTCGTATCCCTTGAACTCGACACAGTGAGTCCTGCCCGACATGGATCGTTCCTTTGCTTATCCTCCATAGTCCCGGAACAGACATGGCCGCCGGCCTTGCAGCCATGTTCGCCATGTGCTCGCTCTTGTACTCGCCTGGTTCCTCGCTGAACTTCAGTACTGACGCGACCTTGGCTAAACCGACGAGCATCGCCAATGCAACGTATGCGACGCAGCTGCTGACGCACGCACAGGATGCATATGCGTTTGCGGTCAACGCTTCGAACCTGACTACGTATTCTGACACGTGAGTCCCTTCTTTGAGTTCATTGGCATAGGCTGATCGTATTTGCAGGTTGCCCCTTGGTGGTGCCGCGTATGCGAGTTCAGGATTCGGTGATGAACTCGTGAGTCGCTTCCCTTTACTCCTCGTTCCACCGCTGACCCGCGCCTCAGGCCCTCGGTGCTCTCGCACTCGCACTCGCGACCAACTCATCCTCATACTACGCCGAAGCATACAACCACTACCGGACCTACTCCCTCGCGCAGGACGAATCATACGTCTTGAACTGGGACGACAAGACCCCCGCCGTGTTTGAACTTTTCGTCGAGGTGGCGCTGGCAAGGCCGAATTTGGCGGCTGGAGCCGGGTTGGCGCAAAACACGACGGGGTGGAAGGGGCAGATGGAGAAGTACTTGGATAAGATTGTGGATGGGACTTCGAGGGGTTACCTGACCAAGGGTGAGCAATTTCGCGAGGTTCACGGAAAGGTGCTTACCCGAAAAACCCGCAGGCGGTCTTCTGTACTTTGAGGGAGACTCCAATCAGGCCAGCTTGAACCCGGCGCTGAATGTGGCCATGTTGATGTCACGGTACGCGCCGCTCGCCACGACTTCGGACAAGACAGATGCATACGATGTGAGCTCTTTGCAGACGGTCACCTGGCTGCGCTGACGTACTTGACGCCGTAGACTTTCGCGAAGCGACAATTGGACTATGCGCTGGGAAAGAACCCGTTGAATGGTCAGTCCAGCTGCTGGAAGGATCTTGGCTGATTACTGATACCTTGTCCATTCACAGCCGTCTACGTAGTTGGACAGCATCCCAACTCGGCCAAGAATCCTCACTCTGCGCCTGCCAGTGGGGGCGACAACATCAAGGCGGTAAGTCCCGCGGATAGACAGGCGAGGAGCATCGCTGAATGACGCTCTAGATCAATACGGAGCCAGCGCAGATGGCGTACACGCTCTATGGTGCGCTCGTCGGCGGCCCCAATGCCGCGGATGAGTTTTACGATTTGCGAGACGGTGAGTTTATTCTAGAGATGGGTAGAACGCGAACTGATCAAGGCCCTCCAGATTATCCCGAGACCGAAGTCGCGCTGGATTACAACGCCCCTCTGCTATCGCTGTCGGCGTGGCAGGTGAGTAATGTTGGGCATCGTGTGGATCAAGATGCTAATCCGCTCGGGCCGGACAGATCATGACAAACGAAAATGACCCTTATTACACCTCTCTTCAAGCGGGAACATTCACTGCGACTACGGGAACACCCTGCGATGATGCGTACCCGTGCGACGGAAACCAAGGTGGCGGCGGCGGGCTCAGCACGGGCGCCAAGGTCGGTATCGCTATTGGCGTCGTTCTTGGTGTGTTGTTGTTGCTGGGGCTCGCGTTCGGCCTCTGGCGTAGGAAGCGGAAGACAGGCAGGTACTTTTAGGTGTTAGGGAGGTGGTATGTTGTAGTGTTATAGAAGCATTGTATCTCATCACAATCATTCGGTTCGGACGGACATTGCATTGTCCATACAATCTGAATCTTCTTCTTACTACAACGAACTTCATTGTGACAACGGTAGACTTAAAGAGCAGATTCGAGAACAAACTCTGGGCGTAGAGTACCGTTCCGACCTAGTGCCCGATAGGCTTGGGGTCCAGAACGTAGTCGAGGTAACCGAGTTGTCCTGCAACGATGGCTGCAGCCTCGCCGTTGTTGCTGTTGGGTCGGGGACCGATAAAGTTGTGCGGGAACCCGGGGTCCCAGTTCGGTTGAGCGTCTATGGGAGATGATTCAGCGGGAGGAAGAGTATCCCACAAAGCAGTGCAGCTTACTTTCAATGTCCTGGATCTGCTTGTCGGTCAATTTGATGTCCAGAGCCTTGATGTTGGCTTTCAAGTGCTATAAAGAACGTCCATGAGCTTTGTTTGACAGAACCTTATCACAATACGCACTTCGACCTTTCGTCCACCTGAAGAAGATGCAGCAAATGGAATCAGCCGGTGCTCCAGTGATGAAACACCGCTCACTTACCGATAATGGGGAAAACATAAGGTGCTTTCTGCATAACGTAGGCGATGGCAATCGTTGTGACCGAGTCGACTTGGTGTTCGTCCGCAATCGCAGACAATACTTCGGAATACCTGGCCTCTTGCTCGGTCTGCTCTTCGCCGCCAACAAACGTTCGAAGCTTTTCGCCTTGCTTTTTCCTTTCCTCCATCTATGCCAGAGGTATAAGTATATCCATAGCAATGTCAAAAGTCAATGTCACTTACCTGTTTCTTGGATTGCAATCGACCACCGCCGACGACGTCCCAAGGGGCAAGTGCCATACCAAAGTGTCGCGCCATCGGGAGGATCTCTCGTTCAAAGTCTCGACTGCACATGCATCTCGTTAGTTCGCAAACGACGCTAATGCCCCGTAAGACTCACATCATGACGTTCCATCGTCCTTGGTAGATCACGAAGGGAGTCAAGCCTCGCTCGCTATGCCGAAGATGAGCCAGCCGCAAGCAAGAAGGACGCTTGAAGCGACTTACACGGCATAAGTGTTCGCAGCAGCGACAACCCAAGCGGGGGTATCACTGATCCCGAGGTAGAGAACTTTTCGCTCCTGGACCAAAAGGTGAAGAGACTGCATGATCTCTTCAATCGACGTCGTATGGTCCCACTATCACCAACGGTTTCAGCTCTTGTATCTCGGGACTCGGATGTATGCAGACGCGACTGACCCAGTGCAAATAGAGGATATCGATCTGTGAGGTCTCGTGTCAGAGACCGTTACTGTTGGAAATGAGGACATGCGTACATAGTCGGTCTTGAGCTTCCTCAAAGAGTCCTTGACGGACAAATACATCGACTTCTTGTGATTTCCGACGGCGTTTCGGGCTTCGTTCTTGCCAATGGCGTAGGCCTTGTAGCTGTTCGTTTGGCGCATCATCAGACACTGAATGGATCGGACCAGCTCGCGCATGAACTTACCTTGTGGTAAACTTGGTCGCAATCACCATCTGGTCCCGGTTCCCCCTGGCTTCCATCCAGTCACCGATCCACTCCTCGGATTCGTCGTTTTCTGGGATTCCGACATTGTATGAGCGGGAAATCCATCTTTTCTGCCTCGGTTGCTTACGATAGTTGTTGGCAGTATCAATAGCATTTCCACCGGCCTCGACAAACGCATCCAAGAGCTTGAAAGACTGCTCCTTGTCCATGGAGCCCATGAACTCCTTCCAGGCTTCTCCGATGGACATTCCGCCCAAGAAATACGGAGAGACCCTAAGCGCATGGTAAGACTAGTGCCAGACGCCGAAGACGTTCTGCGTACCTGAGACCGGCTTTGGGAGACAAGATCCTCCATCGACCAAGAGGGCTTTCGGGTTTGGGGGCAGGTGCAAAGACTTCGGACATGTTGGATGATTGTAGGCTGTTGGGTGATTCGACGAATGGAAATGGTCGGGGCAGTCACAACGAGAGGTCAATGATCTGTGAGGGTTATATACTGTTCAGGTAGGTCTGTTTGGGTCGGGCCACGTCAGCAGTATCTCTGCGGCACGGCACGTTTCAAAGGTCCTGCATGGGGCATGTAGTATATGTTGCCCTGAGTGACGAATCCTAGTGGAGGTAGAAGGTGGAGAAGGTGGAGGGAAGCGGGAACAAAGTCTTGCTTCGGGAAACGATCTCCGGTTGACTTTCAGCTATCAGGCCAACAAGCTGAATGCCCAACAGCGATTTTCTCACTAGCACAGTGGTAGTTGCGTCGAGCTGTTACTTCCCACACGGGATTCAAAGGCACTCGAAGGTCGTTGGTTCGACCCCAACGTGGGAAGACTTTTTGCGAATCGGCGCTCTTTTTTAGCAAAGTCCGGGCGTCCTGCGACGTTTTTTTTGCCGAGTTGTCGACGACACACATGTTTCGCTTTCGTCGGAGATTTGTCAGTTTAATACTGGCGCCACAACGGATCTCGTGGCATAGGCATGGACATGCATTCCCGTACATGTGACCTGAGAGGGAGAACGTCTGTCGCAGGCGAGAGAATCGACTCGCGCTCGACTTTTTAGCCTGTTGACGTCGTAGCAGGGTCATCCCTTGCCTGGCAAGCGTTGTTCTATCGCCAGTGGAAGATAGCTCGAGTGAGCCTGTTTCATCTCACTTCAGGAGAAGACGGCCGACGGCCTTCTCGATAATTGGGAGCGAAAAGGCGCCTGGAGTAAGCTGCCAGCCGCAACCACGCTTCTGAATTTGGAAAGACTGCGGCGCTCCATTCGCCGAGGAATGAATCAGCGAAACATCATCTAAAAGTTGTCCGAGCCAGCAGACCCAAGCGTTTGGGGAAGAAGTGCCCGCAAGCATGAAGCAGTTCTTCGGCAGAACCGTAAGCGATGGCAGATGAAAGGAAACTTTCACAAGGGAGACAAACAGAACTCGGCGATAGAAGCAGGAGGACGAAACTCTGAGCACGAACGCCTTCTTGTGAGGTGAGTTTGCTAGGTGGCTTGCTTCGTAGGACATTTCGAAGTAGCGACTAGTATAAAGAAAGAGCCGGTTCGTGCCATTTTGAGCGTGTTCCGTTCTCCGGTCCATCATCTCTAGCAACGATCCTGCTCGGCGCCACCGTGTTCCTGCTCGAAACCCATGGATCTGAACGATCTGACCGACCGACTAAGCCGCCTCAGGGGGCCAGACAAGGTATCCAAGTCCAACGGACCATGGAAAGCGAAACGCACGATTTGGGTAGGGCCTGCCCGGCACATCTGGCAGGATGGCATCGTTGATGACCGAAACTCGTATTTCGCCAAAGATCCTCAAGCTAACAAAGAGAACATCCCTCCCTGGATTCCCGATGAGGGAGAAGAGAGCATGGTACTGGACGGACCTGGTCTTATGCAGCATCCCTTTCACTCGGGGATCTCGCATTCCGCTCCTTCGTCGTTCTACCGTGTGCCTGAGCCGTCTCCAGGCCCGGAGGAGATGGAGCATGATGCCCGTCCTTCGTCGTCTTACCGAACGCCGGTAAAAACAATCGAGTTCGACAAGGACCTGGCTCAGCTGTCTGTACGACTCGAGTTCGTCAGGAGTGCAATTCAAGGCATGCGAGGCAAGAGAGGCAAAGGTAAAGACGCCCCAGGTGACAGAGGCAAAATCACTAAAATCCGCCAGCGAAAGCGTTACCGCCTTGAGACTCCCGTCGCTTTGTCTCTGTACGGCCGGGGATGGGCTGCAGTAGAGGAATCACCGACGAGGTTTCTGACGAGATCTGCTGGAGTGATATGGCGAGCATCGCTCTGGGACCCGCAGGGAGCAACACTATTGAATCGGAATCTCTCACCGCCTGATCGCTCGCATGCTTCATCCAGTCAACTCCTTGTGACCATCTGTAGTCTCCTGAAGAGGTCCATGGGGTCCCTCACCTCTGGGAATGTACCTCCGCACTAAATCAAGTAGACAGGGACTGAGGGGGTACAGCATTTGGTGATCCATGTCACGCCTGTTATGTGTATTGATTATAAGCACATAGGACCATATATCATATTGTAGTTCCTTCTCCAGCGTAGAAGCTTTGTCCGGCGCCTGAGGACGGAAACTTGAACAGGAGAGTGGTAATCCGAACGGCGAAAGTAGATACGAGATCGTTTCGAGATAGGCATAGAAACCGAGAGTCATTCGAGTCTCACCTGGACTTGTAACGCTCAATCCACGCACACTTGGTCTTGAAAGTAGTGAGCCGTTGGCGATGATTGTGTGGTTCAAGAAACATCTTACCAGGGGACTTCGTTGTTTCTGGACACTTCTCAGAACTCTGGAAAATGCAGGTGCGTACTTCCGTTGGAGCCAGCGAATCAACAAATTTCACCTCCTTGCAGTTTTCGGGAGGGAAGCGGTGCAGAAGCGACAACAAAGACGAAGCTGGCGCCCTACCGAAAGCAAGGTCGCTATCTCCAGCTGATCCAACATGCAGAAGACCCTCAGGCAGAATTTGGGTAGCCCCTGTGCTGCAAGTCAATATTGAAGCCGCAAAGGCTTCTTCCTCAACGTGAGGCTCTGCAGGAAGCGAGAAAACGAAACGTGTGGCAAACGACACGACGACCTTGGCGGACAGACGATAGTGGGTAAAGCCGTCAGGGCAATTTCTCACAGTACCCACGGTCGAAAGAGAGGACCATGTTGAAGGGAACGAGAGGCAATCATGAAATGCACCAGGCCCATTTTTTTTATCTTCCTAGCCCAGACCCAGGGCACAAATCGAATGTAAAGAGACGACGTTGGCCTTCGCATAAGAGTTCCAGCATGCGTAAATAGCCACCGGAACTCGCTTTTTCTGCTGTATATACAGTATATTGTACTTTCTGAAACGCAACGAAAGTCAGGCGCATGAGGCCGATCATGCGAAGATGAATGAAATCGACATGGTCGGCTGCAGCTAATGCGAAAGCGTGAGAGCTGACGCATGGGATTTCCGATCGATGCATCAAGACCCTGACTCTGGAGGAACTGTGCTAACCAGCCCAATGAGAGCCCCTGAAGAGTAATTACCCCTTGGTCTCCTGGAATCGGAGCTGATTTTCAATCTTACCTGTGTCACCAAAGTCCCGTAATGTGTCATGCTCCTTTGTTCAGAAGCTACCGGAAGTAGGCCTACTCCGAGACCGCGGAGAGCGAACTCGTCTTCACGAACATTGCCAAAGCGACTCAGGTTGAGATATATAGCTGTTATTCCCACAGGACAAGTGATTCGGTTGAATATTGACTACACATATCAGCATTCTAGTCAAGCTTCCCGACGTTTTTTGGGGATCGATAGCGCTCTTGAACATCGGACCGCTCCGAGCTTACGTCCAACGACAATACATCATGCCATTCAGAGCATTCTTCCATCGTCAGGGAAAGCCGCGTTCCTCGCAAGAAGATCCAGGTAGGGTAACTGCATCCAGCACAAGCGGGAACCACATCAGCGCCCCCACGAGTACGATGAGTACTATCGACTTCGGTGTAAGTGAAAGCTCGCGGCATCCGGACTCTCTTCAGTTGATTGCAGTGCAGAAGGTCACGTACAAACTCGGCAGTCTCCATGTAACCGCAACCCCCGACCAGGCGGAAGCCGAAGTTCGACGATGTCTCAAAAACCTTCATGCATGGGGCCAAGCTCAGGGCGGGGACACTAGGAACATGGACGAGGAGACGACAGAGGTGGCAGTGCAAGAGGTTCTAGCCCACCTGGAAAGGCGTCGAGCGGCAGTCGCCGCGGAAGCCAACGGACAAGACTCAATGAGCTCTGCGTAGCGTTGCGCCTTGAACACATCACGCTGCTCGACGACCTTGAGCCAATTGAAATGTAGTTTAGTGATACATTCGTATATTTGCCACACGTGAATGATCCGGCGTTTGTTGCGCTGCGCCCTTTGCTTTCCATCATCTACCTAGACAGTACCTAAGCTAGACCCATCACATAAGCTGACATCCTCGAATTGACCGGTATGATTCCTCCTGTGCCTCGGTATCGATATCCGCGATCCTGATATTGCACCGTCCAATATAACAGGCTCAAGCACACGTGCGCATGACATTTGCGAAGCCCCTCATAAGAGAGAGGAAAAATTGCGATGGATGATGTTGTACTCGATACAGTGTCACCTTCCTCTGTCCCATCCTGCCCTAACCATCCTAATCATTCGAAGTCACCCTGATTGACTTCCTGCGCGCTCGTCAACACGCCCTACTTCGACTTGCGCCGCCGCAACACGTCCGCCCCATCCTCCGTGATAGGCACCATACGCTCAACTTGCGCCGAGCGGGCGTTACTTTGCATCAAACAGATCATTTCTGAAACCTGACGAAAGTGAGGCGCATTAGGCAGATCATGCGAAGCTGCTTGACAAGGTCTACTGCAGCTTATGCGAAAGGACGAGATAATCCATGACTCATGAGCTATCCAAGCGATGCATCAAAAACCCTGACTCTTGAGGGGCTGTGCGATCCACTCCGAGAAGAGCTTCTGATAAAGCAATTACCCCTTGTACTCCTGGAATCGGAGCTGATTTCATCTTGACCAGCATCAGAAGAGTTCTGAAACATGCCATGCTCCTTTGATCAGAAGCTACAGGAGGATCGGCGGAAGCCTAATCAGTGATCAGGCCAAAGTTGCAGACCAACTCAGGTTGAGAGAAAAACCTATTATTCTCACCGGGACGCAGGATCCGGTTTAATATTGAAAACACGCTATTTTTACTCTTGGGGATCGATAGCCTGCCAAAGTCCTTCCGATTCAAGCCCAAGCCCAACGACGATCCAAGATGACATTCGAGCCATTCAGCATCGAGAAGTTTTACAAGGGGCAAACGGGCCGTGCTCAGCAAGATCAAGAAACGGACACTGAACCGGGCACGAGCGGAGGCAAGACCTTCACTGTCGAAAGGGAATTGACTACGACCTTCAATGTGCGTGGACCGCTCGAAAGCTCGCCCTCAGCTTCGCCCTCTCTGTATTTGATTGCAGAACAGACGGCCGCGTACAACCTCGGTGAAATCCCTCTGACCGCGACCGACGAGCAGGCTATGGCCGTATTTGCACGAAGTCTTGTAAAACTAAGTGGCCTGACCGAAGCTCCAGACGCGGGCCCGACGTACTCGAGCCATGTAAAAAAAGAAATGGCGAAACTACTGCAAGGGATTCTCGCGGACCTCGCAAAGCAACGAGCTGACGCTGCTGCGAAAGCGAACGAACCAGATGCGGGAGCTGACTCGGGGAGCCCTGCGTAACACTATGAATGCATTACGCTGTTCGATGCTTTAGCTGTAAGACGGATTGTAGTTGAGTAGTACATCAAACAATTGGTATCTCGGAGAGGACTTGAGAATCTCGTGCTGCCGACACTGCACCTGGCCCTTTTCCCTCGCGCGACGTGCTTGGACATGGCAGAAACGATGGTCCTCGTAACAACAAGCGGCAGTCTGTTTGACCGCAACTCGTCACCCGTGACCCTGTTACCGGAACCTCCGAGGAAACGATGTTCATTGAGATCCAGAGACAGAGCTCGTCGGAAGGAATATCGAGAGCGGGCAACGGCGATCCATGCGCAATGCAGTTGATGATGTTATACTCGATACAGTGTCTCCTCCCAGCTCTCCTTCCTCATTACTCCCATTCGTCATATAACCTCCTCGCCCACATATACTAACCCCTTGTGACCTTTCGAACAAACCCTACTCCGACTTGCGCCTCGTCAACACGTCGGCCCCATCCTCCGTGATAAGCACCATATGCTCAAACTGCGCCGAGCGAGCGTTACTCTACCCCATAACGAGACAATCAGCGCCCTGCCCTTGTTCCCTTGCCCTTTGTCCTAAGGCCGGAAAGAAAATGCGCAAGCGCAACTCACCTCGGTCGCAAACGTCCATCCGTCATTCCACATGTACCCCCTACTCCAGTCACCCTGTACGACGCACGGCTCGATCGTGAAACAATGTCCGGGGCGCATGGTGCCTGGTTCGTCGTTTGCTATATCAGGGGCGCAGAAAGGTCAGAGTAGGATAAGACAGAGTCAAAGAATAGAGCGTACCGTGATGCAATATCCACGGAGCGGTGTGAAACCGCTGTCCGATCCCATGCCTACACAAACGTCAGCATCCCGTCCTCACGCAAGAGACGGAAAAAGGAACGTACCCCGTAAACTGCTGATTCACCGAATACCCATACCGCCTCACGTACGCCTCGATCGCACACCCAATCTCCCTAAATTTCCTCCCGGGGCCGCACTGGCGGATCCCGATGTCCAGGGCTTCTTGCGTGATTTCGAGGAGTTCCCTTCCCTGAGCGTCGACGTCGGGCAGAGCAAACGTGACGGATGAGTCGCCGTGTGTTCGTATGGCTGTTTGTGGATTGGTGAGGGAGGGGAGTGAGGTGTAGAGTGTTACGTCGATGTTGATTATATCTGTTGGAAGGAGTATACGGCTGCCACGGATGAGATCACGTAGCGAGGTGTGTCGAGGAACTCACTCGTCTGGAATACCGTCTGCGAAACAGCGGATCAGGTCAACTTTATCTCCGAGAGGGAAGGGTACGTACGGCAGATGACGTTGTTCACGGACGTGGTGACGCTCTTCGGGAACCCCTGATACCCCAGCGGCGAAGGGTATGCGTCCTTGGCGACGATCAGGTCGTGGATCTGTTTATCGAGCGTTGTGGTGCTGATCCCTGGCTACGTACACGTCGGTCAATGCGTTACCGGGAGCAAAGCCGATGGACTCACCTTGACGAGCTCCCGCACCTCGTCTAACACCCGCGCAACCAAACCCCCGGCATACCGCACCGTCTTTTCCTCGACCCCTCCGAGGGTGATCATCCCAACCTCGGCATTCCCCACCCCGGGTTCACCGTGGTACCCCTCTCCCTCATCGAGGACCTCTTCCAGCTCCTCTCCCGGACGGCGGGTGAAGAAATTCACGGGAACGTACGGCGGCGGACGAACATGGTCTGGCACGCGGGACGGCTTCGGGTGTTCCAACGGGGTCGATTTCCTGACTTTTGGCGGCCGGAGGAGGTCGTATTTCCCAAAGGCGGAGTCTGTGAGGGGTTTCGCTGCTTTCCTCAGGACTGTGGCACACCGCATGATGCCTTGCTCGATATTGAATTCCCGTCGAGAGTCACGCGAGTTGATGTAGAATCCACCTCGGTCGAGCTAATAATTCTCGATCGCTCCTCTCCTATTAGAAACAAGAGATGACGGATCCTGCATTTTCTGACGTCGTCTTTCTGGGAGTCACCATCTATGCATCGACATCGACATACAGAGTCATCCACCACAGACGGACCAACAGAGGGGATGGCAGCATCAGCGTTGCTCTTCACGCCGAGGGGGACAGTCGGGGATTGGTACACGGACGACGAGGATCCCGGTCCGTCGTCTTCAACTTATGGTAGGTTCCTCTCTACGACGGAAGATCACATGCTGATCCGACGATCCCTTCTTCCTCTCCCGTTATCAGGCCCGGACCTCTGGCACTCTCGCCGCGCCGCATGGCTCGCCGGCTCCCTCATCCTCAACCCCGCCGCCCCGAAAGTCGCACACGACACATCTCTAACGCACAATGAAGACGCACCACGCTCCTCGATTGACGGATCACCACCTACGTCCGCGACGACGACGACGACGACGACGACGACACTGAACGACCACCCGAAACCCGTCCTGAGCGCGATCCAATCCCTCTCCGCAAAAGCCCGGGGCAAGCTCCCGTCGTTCCTGCACCCGTACTCACCGTCCCCGACCGCGCCGAAATCACCTTCGCCGCCGTTAACGAGCCTGGAAAAGCTCGAGATGCTCCTCGCCGAACCTGGGGCGGAGGAGAATGAAAAGGTCTGGCGGCAAGGCGGGTTAGAGGCCGTGTGGCGGATGTTGACGGATTCAAAAGTGTTGAAGCAGCCGATGCGGCTGGGGCTCGTAGTGAGTCCGATCTTTCGTTTGCTCAGGTCGGACCTTGATGGTGTTCGGGTGGTAGATACAAATTCTTAAAGCAGGGTGGATACGCGACGGGACGTGGCCCTCGTCGTTGGCCAAGGACGGGAAATCACGGCGTGCGATGGAGGCCACGATGGATGATCCGTTTTTCGATTCGCCGCCGGTGTCACCGGTCGTACAGGAGAGTGCGCAGATGGAGCGGGAAGAGTACCGGCCGCCAAAGAAGCTGTAGGATTGCACATGGAACAAGCAGAGGGAACACAGAGGGTATAATATCGTTGTATTTGGGATTATGTCATGACATTGCATGTCTTTTCTATGCTACGACCAAGGAAGTACATCTACTTGTCCTCCTTGTTGGCGTCATACGCCGAGTTGTGGAAACTCTGCGCCCGTCCGGACGGATCCTCCGGACAGTTCCACTCGGCCTTGGGCTTCCACCGCATGACCGTGCTCGCCGGTCCGTTGCCGGGGAAATGACGCTCAAAGATCTCGCGGATAAAGTAGGCCTCCTTTGTGGACGGGGTATCGTGCGGGAATCGTTCGCCGGCCTTGGCAAAGTCGGCGTCGGAAACGGCTCGCTCGGCGTGCGCTTTGAGGCCGTCGATCCAGCTGTAGCCGACACCGTCGGAGAACTGTTCCTTTTGTCGCCAGAGGATCGAGTCGGGCAGGTAGGCCCGGCCGTTGGGGGAGACGTCGAATGCCTTTCGCAGGATGTACTTTTCTATTCTGGGCTTGCCGTCGGCGTCCACCTCTTGCGCGGTACCCTTGCTGAACATTTTTTCCTTGGCGTCAATGTTCATGGCGACCTCGAGGAACTGCTTGTCGAGGAATGGCACACGCGCCTCCAAGCCGTACGCCATGGTCGCTGCAAGAGGGTCAGCCTTCGTCACGTTAGACATACGACCGAACTCACATTTGTTGGCACGCAGGCAATCCGCCTTGTGCAAGTTTTTCACACGCATCACGCATTCCTGGTGGAACGACGCCGCATCGGGCGCGGCGTGGAAGTACAAATAACCACCAAAGATCTCGTCGGATCCTTCACCAGAGAGAACCATCTTGACGCCGATCGACTTGATCTTTCGGGACAAGAGACCCATCGGGACGGACGCACGGACGGTCGTGACGTCGTACGTTTCGAGGTGGTAGATGATTTCGTCAATGGCGTCGAGGCCTTCTTCGAGGGTAAAGGTGAACTCGTGGTGGGTCGTGCCGAGGTAGTCTGCCGCCTTTCGGGCAGCCAACAAATCCGGCGCGCCGGGCAAACCGACCGCGAACGAGTGCAATTGCGGCCAAGCGGTCAACGCTGCCTCGGAAGCTGGAACGGGGTCAGCTCAATCCCTCGACTCGCGCAAGCCGGGACTCACCACCAGTCAATTCCGGGGTCTTGTACCCCGATCCTCCTGCCTCCTGCGCCTTGATCCTCTCCTCCCGCCTCTGCATCTGCGCCTTGGCGACCTTTTCCGTCTCCCGCGCGGCAATAGCGGCAATCAACGACGAGTCCAATCCACCGGACAGCAAGACACCGTACGGCACCTCGGCCATCAATCGTTTCCTGACGGCGCCCTCGAGTGTTTCACGGAGAAGGGTGTAGTCGACCGGGTTGTGCGGGATGTCCTCGGGCTTTCCGGAATCGCCGTTCCACCAGCTCGGCTTGAAGTACCGCTCAAACTTGTTCGTCCTCGAGTCCCAGAAATGTCCGGGCGGGAAGGCGTTGATGACATCGCACTCCTCGTTGATGGCCTTCAATTCCGAAGCGAAGAAGATGGTTTCCGGCGACTTGGAGTTGTAGCCCTGGTAGAGGGTGGTGATGCCGATCGGGTCACGGGCGGCGATTACGCGCGAAGGGGTGACGGATTCGTCGAGGAGGACAAAGGAGAACATGCCGTCGAGCATGTTGCAGAGGTCGGTGTCGTGTTCACGGTACTATGAGCGGACGAGCGAAGCGGGAGCCAGTCAGCCGCACATTCAGCCACCAGCGCAAATCCTGCTTACCAAGTGCATGATCACTTCACAATCACTGTGCGTCTTGAACACGGCATCCTGGTTCTTCAGCCCTTTTCGCAAGGCGACGTGGTTGTAGATCTCTCCATTGACGGCGAGGATGGTCTTTCCGTCGTCAGAGACCAATGGCTGCGCGCCGGAGTCTACCCAAAAGCGATGTCAGTAACCTCACTCACGCGCCTCGCTACGCTCGGGACTCACCAACACCGACGATCGCCAAACGCTCATGACACAGAATGGTCTCCTTGCCAACGTAGGTTCCGCTCCAGTCCGGTCCTCGGTGTCGGAGCTTCTTGGACATGGCGACGCATCGCGGTCGGAAGGAAGCGAGGTCTCCCTGGTAGTTGTATGAGCAGAAGATGCCGCACATGGTTGTTCGTTGTTGTGTAGTGTCAACGGTGGCGAGAGTGACGGTTGAGAGTGGATCCTATGAGTTGAATCCATCTAGAACGAAGCCGGAGCATGACTCGGCGGGCCGCGCTTACCGATTTTTCGGGCGCTTCCATTTGGTCACGAGATTGATAAGCGCTTAGGGGTATCGGGCTTGGCAGGCTGCAGCGGTGGCGAGAGGGTCGCAAGGGGTGAGTGCTAGATCTGGCCAGATCCGGAGCGTGATCTGCGCCGAGGTATTGGTGGCGAGGCGGCTCGGAGCAGACCTCGCGTCGTGAGTGTTCGGTCTAGGCGACACCGCATTTCGTTCGCCTTTTGGCGACAAGTCGCGTTACCGGACTCTCAGGCCAGACGACTGTCGGACGCTCTTGATGACTGCCCAATTGATGTCGGATGCCATGTATCCCATGTCGACGTGGCACGCTGTAGATCCGGAGAGCATCACACGCCAATGAATGCTAACAGTCGCATAATGACTGGCGCAGGAAAGATGCAGCTATATCTCCAGTGAAACTTTCAGAGGACCATGTTGTGAATAAAGTGTCCCATTGATCGCACCTATAACGATGCTCTGTGCAATTCCCTCCCCTCGCTAATACAACCCCACCTCACCCTCCAACCACCAATTATCCTTCTCATACCCCTCATCCACGATCCGCGCCCACTTTCTTGGCCCACCTTCTTCCACTCCGTGCGCTGCATCTAGAGACTCATTCTCCGATGGAATGGCATCCACAAGCTCGAACCCTTCCGCACGTACGGCCCCTTGCACCAGTTGCCGCAGTTCTCCATCCTTGAAAAGATGGTAATACCGATGAAACACCTCCGGCTTCGGCTGCTCCACTTTCACCTCCTCAACCTCTGGTTGCGCTGGCGATCCTGCACCCTTCTGTTCGCCTTTTCGTGTTTCCGCTTTATTACGTGGTGGACGAGCGGCTTTCGGCTGTGGTTTCGGCTGTAACACCCACGGCACCATCACGTCCTGCCCCTCGCCCTCCCCATCGGCGCCGGCTAGGACGCCCATCTTGCGTTTACTGTTCTCCCCTTGCTCGAACGCCCACACGTAGATCAGGAACCTGGCCCCACGTTCGGCGTGAGTGGGACGGGGGAGCCGCAAGGGGCGGATGAGGGCGCGGACGGATTCTTGACGCCGGAGGGGGGTGGAGAGGTGGTGTATTGCCGCGATGGAGATTGCAAAGTCCTGCACTCCTCATCAACGTTGGGTAAAGGGAAAGACAAGGGAGACGCACAAAGAGGTCCCGCCGGAACCCATCGAAACACAAGTCGCCTCTCACGCACTCCTCCAAACACCCCTGTTCGTTCCGCGCGACACTGAGCAACCCTTCACTCCGATCCAAGGCGATCATCCAGGACCCCTCGCTCGTCGCCCGTAGCACCGGCAAGTACTTTCCGTTCCCGGCGCCAGAGTCAAGGCCGATGGAGTTTGGCGGGATTGAAGCGAGGAATCGGGAGATGATTGGCCATGGCTTTGAATAGAGAGGGTCAGTCAAGAAAGGAGGGGGGATGGATGGACACACCTTGTATCGCGTTGCGGAAAAGTGCGGGGCGATCCGTTCGTATACGTCGTGGACTGTTCTTTGTTCCCGCTCCGAGGGGGATTCATCCGCGGGGAACTGGGACGGGGTGACGGCGACGGGCATCTTCGAGGAGGGATCATAGAATTGGGAAGCCCAAGAAGAAGTTGTAACTTTTGGTGATCGACCGTTCGTGTTTCATCTCTGCCTCCACCTTGTGCAACTTCTTTCTAGTTTCGAGTCTTCATTCCCTCTTCATCTCGTCAACTCTCCGTCAACAATGTCCCTCCCAACTCTCCTCGACGAGATATCCACGTCCCTCGCGTCCACGCAAGACCCAGAAGAAATCTACAACCTCAACGTCCGTCTTTCCGAGACCGATGCCCAACTCAGCCGGAACGACGATGATGCACTGTAAGCCTGCTTCCCTACTCATCCGACCTGCTCTGATCTAGTTCGCAGAACTACAAGACGGGAATACATCGCACAGCTGGAACGGAATAGCCCCCTCCTCTGCGTATGGAAGACCGTGCACGCCCATCTTCAGGCCGACGACGAACGTAACCGCCACGCACGGGAGGCAGCGGCATCTTCGATCCTCAACAAGATCACGAGTGCATCGGAATCAGCTTCAACGGCCGAAGTCGAGCCATTGACGGCGCAGCTGTACGAGCTGATTACGCAGTTGGCGAGGCTGACGAGGGATCTATTGCCGGGCGCGCATGAAGCTAAAGAGATCGTCCTGTAAGTCCCTCTTCTTTTCCCGAGTAATCAAACGCTGAACTCCCAGGAAGGCAATGTGAACCGTCCCTTCGTTCGATATTGTACAGAATAACAACATTCGACCGTATAAACGATCCAGAGCGTACGTTCTCTCCCTATACCATCCCTGCCCAAAAGCGCTAAGCCGTATCGACAGTGATCCCCGCACATCGAGCGGTCCTTCAAGCGCTCTCCAACCTCGTCGCACCCGTCACTGACGAACCCGAAGCATGGGTGGCAGACCTCTGGCGAACATATACCCTCGGCCCGCGTGAAGACGCCGTGCTCATGTACGTTCCCGTTCCTCTGTTCCTTCAGCGGTGTGTTGATGAATCTGTTAGTCGTGTGATGGATTCGGATGATGCGATGACGACCGTGTCATGTACCATGCTCACGCTGAACTTTATCCGCGCCGACCCAGCAATCATGTACGTATGGCTTTTCGAATTTCGGAGGGAGCTGACTTTGCGGAACAGGCAGAGCTTGGGGACACAGGCGTATAGGCCACTGGTGGCGAAGATCCTGGGCAAGGTTGGCGCGTTTTCCGACGCTGAGAGTGGGAGTGTGGAGGAACAGTGTTTCCATCTTGGGTGAGTGGCTATTGGAGCGTTGTGGATTGGGCACTGAAGGGTCGTGCAGGTACCAGTTATTCAGCATGTTATTCCATCAAGGACTGCAAGGCCCGCTCTTCACCATCTTATCAAGGTACGTCGTTGTTCCCTCTCCTGCGAAGATGCTGACCCCTCCTTCAGTCCAAACGAACCGATAACTCCATCACAAACGACCCTTCTGCAACTTCTCGACGGCTACCACCACTCCTCAGACTGGGACTCCCCCGCCCCCATGTCACACAATCAGACTTACGCATTCCTTATACCTGCGTTCTACGATTTGGCGCGGTACGCCGTGGCAGCGATGACGCCTGGCATACCTCGAGATGGAGGGGAGTTGGAAGATGATCCGAAGCTGGCGAGGGTGTTTGAGGCCGCGATTGTGGTTTGTCAGTGTTTAATCACGGTTTGCCTCGCCGAGACGGAGCATTTGTCGGTGACGGATGGGCTACTGGAAGCTGCGAGGGACGCACGGGAAGGCGAGAAGCTGTTTGTGGAGATTTTGATCGGTACGCTTGGGGGACCTATAATCGAACGAAACTGACTCGCCATCCAGACCTGCTGAGGACTACAGAAACATTCATCCCTCGAGTCAAGCCTTTCCGCCCAAACGACCCCACCCGCATCGACCAGGCCGACGCCACAGGCCTCGTAGGCTTCGCCACTCTCAAACGGGATCTCGTTCAGCTGGCCGGACTGCTCGCGAACGAGCATACTCCGACGCAGGACGTGATTCGGGAATGTGGGGGGATGCAGGTGATCTTGTCGATGTGCGTGACGGATGATCGGAATCCTTGTAAGTCCCCTTTTTCGTCTGCTCATATATCAAGAGGGGCTAACGGACGACGCACGTTCGCAGTGATCCGAGAATATGCCCTGCTCGCTGTCAGGAACCTCATGATCAACAATGTCGCGAATCAAGCGATGATCAAGGAGATGGATCCGCTGGGCGTTGTGGGCCCTGATGGGGAGTTGAGGGAGATGCCGGCGCGGATGGGAGTGAGGAAGTAGACTGTGATCTGGCGTTGAAAGGATATGCATTGCCCAGTCGATTGGCTCTGTGATGGGCATCCTTGAGACCGGAGTCCACCTGAGAGCATGCATCTCAGAGAGGGCATATCGAGAGAAAGACCAGGCAGTCGACGGCATCCATATACGCAGGTGGCAGGAGACGAGCTGGAGGCACGCTATCGCAATCAATTGGACGTATGACAATAGCTTTCCGGCTTGTCTCGCATCTCGGAGCACTATGCCATTCAGCTGGAGCGCGCTTCATCACGGCTATGGACGGGAATATCAAGCAAGACCGCGAAGAAGACCTCTTATATACCCTTTGAACCGAACAATGATCTCGACTGGTCGGTCCGGACAGCTGCCCGGGACGACGACTGTTTGATCCGGTACTGACTTGTCGACCCGGTTGCGACGTGCCACAACCTGAAGTTATCCAGCAATCTGGAAACGAAAATTGGAGTCAAGCAAAAGACCAAGCATCATTCACTTCAAACCGGATGATGGTCCGAGAACCACATTCATTCGTAACGCTCTCAAATTCGTCGTCGTCAGTCTTGCTACCTGCCCATTCCCTTACCCGGTTGACGGTCCGTATATCCGACTCGCATAGTCTTCAAGCTGACCCTTCTCAACGGCAGCAAAATCAATTGCAAGTCATGCGGGTCAGGAAACTGAATTTGGCCCCGCCTCTGTCCCCCCCCGCACCGAAGGACACGGGGATAGCTGTACAGTGACTGACTTTCTGTGATCGGCGTGTCGGGTCTTCCTTCCGAAAAAGCGTCGTCGCTCTGCGAAGACTCGTTCGCTGGATGGCAAGCACGAGGCAGATCGGCAGGGGTCGATTCAGCGTCTGTTACTCCTCCAGCCCCGCCAAATGCAGGGGATCCGGTACGGTATGTAGGCTCGGAGCAGTCGTGGACTCATGAAAGCTGAAGGCTTGCCCGAACCTCACCGATCTGCTTCCCAGGAAACATCCAAATCTTTCCGTACGATCCACGATAGAATCGCAAGTTGATTGATGGAGCTATTAGCTGTCTGAAGGGGTACGGACCGGTGCCCCGTATAGCAGAGTTGACAACTGATAGCAATCTGAAATCTTGGCAGGTGTCCAGCCGGTGTCCGACCGAAACATTACGTCAAAGTAATAGTCGACAGATCATCGTTGGACGCCCAGGATATATAACTGGTATGCCTGTTTGTCTCCTTCCCTTCTTTTAGTCACTCACCTTCACGCCACCAGCACAGGCTCCTGAACATCTCCTCCCAAGATCAACCGCCCAAGTTTCATCCCAATCGCAGGACATCCCCCCACCATGGCAGACGCAAAATACTCGGCAGAGGATCTCAAGTTGGAGTCGGAGAACGTTGAATACGCAGGAGACCTCAAGAAGGTCTCGAGTGGAGACGCGCCCGAGGCTGTCATCGTGACCGAGGAGGATGTGAGTCTGCTGTCTGCTTCGATTCCTGGATCAACAAGCTGACTTCCCACTCTCAGGACCGACGCATCAGGAAGGCCATCGACAGACACATTCTCCCCATCCTGATCTGGGTCTACTGGCTGCAAATCCTCGACAAGTCACTTTTGGGTTACGCGTCCGTGTTTGGACTGCAAGCCGATGCTGTAAGTGGACCGCTTCCTGAGTCTGGAAAGTGAGGCTAACGGGTTACATCCAACAGGGGCTCAAGGGAAAGCAGTACTCCTTCATCGGATCCATGGCACCTATCGCCCAGATCTGCTGGCTGCCATTCTCGTCCTACTTGATCGTCCGAGTTCCCGCCAGGCCCTTGATGGCGTGAGTATTCTTCGTGCATTTCCCAGCGATCACTTTCTGATGACTGGGTGTGACAGCATTCTCGTCCTCGGATGGGGAGCCGCTTGCATCGGCATGGGTTTCAGCAAGTCGTACGCGACGTTGTGTGCCACGCGATTCTTGTTGGGCCTTTTCGAAGGTAAGCCGAATGCATCGACCTTGCCGAAGACATACTGACATCCACTGTTCCTCAGCCGCCGTTCTCCCTCTCTTCTCCATCATTACCAGTCAGTGGTACAGGCGATCCGAGCAACCTTTGCGAGTCGCCATGTGGGTGAGTAGCGTTTACCTCGCACGAAGGGGTCCCCCAGCTTACATCGATTCGCAGTACGGTACCAACGGTCTGGCGACCATCCTCGGTTCCGCCGGAAGTTACGCTCTTGGTCACGCGAAAACCAAGGGACTCTACAGCTGGCAATTGATCTTCCTCGTCGCCGGCTGTTTGACCGTCCTCACCCCTATCCTCATTTGGATGCGACTCGACTCCGACATCGAACACGCACGATTCCTTTCGCCCGAGGATCGACTCAAGGCTGTCGAACGAGTCAGGGCCAACAAGACCGGAACTGGATCCAACCAATACAAGTGGCCTCAAGTTTTGGAAACCTTCCTCGAGCCCAAGACCTGGTTGTGGATCGCCATGTCACTTGCCGTCAACGTCGGCGCCTCTGTCACCAACGTTTTCGGTCCCTTGATCATCTCCGGCATGGGCTTCGACAAGTACAAGACCACGCTCCTCAACATTCCCTTTGGTGCCATGCAATTGCTCGCCATCGTCGTCTCCTCGTACGCGGCTTACAAGTTCCGAATCAAGTCCGCTATCTTGGCTGCCTGTATGGTCCCGGTCGTAGTCGGTCTTGTCATGCTCTACACGCTTAGTCGAAAGAACTCCGGACCGTTGCTGTTGGCCTACTACTTCCTCGCCTTGATCTTTGCCGCCAACCCGCTGCTCGTCAGTTGGATTGTGAGTACAAGTTCTTTTTTCAAGCGAACCGCACTGACAGCCATTATGCAGATGAGCAACACTGCCGGTACCACCAAGAAGTCCGTCACTATGATGAACTACAACATCGGTTCCTCGGCCGGTAACATTATCGGTCCCCTCCTCTTCAACGCCAAGGACAAGCCGATGTACAAGCCAGGATTGAAGGCCACCATGGGCATCTTCATCGGCCTCATGGTCATGATCGGTCTGCAAGCCGCCTGCCTCTTCTTCCTCAACAAGGTCAAGGAGAAGGAGCGAGTCAGGCTCGGTATGAACGCCAAGGTGATTGACACCTCGATGGATGTCAAGTTTTCGACCGCACCCAGGCCGGAGGGCATGGAGGAGGGAACCGACGAGTCAACGGGTGAGCCGGTGGACGATGACATGACCGACAGGAAGCAGGTCAAGTTTGTCTATGTACTATAAGTCTCTTGGGATTGAAAGGTGTAAGATTGTATTGTCATCATTGTAGTCAGATCAGGATATAACATAATATCTTCACGAGCCTTGTCGGGTCGGAACTGCCTGTCGACTGTCCCTGATTCTTCCCGTCAGAGCTGACTTTCTTCCTGCTAGAGTGTCCGCCTCGGTAGGCATGTCACACGCGGCACAACACCGCCGACCTCATAACCTCGTCCCTCCTAGGCAGATGGGTCTTGGGTCAACACGCACAGGATTGCGGGACTGTAACCAGCATAGGACCTGGAGGGAAGGGAGGTGCGCGAAAGTGCGCAAAGCTCGTGTCTATCCCGGAAAGCGTTAAGCCAAAACTTTCCGGCCGTAGATCTCCCCCTTATTGCAATGGTCTTCTAGTGTCAAGAGTCCTTCTCCCCGCTTCAAAGCCCACGGGGATGCAGCCCGTTTTCGTGGAGACCCACCCTGAGATCGGCAAGTCGGGTCCTCCTTCCGATAAAGCGTGGTTTGCCAAGACTTGTTGTGTTAGCGGGATGACCAGCACGAGGCAAATCACGAGAGGACGAATCGAGCCTAATCCAGCACTAGTTTGATCCTCTTTGCATACCGCAGAACATCTGTAGAAGAACCGCGATATCATCGTCGAACCGCTGACAAGGCAGATGCAGGGAATCCGGTGCGGTGAGAGGCTATCGACGGACTGATGACTGGCTGCTTGCTGCTGGCGTTTTGACGAGGAGCTCAGGAGAAAATAGCCGAACGTCACTGCAGAACGGTGCAGACTCCCCAAGCATAATCCTCGAGTGTGGGCAGGGAGAGGTGTATAGACAACTACACAATTACGGTCCGGTGCCCCGTGGAGAAGACTGATTGACAGTGATATCATTCTGGATCTGAACGTCAACCGGTACCGACCGGGCACCGCAAACAATGCGGTACCTCGCCAGATTAAGCTAACAAGTCAGCAGGTCAACATCAGGCGCTGGGTATTTAATGATGTATCTGTTACGCCTTCCCCTCTGGCCGGATCGCCACAAGTAATTCCTCTTGAACACCCGACTCGACCATTATCACACGACTCAACAGCAGGACATCGCCTCACAATGGCAAACGCTAAATACTCGGCAGAGGATCTCAAGCTGGAGACGGAGAACATTGAATACGCAGGGGGTCTCAACAAGGTTTCAAGTGGTGAGAACAATGCGCCCGAAGCTATCATCGTTACAGAGGAAGATGTAAGTCCCCCGCCTACCTCTACTCCGGATCTAAAAGCTGAATTCCCCCCTGTCAGGATCGACGCATCAGAAAGGCAATCGATAGGAACATCCTCCCCATTCTCATTTGGGTCTACTGGCTGCAAATCCTCGACAAGTCGCTTCTGGGTTACGCCTCTGTCTTTGGATTGCAAGCCGATGCTGTAAGTCGACGATTTTCAGGAAGTGAAAAGTGGGACTCAAGGCATTGGTCCATCAAACAGGGCCTGGTGGGAAAGCAGTACTCGTTCATCGGTTCCATGGCCCCGATCGCTCAGATCTGTTGGCTACCATTCTCGTCCTATTTGATCGTCCGAGTCCCGGCAAGGCCCTTGATGGCGTGAGTAGTCTTGTGCTACCTCAAATGTCTATTTATTGATTTCCGTCCATGATAGTGCGCTCGTGCTCGGATGGGGCGGTGCTTGTATCGGTATGGGCTTCAGCAAGTCGTATGCGACATTGTGCGCCACGCGATTCTTGTTGGGTCTGTTCGAAGGTGAGTAGAATGGATTGACCCTGCCGAAGACATACTGACTTTGATTGTTTGTCAGCTGCTGTTCTCCCGCTCTTCTCGATCATCACTAGTCAGTGGTACAGGCGATCAGAGCAACCTCTGCGAGTTGCCATGTGGGTGAGTAGCGAGTCCCTTGCACTGGAACCCAGCTGACCCTGCTTTCAGTACGGTACCAACGGTCTTGCCACCATTCTGGGTTCTGCCGGAAGTTACGCTCTCGGTCACGCTAAACCCAAGGGACTCTTCAGTTGGCAACTCATCTTCCTCGTCGCTGGCTGCCTGACCGTCCTCACCCCGATTCTTATCTGGTTCCGACTCGACTCTGATATCGAACACGCCCGATTCCTTTCGCCCGAGGACCGACTCAAGGCTGTCGAACGAGTCAGGGCCAACAAAACCGGAACTGGATCCAACCAGTACAAGTGGCCCCAAGTGCTGGAAGCCTTCCTCGAGCCCAAGACGTGGTTGTGGATCGCCATGTCTCTTGCCGTCAACGTCGGCGCCTCTGTCACCAACGTGTTCGGTCCCTTGATCATCTCCGGCATGGGCTTTGACAAGTACATGACAACGCTCCTGAATATTCCCTTCGGCGTGATGCAATTGATCGCCATCATCGTATCCTCATATGCCGCCTACAAGTTCCGAATCAAGTCTGCGATTCTGGCAATCTGCATGGTCCCTGTCGTTGTTGGGCTGGTCATGCTCTACACCCTCGGCCGCAAAAACTCGGGACCGCTGCTCGTCGCCTACTACTTCCTCGCGTTGATTTTCGCCGCCAACCCCCTGCTCGTTAGTTGGATCGTAAGTGTGATTCCCCGTGTTTAGGCGAACTCGCCTGACAGCTCCTCCACAGATGAGCAATACTGCCGGCACGACCAAGAAAACCATCACCATGATGAACTACAACATCGGCTCTTCCGCCGGCAACATTATCGGCCCGCTCCTCTTTGACGCCAAAGACAAGCCGATGTACAAGCCCGGACTAAAGGCCACCATGGGCATCTTTATCGGTCTGATGGTCATGATCGGTCTCCAGGCGGTTATTCTCTTCTTCCTCAACAAGGTGAAGGAAAAGGAGCGAGTGCGACTCGGTATGAACGCCAAAGTGGTCGACTTGTCGATGGATGTCAAGTTTTCGACCGCGCCGAGGCCAGAGGGCATGGAGGAGGGAACCGATGAGTCAACGGGAGAGCCGGTGGATGATGACATGACGGATAAGAAGCAAGTCAAGTTCGTGTATGTACTCTAGGCTCTGAATCAGGTTTCATCGAGATACAAGATTGTATGGTTAGTGTTGTAATCAGGTTCGGCTAATGTCATTACATTTGGATATGCCTTTTACGATCAGTCCACAGCTTTTTCTGCGATTCTCCGAAACGGTCGCGGGAAGCTGGCGTATAATCTGTTCGACCTGTGAAGTTGATCCGGAGCTCTATGTGACGGGCTCCAGCTCATGCCGCGCCCCTGCCGCACCTCGATCCCATGAGTCTTCATGCCTGCATCATGTCTATCTACCACTGGAAGCCCTCAGCGTCCTAGGGAAAGTTGGCGATATGTCGTAGACGATGCAAGATGTATATCAATCGTAGCATGATCGGAGGAGCTCACGGCGGTGCGAGTCTATGATTTGTTGGGACCTGTCAGTCAGGACTCGGGGACCATGGCGAACAGCGATGGCCATCCGTTTCGCTTACGCTTACGCGGGACGGCTGCGCTGGAAAAGTTCGTCGTACCAGCGCGCACAGATCACGGTGCAGTCCATCCATATTCTTATACGCTCTGCCGTAACCAATCCACAACTTCCCGCACTTCCCCACGCTCGGCATCCACCTCAATCGCATCATACCGCATCCCCACTAACCGTCCATCCAATCCCTCCAACTCCTTGCGCAGCTCAGGATCTTCGAGTGATGTGGTGGTCGTGCAGTGCGTGATCAATCCATGTTTCGACGCAATGTCCATTTTCTTACCCGCGCCGTCAGTCGTTGGAATGTAGGAAAGGGAGAGGGGCTTACGATGTCTCCGAAGGAAAGGGTGCTTGAAAATGTCACGTTGAATTCCGGGGTCTGGCCAAAGGTCCATTCCCATGTCTACCGCACGGTCAGACCATAGATCCACCTCTGCACGATCGAGGGGAAGAACGTACCTTCATCTCCTCCATCCCCGCGCGGATCTTCGTAGACCGCTCATCCCTCGCTTCCAGAATACCACCTTGGTCCACGTGCTCCATCTGCACCCCGTCATCTTTCTCGAACGCACCCGACAGGTCTCCTGTACGGAAGGTATGCAGAAAACTGCGCGCGACGTTGCGGATGAATGATTCGTGGGTTGTTGGTGCGGTGGAAGTAAGGTTCGTGACGGGTGACCGGACGGAGTCGATGCCCCGGGTAGATATTTGCGGCTGCAAGCGGGGAGCGGAGCGAGCGAATCAGCAAAGGCGGGGCTATAACGAAACGGGGGGCGAAAGAAGCACCACATACAGTCTTTGACTGGAGATACCGTCCCAAATTCTCTAGGTCCGAGGAGACGAGCATCGTCCCATGATGATACGCCCTCTGCGACACAATCTTATACGCCGATCCCGAGATGTAACCTTCCCCGTCAAATCAGCCTTTCCCCTCTTCGTTTTTCCCGCAAAGCGACTCATCTTTCGCGAGACCCCGTCGCAGAGGAGGACGAGGTCGCCCCGGTCGTTCACCTGAGCGTGGGGGAAGCCCATGCGGTGCAAGGCGTGGACGATGATGTCCGCACCGAGGGAACGCGTGAAGAGGGCGCGGGGGAGGAGGAAGGAGAAGTTGATGTTTCCGAGGTCCTGCACGTTTTGGGCGTTAGCTGAGTGATAGGACGGGGGGAGTGGGCGTACGTGGAAGACCGCGCCGCCGCCTGAACGACGGCGAATGAGCGGGATCCCGTCTCTTTCCAAGAGTGCTGGTGTCGTTTCTTTCCATGGGTTCTGTGCAGCGTGGCAGGGATTCAGCCATGTCCAATCTTGACGTGTCTCATCCAGGAGGAACACACCTGATTACGACCGATAACGACGCACGGCGCGTTCCGATAGAAGAACAAGATCGGCGTCGTGACTGGTGTATTGCGGAACAAACTGTCATCCAAGGACAATCAGCCATTTACGTCTGTCGCTGGGGACACTGAGCGAACCATTCTTCATACGACAGGTTGAACCACGGATCATGTGACCCGGACACGAACACCTTTGGCTGCGCAGGATAAGCTTTCGTATGAAGAGGTAAGGGCAGCGACTCACGTACTGTGTCCAGAGCCGAGATGTCTATTTTTGGAGGAGCAGGTTGGATGGCATGTGATATGCGGCGGGTGAGGGGGAGTGTCTGTCCCCGTGGACGGAGAAGGGAGAGCATTGTAAGCGATGGTGTGGACAGCTACGAAGACATGATGAAGCAGCAACTGTTGATATGTGAAACATATCATCATCAACATTCAACCAAGGTGATCGAGCCAACTCTGGTCAACTGGGGTGTCCACTGCTGGATCGCTGAAGGAGCTTCTTGGACACATAATCAAGCCCTATACCCATCCTATTGCTCTCCAGTACATCACGACATCATGTCCGACAGCGAGCAGGACGACCCCATGACCACCCACGCGGACGAGCCGCGGGACGAGGGCGAGATGAAGCCCGCGGAAAAGGAAAAAGCGCTGGACGACATGGTGTGTTCCGTTCTCCCCCTCACAGGCTACTGCTGATCCACCATAGTTCGAGGACGCGAAAGACGAAGCCTCGCCCGCCCCACGCGCCCCCTCTTCCGCATCCGAAGGCTCCCCCGCGCCGCACCGATCCCCCGCCCCGGATTCCGAAAACGATGACGGCGCAACATCAGATGGGGACATGGGCCGCGGCGGGGATTCCCGGCATGATGCGCATCATGAAGATTCCCATCGGCTCGAGTATGAGGAGGAGGAGGAGGGCGTCCCGTTGAAGAGGGAGGTGGTGGATGCGCATGTGCATCTGCCGGATGTACCCAAGCTAAAAGGAACGGATGGTCAGGTGAGGCATTTCTTCGCGGGGTTGGGATCTCGGCTGACGTCTCGCAGACGTGGATCTTGCGGCTTCCCCGTGGTATCGGCGCCGGTGCGGAACCGTACGAGCCGCAGCTGTACAAGGAGACCGAGGGCCCGGCGCAAGAGGCCGAGGATGCAGAGTTGAAGAAGCCGCAGGAGAGGCGGAAGAGGGCGCTGGAGCGGATGCATGATGTGGGGAATACGATTAGGTGGAAGTGGGTCGATGGGAGTGCGGGCTTGCCGGTGAGTTAAGTCTTCGCGCGCACGGGAAAAGGATCTTATGCAACACGAGCAGGAAATCCGATCCAATTCGAGGATCATTCGATGGTCGGACGGCTCGGCATCGCTGCAGGTCGGCCAGGAAATATGGGATATCGATCTCCCCGCCGGCAACGCATCCAAGCCATTCTCCACCAAGGCCGAACAAGCCAAAGCTCCCAAACCAGCAGCAACCACGAAAGACGGCTCCCTCTCCGTCCTCTACGGCACCGAATTTGACGAAAAAGTCTTGTTCGCGGACCGCGTCGTCAACGGCTACCTCGGCCTCATCCCGGCCACGCCCAACGTCCGGAACCACCAAAAACGCCTGCAAGCCCTCTCCGGGGACAGCGTCAAGCAAGCCAAGATCCGGTCGTACCACGACAAGAGCGGGATCGCGCCCGACAAGCAGGCCGAGATGGAGGTCAAGCGGATCCAGGAGCAGCAGCGGCGCGCGTTGGTCGAGAAGGGGGTGAGGTATACCGGGGCAATGACGTCGTGGCGGCCGGGGGCGGCGGTTGTCGGTTCGCGCGGGTCGAGTCCACGGAAGGGGAGGGCGCCGGGGGCGTCTGGTGCGCGGGGTGCGAGGGGGAGAGAGCTGTCAAGTGAGGATGAAGGGTACGATATGGAGCCGTCGCGACCGGGCGCCAAGTACCGTGGGGGGGAGGGCGGTTACGAAAAGGATGATTTCGTCGTCACCGACGAAGAGGACGACGATGATTTCCTCTCCGGAGGGGACAAGCCAAAGAAGAAGAGCAAGAGCGACAAGACGAAACGAAGCCGCGACTTTTCGGATGACGAGGATGAGGAAGAGGAAGAAGAGGCGTCGGCCGAGGAATCCGAGGGCGAGGCGTCCGAGTTGGAACAGGCCGAACGGGATGCCGAGCGAGCGATGAAGGAGCGGGAAAAGGCGAAGAAGGAGCAACGAGTGAGGGACGCGCCGACGGCGGTTCCAGGTGAGTACGTTGCTTCTCGGACAGATTCAGGGCTAAGTTTTGGTGTAGATGAAGTCAGTGATACCGAGATGGCAGAGACGGCGCCGGCGAAGAAGCGCAAGGTCGTGTTGGACGAGGACGATGATGAATAGGCAGCTGCGGCAGAGAACAGCAGAATGCCAGTACTACTTCGGTTGTAAGGCATCATCAAAATATCTGACGGGCAATATGTTCAATACAACTCGGGGCATGCTGTTGAGGCCATGCATGTGGTATACTCTAGGTATACGAAGAATCTTTTACTCGATTTGTTTGGTGATATCAATCACCATCTTTTGATGTGGGGCTGAGGACAAGCGAGTCAGCGATGAGACCTACGCTCCGATTCGCTGCACTTACCGCCATCCTCGTCGAATCGTTCGCCTTCTGACCGGTAGCCGCACTTTTCGTAAAATGGAATCGCATGTATCTATGTTGTGTCAGTTACCGTGTCCGTCCAAGCCTTGGACCAATAACTCACCTGTGAATGCAGCGCGATCTGGATCTTATCGTCGTCTGCTTGTAACTGATTCCTCGCCCAGTCGTGTACGCTCATGACTAGGACTTTGCCGAATCCGTACTTTCGGTAAGGTTTTAGTATTGCTAAACGTCCGAGCTATCGAGGGATCTTCAGCATGCAGACTACCATCCGTAGTTTCCGAAGACCGACCTTGTTCTTCGCGGTGATAATCCGGACAACACCGATAGGCACCCTCTTCTTCTCTCCCTCGACCTGCGAGTCTTCCAGCGTATTCAACAACAGATGCACAGACTTCCCAGCCTCGTCGTACTGGTCCATCTCATCTTCCATGCTGAATCCCTGTTCGGTGACGAACACTGCGAAGCCCGGGTTAGCTTGGGACGGAAAAAGGAGACGTAGAGCACACCTTCGATCCGGATATCGTGGCATGCTTGAACTAGCTCGGGGGTATCTGCGACGACGACCTCGTATGGCGGGCGCTGGTTGGGAGGGTTGGCCATCGTGGGGTATAGATTATCGGTTCTGCGCGGCCGACGAGCAGACGGGATGTACAGGTCTCGAGTTATATCGCAAGAGTACGAGAGGTATAGGAGCCGTTATAGGAGTCAGAGCCGCGATCACATGTTTCAGAGTTTGGTTCCGCTAGCAGACTCGAGCTCGCTCGGTCGGCCGATACTGCATTTCAAAACAGGCATACGTTTCACTTTCGCCTGCTGGACATTTGCGGACGAGTCGCGACGCAACCACGTGCTCATAAGACAGGGGTTATTCCTCTTGGTGGGGCGATGGAGAAGCAAACGAACGGTTTCAACAGCTAAGTCCGCTCCACGGGATGAAACCCCTGGAAGGCGGGAGTCGTGCAGGAGGTGTTTGTGGAAGCTCATAAGCAGTGAATGTCCCATCCTTACACCCTCATATCATCGCACATATGCCGCCAAAGAAATCATCCATGGCCTTCACACGAATCGCACCTGTCAGGTCAATACACCACTTAGAAATCCGGCTAAACAACGGGTGAAACCGTTCATGGCTCATGCTCTTATCTGATCTGCTTCGGCTTCTTTCCACATGTCATTCTGATCTGGATGTGAGAAGATATACGATACATGCGATCGAAGACCCCATTCAACGGTATCAAAGGACAACACACCCCTGGCGCCTACATCTATACATGTCACGGACTGTCCCTACCGCCCCGTGTCCTCTGCCCACATGGATAATGGCAGATTCCGCCAGTGGCCGCGACTGATGGCCTCCGCCTTACAGATCTTAGCCGGAACCCGATCCATCCTTTTATTCTCTTGTGAATCTGTAGGATCCCTGCAACAAAATACAGTATATGAAAAGATGCCTGGCTCTATCGCGACAAGGGAAGTCGCCGGAGCGAGTTGCACCTGAGCGAACTACCTGTATGCCCCCTTAGCACACGCCTCTGGCCTATATAACTGTTCTAATCCGTGTCATATATACGGGCCATCATCGCAGGGGTAACTATTGCCTTCATTCCGTTCGGTGTGAGACTCCCTTAGATTTGCCCGCTCTCTTACCGAAACAACCACCTCAGCAACTTCGCAGTTCGCACCGCTCTCAAACACCCAGTTTCTAGCTGTCTCCAGTGATGACCCGAGTGCAGACTTTACCTCCCAGTATTCGATCTCAGAATTTCTCCGTGTTGTTCCAGCCGTTGGGAGCCGTCTCAGATGGAAGCGAAGCAACGACATATCTCCTATTCGAGTACCATCCGCCTTCAGACTCAACCTCCCTGTATGCAGCGGAAACAGCTAGGCCTCAAGACGAATCGAAATTGACTTGCATTAGCACTTGGACCGGTCAAGTGACTGCCAATGACGTTTCGCAGGCCCTCAGGCTGGTTAACGGAGCTGGCGAAGACCTGGTTGATGAAAAAGGCCTCAAGACAACGCTTGAAGAAATGGCTACGGAAATCGAAGACTTTCGAGACCGCGTGCGGCGGTTCAGGACTCCATCAGTCCGCACTGAGGCTGAGGAGGGGAAGTAAGATGTGCAAAGATCGGTATCTCAGACGAAGTGGAGAAGTCAGAGACCAAAAGCGTACTGCCTCATAATTTATAGTCCAGCTCGAGGAGTCATACCTATTGGTTATATCGTATTCTAGTTCCATGACCTAGCTAGAAGTACAGAAGCTCATTGAACATTGAAGTCAGTCCTACCGCGATTCGACTCACTTCTATTTGTACTGTCAGCTTTAAATACGCTCCGAGCTTCGACCGGTATCTTCCCATCACTCCGAGGACAGAAGCTGGTCTGTAGGCGACAAACTACCGCAACCAGAATTTCCAGAAACTGAAGGAAGGACGTCCTCCTTTGGAGTGTCAGTCTTTCTCTCCGTCCGAGGGCAATCTGCATACCCAAGTTCCGCTTCTTTTGTCGTCAGTTATAGAGTTGTGACGATCACCTCGCAGTTATCTTTCCCGTATCCGTTCTTGAGTTGCTGGAGCTTTCTTGGCCTACTCGATTCTTACTGCATCATCGCTCAACCGCTGAGCTATCATGTTCAGTAGCAGTTTCGGCGCTTTCACGACCATTGCAGCTTCATTCGTCAAGAGCGCGATCAATATGTCAACGCAGCGAGACTCCGAATTCGAGACCAGTACGAATTTGGAATTGTGGCCTGAGTGGAATAGAGACAAGTCAAACCTGAAGCTATATATGAAAGAGTCTGCGTGGCTTCCCGATAAACATATTTACCTTGGAAAGCTATCTTCGGACGCAGACAAACAAGGGCTTGAGAAGCAAGTCCGGAGTCTGCTACAAAGAGCAGAAGTAGTGTTCGTTGGCGAAGGGGGCGCTCCAGAGGAAGAGATCCAGGACTGCTTGACGAAGGCCATGGAATTGATCGCTGAAGAGGACAAGTTGAAGGCGAGCAAGCAAAGGGCTTTGACAACGACGTATGGCACGTTCTCACTGGAGAGAACTGGTCAAATTAGCGATATTATCATCTGCCCTATGCGATGAGCGCGATGTATACATTCCGAGCCTATAATTAGTTTTCAAAGCTTCGACACGCCTGAGTTGACAAGATCGCGGAAGGGGTATGACTCTCCGGGCTGTTTTGCCGAGCTGTTTTACGGTTGATCCCGGGACTCGTGGGTCTAGGCCAATTCAGCCTAATCCAGAAAAGAGTCCCTGCACTGGAAAGCATTCACCATCGCTCTTCTCGCCACTCGACCCATGCGGCGAAATCCATGAATTGATAGACCAAACTGATTTTACTGGGACTGCTCCGTGTTACCGTTGGGGAGAATACATTTCGAGAATTGCGTGCTTGTCCAAGTATGCTCGTTCAAATAGCGAATTTGGCGCGACTGACCTGGGGGGGATTCTGTCATGAAAGGATCATATATTTTGACTGCATATGCGGCCATCTGCCTGCGTTCGCCTTTGCCGTTTGAGCCTACACCAATGAAAGTATGCCGTTACCAAGCTTCACCAGTAGCATGGGTACTTGGGTTTGTGGGGACAATAGCATGAAGTTTTAAAAGAGGGGCATACTGCGCGTAATATTTGTAGCCTACAATTCCAGGTCTGAAGAGCGCCACACCGTCTATATATCAATCTCCTGCAGTCTCGCCAATGCTTGGGATGGCGGTCCGTGCATGTAAACATATGTGGCTCGTTATCGCACGTCATCAGTCAGTCTGAAACAATCCTGCACCTCGCACTTGAAAGGATATCCTGAGCGAAGGTGAAAGCAGGAGGCGAAAAGCGTTCCTTTCAAGAGTTGATGCTTCTCCACATGTATCGTGGGTGATATATAGCCGCTTATGTATCCTCCCCCTCCCGGGGCTAATCTAGGTTTCGCAATCTGCCCACTCTCTCAGTTCCCTCGAACTATCACCCTCTTACAATCCTAACAAAGTTCCTCCTGGACTTTCCCGCTTCTCATTGCTTCTATACCGCCTTGGAGTATTCCGTATCACTCGAGCAATAAGGTTAGCACATGTCCTTAAGTATTTTGGAAAGTGTGCGTCAAGCGTCTAGCGCAGCCGTGACGAGTATTGGAGGTAATTCATCTGAGCTGGTCGATGTGGACGCCCAGACAAGCGGCCACGAAAGGAATCCAAGGCCATCGCTGAATTTCATGTGGAACGATGACGACACAGTACTATAGGTTACTCTACGTGTCCCCGAGGATCCCGTCAATGAGTTCCTCGTAGGAGACATCGCACGAGATGCAACCCCAAAGGAAATCGAGACAGAGTTCCACGAATGCATCAAGCTTTTCAAGAATTCGAAGGATGCACAAGGACGCCCTTTGACACAGGTCTCAGAGGCGAGAATACAGGCCGCCCTGGTAGAAGTGAAGGAGGCGATAGAGTTGAAAAAGCCGATGTTTTAGACCAGTCATTTGGCCGGATGGTAGTCTACAGCAGAGAGGGTTGAATAGGTATGCTCATATAGTGCCGTTGTAGAGTGAGTATAATTCACAGCAAGTATTTGCAGGATTCGTACAGCCAAACCAAGGTCTGGAGCGCTATACCTATCGCCTGGCGTTCATTTGTGCCCCGTGATAGTCTCGTAAGAAACTCGGGGAGATCCTCGTCTGCATACTACGTGCATCGCGTAATACGGACGAAACTTTACCTGATGAACCAGTTCGCGCTCGAATAGTCCACGCGGCCATCAATGTCTCGAGGTGCCATTGGCCTGGTTGCTCTGAGCGAATTTTGCCGGGCCTGTATCAAAGGATGTCTTCCGGGCAAGCAGAAGGGGAATCGGAGTGAATGAGGGATCCTTTGTGTCTCCTCCCTCAAGCTTGCAGCTGATGAGATATATAGATATAAATATAACACGCCTGCTCCCTCTTGCCCGGATGTTTACTTTCCTGAGTCCTGGCTCTGCAATTCATCCACCTTCTCGGTCCGTATAGCTTTCCAACGTTTCAGCTCTTGCGACTCTATTCTCACCACAGTCCATCACACGTTGCATTGACACTATCAGCGATGTCGTCCTCCTTGAGCTTCGGAAGAACGGTATCCTCAATCGCTAGCGATATCACAGACAAAGTCTACAGCGTTTTCGGGAAGGAACAGGAGCACATAGTATGCGATTGGAACGCCGACAAAACAGCTCTTGTTATTTTCCACAAACAGTCCGGCAAGACTGAACGACTAGACGAAATCCCCGCTGACGCCAACGAGAATACGATCAGAACCGTTTTCCGCAGCTGCGTGACAAAGGCGGACAACATGGTAGTGGCTCGAGGCTTCGCAACGAACCCCTATTCAGAACCGGAGATCGAGAAGAGCGTCCAGGAGATCAAGAACAAGCTTGAGAGTAGGAAGTGACAGTCGGAAAGATGGTTGGGCGCGGACGACATTGTCGAACAAGCGGCCAGCAAATGTTGATCTTCAACGGACATATCTGAATAATGCATTGTAGTCTAGTTTATCAGGCGCTCATTGGAACACAGAATGATACGCAAGAAGAAACATGTTGCAACGCCAAAGTTCGCAGGCCCACGCACGAGGAGATGCCGGTAGTCTCTTGGTTGGTACGCTGTTCGAGCCGTGAATTTCATGCTATTCGCGACCTGCTATACAATGACACTCGCTGTAGTATAGCTGGCGTCCGATAAAGGAGTTCTGCGTGAAAAGGATGCGTATCTGCTTCGCGATATCCTTGAGCTTCGGATGATTGCCGAGTTCGGAAACAGTAGTTGTCTGCAGCGCAGGATGTCTTGGAGAGCAGATATGGCATGGATGTCGAGCGGACAATTGCCATTCGCGGGGGAATAGCCAAATATATCCATAAATCTGCATTGACCGCTGTCCCACGGACCCCTAGAAATCCATGGGCACTTGACTCTTCTCAACGCCAGAGACTGGCGAGCGAACCTCCTCCGCCCTCGGAGGGCCAGTGCTTGTCATTGCTCCTGCCCGTCTTCCTTCCCGCGTCCACCATTTTGTACGTCGTCGAACCCAGCAGCAGAAGACTCACAACTGAACGACATCTAGAATCTTGTCCGATCTGATTCAGGGACGTAAGAGAGAGCGAGCTGCAGAGCAGCATAGGTATAAGCTTTCCGCAAGGTAAATGTCCGTTCTACGCTTCGATTCGTCTAGGTTCCTGCTTGAAAGAAACACCGTCACGCTTCGCAGCCTCGTCATGTTTCCCTGTTCGTCATTCCCAGACTTCGTCGACGACGCTATCCTTTTATCCTTGGACCCGGATGACATATTCACTTCACCTTGATCCTAACAGCGCTTCCAGGCCCGGTCAATTCCCCTCAAATCTCTCAGATCCCACTCAACTCCCCTACGGAAGTCAAGCGCTTGCATACGTCACATCACCAGCCGAGCGAACCCTTGCGGGACCTCAACTTAAGGTTAAGGATGACATTTTGTATGTGGTGATCATCATTGAGGTTCGAGGGAGTGTGTGGGCAAGGACGAGAGGGGCCGGAAAAGGGGAGATGGGAGAATGAAGTGGAAGACTGAACTCACGCTTGTTCTGGTTTACGGCGCGGCCATATCATCGACTTCCGTTTTAAATCTCGTCACTCCTTTCTCTCGTCGCTTGATAGGTTCGAAATCACTCCCCCCGTCGCACGCAAGCCATCCCCGCACCGACCATATTCGCGGCGACGGCGCTTCTTGACAAACGTTTCCATGATTGGTTGCGTATTCTTGATAATTCGGCGGCTTGCATGTTATTCTTGAGACGACATGGCCAGTTTTAGGGTGGTCCGGAGAGAGGCAGAGCACGGGCGACGAGACTGGGTGTGATGAGCCTTGACGCGATAGGATGTATGGCTGAGCTGGAGAGGAGACCGAGATACGAACAAGGGAACGAGGTTGTTGAATTGTTGTCTCATCTCGCTCTGGAATTGATCACGTGTCAAGTATGACGAGTATCACCTTGACCTTGATCACATCTTGTCTTCATTTGACCTTATCCTCTCCTCGCATCAACCATTCTTGCCATACCCCGATACCACAATGCCGCCAGACCGTAAACCGCGGCACCAATACGCCCGTCCCGCTACTCCGAAGCCGCATCGTCCGCCGCCCGTGCCGCATCCTCAAGCACAATCATCGTCCTCGACAATCCTCAACCCCTCAGATCCATCCTTCTCCGGCTCCTTCCAGCTCCCCCGGGACCCGCTCGGACCGCTCTATCCGCTCCTATCTCGGATCCGAATCCATGTCGTCCCGACAAAGATGGACGGCCAGCTGCCCGAGACGTATGCAAGAGTCGAAGCCCTCGGGGGGATCGTCTCCCCCGTCGAGAGCTGTACCGTAGCGGTCACGATCCTGCGCGGACGTCCGAGGCTGGGCAAGGTCCTCGGCGAGGCGGTGGATGATAAGTGGGTCGTTCATCTGGATTGGGTGAAGGAGGCGTGGGAGGCGTGTGTTGCGTATCGTGCGCGGCTTGCCGAATCCGCGGCTCGTGGAGATGCTCCGAAGGAGAACGAGTTGACGGACGAGGAAGAGGAACTGGAACCGGTATCGACGACGGAGGTGCCGAGGAAACAATACATCCCGCCACCAGCAATTCCCTCTCGCGAGACGCATGTAATACCCAACACCTCCCTCCGCGCGCGCCGCCTCGCCGCCCAGTCGGCCGAGGACGTTCCCGTCGTCTCGGACCTCGCGGACGACGCGGGCTCACCCCCGGCATCGCGCCTCCCGGACCTGGAGCCGTTCCCTGTGGATATACCGCTAGGAGACATCCCGAACCGCGCCGTGCAGCGGTGTTCCCCCCTTGTCTGCGTGAACCAAGATATCGTGAGTCCCCTGGCCTTGCATTTGGAGAGGTGCTGAATCTGCAGAGGGGACAGATCGATGCCATCAAACCGATTTACCAGATGCGGGAGTACGATGACCCGGAGCAAAAGAATAGCAATGTGCTCAGCTATAAACGGAGTATGAGCGTGAGTCATCCCACATTCTTCCATTCTGACACCAAACTAACGCCCGCTCCAGATACTGAAATGTTCGTCTTCGAGCCCTCTTGTGAGGTAGCACGCTGATTGCCCCTTGGCAGATCAGCTGTCCCGCGACGGATACTCAGCGGCTCTGATGCGCTCCAGCTACTGGATCTAGGACCCAAAGTCGCCGAAAGGGTACGCCTCGTCCCGCGCACGCTCAGACCGCTGCCATGCTGACCACTCGCTCTTGATTCGCTCATTGCCGCTAACGCTCGCGCAGATCGACGAATACCTAGACACAGGCGACATCGCCGAATCCAACGACATCCTCTCCTCGGACCGGTTTCACGCGCTCGAACTCTTCTCCTCGATCTTCACGATCGGCACTGCCAAGGCCCGCGAGCTATACGACGACTATGGCTGTCGGACGCTGGACGACGTGTCAGAGTATTATGCGTTGAAAGAGGCGGCCGAGTGGGATTCGGGCGTTGTGGGGGAGGGCGTGCCGAGCGGGTACAAGTCCAAACCCGGGGGCGCGCGATTCGGCGTCGGTCGGGCGAAACGGCGAAGCCGGGACGCCACCCGCCGTCGGAAAGAAGGACGGATGAGCCAAGCCGAGATCGTGCGCGAGTGGATCGCGCTGAAGCCCGATTTGGATACCAAGATCCCCCGTGCGGAAGTCGGGGAGATTGAACGGTGTATCGCGGAGCAGTTGGAGGCGTTGATGCCGGGCTGCAGGTATACCTTGACGGGGGGTTATCGGAGGGGGAAACCAGAGTCGAATGATGTGGATGTCGTTATTTGTCCGCCGGATGATGAAGTGGACGAGGGGGCGCTGCTAAAGGATTTGTATACACGGATGGCGGATCTAGGTGAGTCGCCGAAGGGTTCTGGGGATTCGCGCTGATCTCGTTATAGGTATCGTGACACACATCTTGCGTGAGTATGGACGACAGCCTAGCTCCCTCACGCTGACACCCCGCGCAGAACTCACGGCGGCGTCTCACCAATTCCTCGAGCACAACAACTTTGACGGCCTCGACAAGGCGTTCGTCCTGTTCCGCCTTCCGCCCAAACCGTCCGATGACGGAACAGGCACCGTCCAGCGACGCCTGACGCGTCGAGTGGACTTTATCATGGCGCCAAAGGCAAAGTATGCGTTGGCGGTGCTTGGGTGGTCGGGGAGCATGATGTTTGAGCGGGATCTCAAGTGGGTTTCAGCAGTGTGCTTCGTTTGTCACGCTCACGGTCTTTGCTTTTCTCAGACGATATGCAGAGAATGAAATGTCAGTGGGCTCAAACGAGCGGTGTACCGCCAAAGCTGACCCCTTCGCTATAGGAACCTTAAATTCGATTCAGGCAGGTTTGCGGATCGTTCCACCGGGGAAGAATACTTCCCCAAAACGGAACGCGAAATATTTGACATCCTGGATCTGCGATATGTCCGCCCGAAATGGAGAAATGCCGATGCTTGAAACCGGATGTCGTGCGTGCGTATGGTAATGATATCATGTGAAGTATAGGGAATCTGGTGTTCGCCTTTCTCTGTGGCGAGCGGACAAGTCTGCCGTCAAGCGGCTTTGACTTCTGGAGTGCCCAAGAGATGTCGGTGAGCGTGTTATCCTTGACTTGAGATCCACCGCTCCTGACAGGTCGCGAAGCTTCGGCTTGATGTTCACCAGTCAGCGATACCTCTTCGCTGTTCCGCTTCGCGACTCATGGTGTGACTTGGCAAGGGCACGACCATTGTCAGCCTCGTATTTAAAGGCTTGTCAATACGTGCCGACTTATCCATCAGGACTAAAGGGTCGTCTCCCGTAAGAACCTGTCACTGTTTCAGCTTCCACGTTGTCCAAAAATAGTGTGGTCGTAAATCGACCGTTGCGCGATGTGCTCGCTTCAAACGATTCATACTCCTTTTAGGTTCGTTTGAGGTTCGAGCACGTCAGCGAAGGTTAGGGGGAAGCTCAATCGAGGGCAATTCGGCATAAAGCCACTGGTTGATATTGCATGTCGACCTGCACTCCGATACCCCCTCTGGTCCTCTCACAGACCATCTGGTCCTTTCTCCTCGGTTTCTACTGACAATACGACCTCCCCTTCTCAGTCTTAGCCGACAACCAGATTCACCATGCCTTTCTTCTCTGACCAAGCGATGGTCGACGCCGCCGGTGAGCTGATCTCGGTATTCTGGTATCTCATCACACCATCCTTGCCGGAACGAACTATCACTACCCTGGTTCCTGGGACCGATCACGAAGGCGGCTTGAGTGTCTCTTTCGTCGAACTCCCTGAGTCTCAGACCGATGCGTTTCTCAAAGTATTCGATGCGAACCGCCATAGTGACGATGCCCTAATCGCATCTATGGGTGGAACCAGACGAGTTTTGGGAACAATTGACAAGAAGGCTGGTGCTGAGGAAATTAAAGAGCAGTTGAAGAATATGTTGCTAGCGGAATTACACCGGAGAGCAGTGGAGAACCCGACTGACCATGGTATTGACAACGAGACCTTAGCTGAGGACATCAGAGGATCAGTGGACGAAACAGCGGCAGAATCTATGAAATTCATAGCAAAGATGGAATAGCATGAGAAGTGGGACCGACGACCAAGCAGCAGCTTAAGGGAGACGAATACGTGGCTGGATATCGCAATGTGCGCTCGATAATCGAGTCATCTAGTTTTAGGCGTAGACATGTGAAGAATGTGTAGTCTCTGCCAGCTGCACATCCCTAACACCCTGCGCTATGGTGGATGACTCCGTGCGACCGTTGCTTGTTCCTCAAGCATCATTCATTCGTCGTCCTTTTTTGAACTCGAAGAATTATTTCAGCTAGAGTCCTTAGCACAGCCCCTGGCACGGTTGGACGAGCAGACTGAGCCAAAGAGCACCTCAAGAGGACTCTGCTGGAACCGAGCTGCGTCACAGATTACAGTCTGATTTCTTTGGAAGGACAAGCAGATTTTTAGAGATCGGGCCCGTCAAACACTACTCCCATCTCCTACCGCGAGCTCTTTCCGACCATCCCTGACACCGCTGAACCGGTTTGGGGATACCAAGGACCGTTCCCGACTTGGTTCGAGTCGCCGGTCGAGGTATGGAGTCGCCGGTTTTGGAAGGTTGAACGGTTCGCAACCGATGTCCAAGACGAACTCGAAGTCGAGGTCGTAATCTACCACGATGAAGCTTGAGGTGATGGAAGTATAATGGAGGAGCGCGATGACGAGCCAGACGAGGTATCCGAGGGGTGTCTAGCGCGGCAAAGGCCGAAGATCAATACCCGCTGCTTTAAAGAAAACAGGCGGGGATCGAATAAAAGACGCTGGACTCACGTCACGTTATCTCTAACTTTTTGCATTACCTTCCGGTGCCTTCACCAACATCACCAGTCGCGCAGTACGGCCAACCCCCGCGCTTACCGAGCATCAAACAGGATCTTCCTATCGCGTCGCGGGGCACAAGAAACCGGCGAAGTCGGATCGCCACACGCTTCGGTCGAGACAGGCGGAAGGCTCGCGGGCACAGGGAGATCCCAGCGTTGCGAGTACAGAGAGTTAGACGGAAGGAGCCAGGAGAGGATGAGCACCTGGTTGGCGATTCGCTTCACGAGCTGTGCGCGAAGGTCGTCGAGCGGGCAGATGGTATCTTCGATGGTAATGGCGACGGCGAACGCGGAGATGAGATGGGCCCGGCACTGCTGCTGCATGTCGTTGTCTTTCTGCCTGTAGTGGATGTATGCAACTGGGACCCGAGTGCATCAGAAGGAGACTGATCACTGAACGGTTCATTCAAGTAACTCGAAGTCAACTGCATACTTGGTCAATCGTTCTCTCTGGCAGTCTGGCTGCCTCTGTCTCAGAAATTGACTCCGCGCTTGAACTCTGTGACGTGCTCGTCGACGTCGTCCTATGAACTGTCCTATGCGATCTGCCAGGGACGATATACATACAATGCCAGTGCACCTCTGTCTGCTATCCTACTCGCCTTGCCGGCATGAGTCTGCACTGGACTGCACCGAGCGCTCCCAATCAAGTATGACACAGCACAGGAAAACGATCATGCAGGCGCAGACAACCTGTCGCGACAACCCGTTTCGAACGACGACCTCCGCCCCTACTTCAACCCGTGGACAATAAGGTCACACCGACGACGCAGTCAACAAGGCCTTTGCGATCCCAATCCAGAGGAGAAACATGAACGATAGATGAGGTGCGGGGATGTTCCAAGCACAGCAATGCCAGAGAGACGTTGTGCTTTTCTTTGGGCTGACCCTCGAAAACGGGATGGTCCGATCGGTCGAGGCGGGATAGGAGTCTGAATGGACAAAGAGATTGATTGATTGGGTGAGTTCATGCATGCTATATAGCCATCCCGTCTCATCTTCTCATCACCAGGTCTTGCACGATGTCAGCCATCTCTGACGAGTACGACTCTGACGATTATCAAAACATCATGCACGCACTCAAACCTCGCCGCGTAAGCTTCTCCCCTCTCCGTCGTCCTACTAGTCGACTGACAACCTTTCCTAGAAATCAAAACCTCCCCCTCCCTCGCTACCCATCTTCGCCCTCCTCTCCCACCACCTCATCGCCCAAAACCTGCACAGCACATGCGCATCCCTCGCCGGCACCTGCAAGGCCATCAAGGTCGAGGTCACGCCGGTCCTCTGGCGACGGGTCGTGTTCCGGTGGAACAACTCGGTGAATGCGAAGAAGAAGAGTGCCGCAAAGTGGCGGACGGTGTTCGAGTCGGCTTCGGCGAAATACATACAGTATGTCCCCACCATACGTCTTGAACAAGGAAGCTGATACGCGATGATAGGTACCTCGTAGCGATCCCCTCTCAACAACCCGACATTTCAATCCCCACCTCTCCCTGGGACCCGCCGTTCCTCCCCTCAATCCTCGGCAAGAAGGGACATGAGCTCAAAGCATGCATCGTCGTCGGACAAGGAGACCAGCTCGGCGTGTCCCTGTTCGAAGGATACCGCGCGGCGAAGGGCGATGTTGGGGGTTTGGTGGATACGATGAGGGTTGTTCAAGAGTCGGAGGCGGGGAGATGGGAGACGGTCGTGGTTAGGCTCTGCGCGGACGACGTCAAGGACAGACGAGCGGCAACGACGCAAGACCTGCAAAACGCCGTCGCGCGGAACAAATCGATCTTGGACGATGCTCCTCCGCTTCCGACGCCGATCATGGACCTTCGCCTTATTCTGACGTTCACCAACCCATCGTCAGAACCGCATCCATACCTCGCGCCCGTCATGGTCGACTTGATCTCTGCCCAAGATGCGTCGGTCGTCAAGGTCTTGAACGGAGATTCCGCGCGACGTGAGGAACGAATGGATTTGCGGACGGTGACGTGTAACGTCGAAGGTGTCAGGTACGAACAGGCATTGGCGATGGCACCGGCAGTACGTCCCGCTTTCTTTTCCGAGACAAACAGCTGATCTCCGTCGATAGCTAAACGCGGCATTCCTTTCCAATCCACTGTTCGCCGGTATACGATACACCTTCCGCACTCGCTACGCCCTCACTGCGCAACAAGCACACGCCTTCCTCCGCGCCATACAACACACATACCTCCTCACCTCGCCTTCCTTCCGACACCGTCAACCGGGCACCATCTGCATCCTCGACGGGTCGGGCAAGAACCCTCCGCCCGGCGTGCAAGCGAGGAAGAAGCTTGTCGGGATCTTGGAGTACTGGTGGCGCGGGAAGGCGACGTCGCGCGAGTTTGAGGCGGCGCGGATGGTGGGCTTCGTGGGGGATAAGTTTATGGATGCTGTCACGCTGCGTATGGGGCGGGCCGATGGGGAAGAGAGTGCGGAGAGTGCGGAGAGCGCGGATGAGGACGAGTAGTTGGGATCGCGGGTTGGCCGGAAAGGGCGAGTTGGATGTAGGATAGCTGTGGAGAGGCAGAACACAGAGCCAAGTCTGATCTAGCTGTGAGCGATGCATAGGCTATAGAGTGGCCTGCTGATGTTGTATCTTGGCTGCAACGATGACATGTCATCGATGTTCAAGCTGTGTTGGGAAAGTTTCGCCGGAATCCCTTTGAGTAACGCCTTGTCGGCCTTTCGCCTCGACAAGGGTCAACGGCGGACGCGACTGTGTCACGAGAATTGTCTATCGGCCCAAGCATTGCATATATGCAGGGCCGCATATTACAGCGCGGCGCGAATGCCCCTAGGCCAAGACAGATGTACCTTGTTCCCTCTCGTTTCTGACGCCTGAGTCAACGCGGAACATAGAACTGAGATATGTCCGCCCGAAATGGAGGAATGCCGATGCGTGACAAGCCGGGACCGCATGCACGTCGGCATACTGCCATGTTACATACATAATCTTGTTTCGTTTGTTTTCATCGACGTGGGAACCGCCGTCGCTGATGGATCGCGAAGCGATCGGCTGTAACACTGCTGGTGTCGCTTCGTAATTCACAGTTCGACTTGGCAAGTCCCTGACTCACTGCCAGCCTCACAAATGGCCTGCCAATACGCACCGACTCGTAGATCGGGCTCACACGGCAATCTCTTGAAGGGCTTGTAACACTTTCTGATCTTAGTCTTCGCGAGACCGATCAACAAACTTGCAGAGTCTCTTACCTTAACGGCACCAACGCGCAGATTGGCTCATGGAAGTCATGCCGCGTACCTCCTCCTCATACCCGCAATTCCATGTCGCTCTTGCCGTTCCATATGTCGAGCGACATCTGGGACCGATAGTGATCTTAACGCTGCTAAACCCGCTCGATCCATACCTCCTCCTTCCGGTGCTGCGGAACCTGCCTAGGTTTAGCTCCCGCTGCTGAGGCGACAAATCTTTGGACATATCCCAGCGACGGACCTGGGTAGCATGCAGCGCACCGGAAGCTCGATTATACATATGACAACCACCTACAGGTAGCCCTGCGATAGAGTCGGCTGCCGTGCCTGCGAAGAGGCGGGCTCCATATGTGTCGGGGATAAGTGATTCATGCTGCGCGGATTCTACGGCTTGTATCACTTGACTCCCTTGTAGCGAGTTGCGCAGAGTCGTTCGCTGCCCCTCCTTGAAAATTCGGACAGCACATCAGTGCCTCGATTACCGAAGTCTAGACCGTTGCAGCCCCACATTTAGGGTTCTTAGGTTACGACGGTTCCTTGGCCCTCTGAGGATCGCTGTGTTCGCCGCTCCCTCCTCTAGTTCTCCTCTCAGCTTGTTGCTCATATCCTGCGTATCTTTCTCATTCTGGCTTCACATCGAATTGCGTTTTTGGAAGGCGCGCGTGATACTTCCGGCTGAAGGTACATCGGGCGATATTGTTTCGCACAAGATCTACCGACTCGCATCTCTAGATTCCGCGAACCTCGGCGCACTTCCATGGCTACTTCTATGTCGTTCCGACGATCCAGTATCGAAGGATCCATAGGGCCCTTCTCTGAGCTTGTCGATTCCATTTCGTGTGACGCTCCTTTGAGCCTCAAGCACGTCAGCGGAAATCAGGAAAAGTGCGCTGAAGCGTTTTGCAATATAATGCCTTGCAAAGGCGTCGCAGTCGACTTGTCAATGCACTGCCTTTTTCACATATCGCCTCGTCAACCTTTCTCCTCTTTCACCGTCACTTCGATCTAACCAGATTTTCCATGACCATCTTTTCTGAAATCTCCGATGCGATGCGTGGACTTTCCTCGTATCTCTTTCCCGAAAAACGTCTTTCTACCCTGGTACCTGAAATGGACGAAGACGGGTCGAGTATAAGTGTTTCTTTTGTGGAGTATCCTCAATCGGAGAAAGCGGCTTTCCATGAAGCATACGAGGCGAATGGCTGCAGACTTAAAGATAAAGAAATTGAATCGATGGGTGGGAACAGACAAAGGCTGGGGAAGATTGGCGAGCACGCTAGCCTGGAGGAAGCTGAGGAGCAATTGAAGCACATGTTCGCGAAGCATTTGTGCCAGAGGGTATTGGAGAAGAAGGTTGACTATGTTGATACCGAAGAGAGCTTTTCCGACGTCGTTAGGAGTGTAGCGAAAAGCTTCTTGGAATTCAGAGAATCGATGGCTTAGCATGAAAGCGGGCACAGTCGAGCGACTTCAAGAATAGCCCTAGGGTATTGGTATCGATCGCTATCCGGTAGTTGAATAGCTATGTGCGCTTAGGTGCCGTTGTGATCTAGTTTCTTGTATCTACTTTTGAATCATTTGTAGAAATTTGAGGATGAGTCCATTCATGCGCGTCGCTTGGAATGGGCCGCCAACAACGCTAAGATGACCGAAGAAGGAGGGAAAGAGTAGATCAATTCTACGAAACACCTTCAAACATTCGAAGGCAGACTGGGAGATGACGCGCGAAATGAAAAGTGAAAGAAGTCCGTACAGACGAATTCAGATGAAGCGCGACTGATGCCATCGAAACTGGGGTATGTCGCTTTCGTCAAAGGAGAATGTCGTACATAGCATGCATTGTATTCTAGCCAATGGTGAATGGAGTTGCAATGACTGAACGCAAGGACGTTTCCACTGTCCGCGGGTCCCCTCTACCTTTCCAGCCAGAAATCGCTGGGACTATACAATCTCGCAGGTCGCAGGAGACCCCGAGTTTGACCTTTCCTTATTGTGTTGCACAGCCGATTTTTGTAACCTCTCTGGAGGAATTTCCGAGTAGCAGCCTCTGGAAGCCGAACTTGACCTTCTTGTGCTAGTCCGTCCCATACGGGATGGACAGATCAGGTGATATGTACTCCTGGTGCCAGGTATGCGAGTCGTGCAGCTGGAGTTTCGGTAGCGCAGATCTCACGTATTGAGGAGGCATCCGTAAAAGCATGAGGCGTGCATAAAATTGGTCGACATCATCGTTCGTTCCAATGAAGACTTTCTGATATCTACCTTTCGGCAGAAGACCCGCTACCCGGCTTCGCGATGTCACAATGGTTCGAGACTACAGACGAGATGCTGAGAATGGAATGCAAGTCGCCTGGAACGTGTGCCATGTTGCAATGCTACCTCCTCCCGTCTATAAAACGTCAAGCTCGATGCAGGCAGATCCAAGACAAAATGTGGGATATTGGACGTTGTGGAGACGGCACGTCCGCCCGAAATGGAGAAATGCCGTATGATGATATCATGTCAAGTACAGAATCTTGCGTTCACCCTTGCCTATAGCGAGCACGACTAGTCTGCCGTCCAGCAGATCCGAGTCTTGTAACGTTCTCGACGGGTCGGTGAGCTTGCTGTTGTTAACGTAGAATCCGCCGCCCTTGATCGATCGGGACGCTTCGGCTGTAACGTAGCGGGTCAGCACGGCTTCCAACCCTTCCCTGCTGACTGCTCACAATTCGACTTGGCAAGGCCATAACTCGCTGCAATCCTCGCAAACGGCTTTCCCAGCACTTCTGCCTTACCCACCAGTACCAGCCGCTCGTCCCCCTGAAGCGCTTGTAACACCGTCTCGGCTTTCAGATCGCCAAACGAAGTTCCATACAAGACGGCCGTCGCTGTATTCGCTTTCTCCAGACCTGGCTCTACGCGGGGATCAGCGGCACCGCATGATCAAGTATCCGCACGACTTACGGCCGTGGACAAGTTGCGTAATTTCACTCGCGAGCAATTTCTGAGCGGCCCGTAGATGAGGCTTGGCCTTCGTGAAAAAGGATCAGCACCGGCCCCGTCAATCTGCAAGGCAGTCTAACCTCGTGTTCCGTGAGCAGGGCCTCGATCTTCTCGAGCGGGAGGAACGTGAACAGCCTCAACAGCTTGCCCACGTCCGCATCTGGCGTCCGCAGGAAATACTACAGCCCACAGCCATCAGCACATCCCTTCATACGAGCGACGGGCACCGGCCTCACCTGGTAGAAATCAAAGACGCTCGTCATCCCCGGATCGAGCCATACCGCGTTCCCGGCGCTCTTTCCGAATTTCTCGCCAGTGCTCGTGGTGAGGAGAGGGATCGTCAACCCGAACGCCGTGGGCTCTTCCTTTCCCTCCTCTTTCATCCCGTCCACGCTCTTTCCCGCGTCGTCGCTAATCCCGGCGGTCCGGGCGGACGGACTCCGTTTGATCAGATCGATGCCGGAAACGATGTTCCCCCACTGATCGGACCCGCCGACCTGGACGCGGCACGAGTATGTTTCGTACAAATGTCGGAAATCGAACGCTTGGAGGAGTTGGTAGGTGAATTCCGTAAAGGAGATGCCTTGTTCTGATGCCAGGCGGTTCTTTACGCTGCGAGGGAGTATTTGGATGATCAGCAGCGGGAAGGCAATATGTGAGCTGGAGCGCACCTTTCGCGCGAGAGCATGGTGTTTACTTTTGCAAACTTGCCCACGTCCCTCAGAAAGTCAAGCAGGGACACACCGACGGTCCATTCGTGGTTGTTCACCACATCGAGCTTTCCATCCCCTAATCCGGCGCCCGTCTCCGTCGGCTTGTGCTCCCCGATTGAACGTGCTTGTGCGTATTCCGTTCCCCGGTGGAAGAACCGTTCCACCTGTTTCGTGATACACCTCACATTCTCATCGACGACCTCCTTATCCAGCGCATTCCGTTCCGTCGACCTTCCGGACGGATCACCGATAGATCCTGTCGCACCGCCTATCTGCCCTTCCGATCAGTCATCGTCAGCGAATGACAGCAGGAGACTCACGAGCGCGAGGACGTGGTGGCCCGCTTGTTTCATGTGTAATAGAGTAAGGAGCGGCAGAAGGTTGCCCACGTGGAGGGATCTAGCGGAGGGGTCGACGCCGGAGTAGATGCATGTTTTCTTTTCGAGCTGTTGCGCGAGTTTCGGACTGACATGTTCGTTCTATAAGCTATGTAAATGACATCCAGCGATAAGACTGACCTCGTTACAGCCGCGACGAATCCCCTCCCCTCGAGCTCACGCAACACATTGCCCCAGACCCTCGCGGACGAGTGGAACGCTTTCCTCCGATCCCATATCGGTGCGCGGAGGGAGAGACGGATCATACCTAGGACGATGAGGAATGTGGGAAAGTCGATGAACATGAGGAGTGAGACTTGAAACATTCCCAGATGGACGGACGCAGATCCCGGCAACTTTCGGCGGCCGGGGGAGGGACACGTGCCGAATTCTTCTGACGGGCGGGTGCAGGGGTATTCTTCCGAGCTTCCAACAAATCTGATCGTCCTCCTTCGTAGTCATCATTCTCAGCAGTTCACCCTTGACAATGACAACAGCAGCACCCTACACAGGCGGAGACGACCTCGACGACGGCCTCGACGTCGCACCGGAATACATCGCCGCCACGACCGCGGACGCCCCCGCCTCGGAAGCCGGTGACGCCCAGGGATTCTTCAGCGACGATGAAGATGAACCCCGGGACTCGGAGTCCGATGAACGAGAGGAGGACGACAGCGCGCAGGTCGGGGAGAAGCGGAAGGCGACGGCCGCGGGGGAAGGGGCGCCGTTGACCGATGCGGAGAAGAAGAAGAAGCGCAAGACGCAGGCAAAGGAACGGCGAGAGAAAGTAGGTAAGCTCTTTCCTCTCCACCATCCCGTGTAGATTCTGGATTGCGGAGCTGATCGTGTGTCGTGTCGTGTAGCGCAGAGTCAGGGAGGCTGAAGCCCTACAGCCATCAGCGATGACCGTCGCACAGCTCGATGAATGGCTGTTTGACAACCTGAAGGAGGCGTTCCCAAAGGCGTCGGATATGGAGTTGGCGGATTTGAGAATACCTCGTACGTCTACGTGTGACTTGCTGCGGCCTGCGCTAACGTCGGATTGCAGCCGGGTTCATCATGTCTACGAGACAATGGACCGACCCACGAGATCTCACCACCCTCCCATCATTCATCCAAAAACGTACGTGCCTGCCCCTCCTCCCACATCCCTCACTAACACCTCGCGCAGAATGCCCGCCCTTGCCGAAAAATATCAAAAAGGAGGGCACGCCATCCGTCATCATCCTCTCCCTCTCCGGCATCCGGTGCGCCGACGTCGTCCGCAGTCTGAAAACGATGGAGCCGAAGCCGCCGGGGGAGATCGCAAAGGTACCCCCTCACCCCACTTACTTTTCCCCAATTACAATGCTGACACCCCGCTCCGCAGCTGTTTGCGAAACACTTTAAAGTATCCGAGCAGATCGAACACCTTCAAAAGACGAAAATCTGCCTCGCCGCCGGGACGCCCAACCGCATCGGCAAGATCCTCGCCGAGTCCGAGGCGCTCCATATTCGGCAGCAGACGGTGATCCTGTTGGACCTGACCTTCCGCGATTCCAGTGCGTACTTCTTTTCCCCTTCGTATTGTGAGGAGGCGGCGCTGATCTTAGGGGGTACAGAGAACCGAACGCTTTTGTCTATTCCCGAGATCAGGCAGGATTTCTGGAAGACGTTATTCGGAGACAAGGCGGTCAGACAGAAGATCTTGAATAGTGGTGTCAAGATCGGGGTGTTCTAGACGGGTATGTGGCAGTTGTAGGGTAGAAGGAGGGAAGAGCGGGGTGGTGCAGTCTCATGTTGGATTCATAGGCTGTACTAGGTTACAATGTGACATGGCGTTGGCTGTTGAAGCCTAGTATTTGCGGATGCCGGTACAATTTCGACCATCTATATACGGCGAACTTCTCAGCCGAGCTGTATTCGCATCTGTCCTTCCGCGGGTTTTCTAGCATCGCCTTTTCGTCAGCTCAGCTTCCAGTTCTTCTATTAAAACCGGAATGACTTTCTTCATGTCCTCCGGAGGGTCTCCCTTGAGCCGCTTCTTTAAACCTCTGATCCGCTTTTCCAACTCCTCAACCGAGACGCGCTGATAGTATTTGGCTTTTCCTCCCCGAATCTCCACCGTGGAGTCCTGAGCAAGGTCGTCCTCTCGCTCCTGGTGGGATTGAGTTGATGTCTCCGGGCCGTACAGGCCCCCGAACAGGCTGTTTATCACGCCACTGAGGGCACTCATCCCCCGCGCCGGAATACTGGCGTTCCCGGTGGTGGCTAGACTGGGTTCTTTACCGGATCCGGGGGGTTGATTGCTACTCCCCATGTCTTCGTCGTCGGTGGTCTCGAGATACATCTTACAGGCTTGATTTGCGAATCGATGAGCGACGCAGCACGAAGGCGGACAGGGCACCGAGTAGTAGTGGTGAGACAGGAAGGGGTGTGCATTCGCTTTCCGGCTCGGGGTAGAGACGTCTTGCCAGCTTCTATATATCATGTTTTGGCACAGGCAACGCGATGCAATGCGATGCGATGCCGCTGTGCATTCCTTTGTCAGCTTTTTAGCTAGATCACGTCACTGACGGCGTTGAAACGACTATTCCTTTCATGGGATCTGTAGCGTGATTGGTCTGGAGAGAGAGAATAAGAGGGAGACAGGCGGAAGGGAACCCCGGGCCAATGATGCACAGCAGTAGAAAGCTCAGGCAAGCGACTTGCAAAACAGTAAGACGCAAGCAAGACTGCGGCAGTAGCGATCAAGTTGATCGCGTTTTGCAAGCCAACAGCAATGTTGCGCGGACGTATGGACTGCGAGGTTCGGGTAAAAGAGGCATCATGTTGCACCAGTCAAAGACTCACATCTACTCGAGCGCCTTTGGATGTTCTGTGAACTCTCTTCCCTTCTTACGCGACGAAATGTGACAAGCCAGGTGGGTTCAGCTCCGGAAGCTGCAAGTAGAAGATACCTGACCATCGCAGCTTTATGACACGATTTGGCGCAAAATCTGTGAGACATTGTTTGGGAATACGAGGGTCAGACAGAAGATCTTGAACAGCGGGGTCAACATCGGGGTGTTCTAAACGGGTATGTAGTTGTAGGGTAGAAGGAAGTGGGAGGTCAGGGTGGTGCAGTCTATCGTTGATGGCATAGGCTGAACTAGGATACAATGTGACATGGCGTTGGCTGTTGAAGCCTGGCATTTGTGAATACCGGGTGCATTACCAGTTGCAATGTCTACTATAGATATGGCAGCTATGCACTGGAGTTGTGCGAAACCCTCCGCCAACTCGCTACCTATTTGTCTTTCGGGCTCTCTTCCAGCCGCTTCAGCTGATCTTCCAGTTCTGCAATCGTTTTCGCAATGGTATCCTTCATGAGGCGGCCCGCCGAGGTTCTTTTATCCAGGGTTCTCAAACTGATGATCTGGTCCCTCAGCTGCTCGGCCTTTTTGGCGTTGTCGATAGCTTTGCTTCGACCTCCCTGAGTCGATTCCTTGGAGGCTTGTTCGGCGCCAGACTCGGGCGGTGACTTCGACGCAGAGGCGCCGGAAAACGCGCTCTCCAGCCAGGTCGTAGAGTCTTCGATCTTCTGCTGAATCCATTCATCCACCGTAGACTTTCTGCCTCCAGTTCCGGACGATTGATGGCTACTGGGCATGTCTTTGTTGCTAGTGAGCTTGGGTCAGATCAGGTGGGTAGGCCGGTGGGAAGCTATAGAGGCGTAATACAAAGGCCGTTAAGGACCCGACTATCAGAGCAGATGGTGCAATGGGACGAATGGGTATTAGGACGTGGATGGCAAGGGGTTCTGGACACTTCTCTTTATATCCTGTTTCCGCCATGCGACGAGATGTGATGACGATTCATTCCTTTTGGCTCTGTTTATCAAGAAGGGGTTGATACGAGTAATCCTTTCATGAAACCGCATGCATATTGGCTGTGGAGAGATGAAGAGGGGAAAGAGGGGCCTTGGTACAGGGGGCAGCGACGGAGCTTGGTGGCAAGTGGCCTGCAGGCACTCGTAAGGAATTGTTAAGGCTTAGTAAGTCGGGCGAGGCTGACCAAGTTAATCGCGTTTCTGCAAGCGGACCTCGCCATTGAGCCGGCGGATGGAGATGTGATGGGAAACAGACATTCCGGTCGCAGGACTCAAGATGCTCCCCCCTCTTTCAAAGTTCCCGACACCTTCGTCCCCTTCTTATTCGACGGAAGTAGCACAGGCCGATAGGTACAAGATCATCGATACGTATACAGCCACAAAGCTTTAACATCTGCTCTTCTTTCGTGTGGCTCATTCTCGTTGGACTCAGAACACATAGGTCTCGCAGACCTGTTTTCCAGGGTCACGTCGCTTGATGCGCTTACGAGACGTATGGGTACAAAGGGGTCTGAAGGGGCATTCGATCTGATCGCTACCAAGCAGACTCCCGCCAAACGATACCGCCCCGGCCTGGGGCCTCTTATGGAGAAGCTCCTTCTTACACTAGTGCGGACAGTTTCAGTCAATTCGACTGTGGGTTGTTTCAATCAGGGTTGTAACCTAAAATGACCCAAAACCTGTCATTGACCGGTGGATTTGAGCTTCGCGGGAGACGGGGGATACCTCATCGCTGAACAGACAAAAAAACGTAAGTTTGGGTATCAAATGATGGGGAGGAATCTTTCGAGATATAGTGTCAAGATCTGGGTGCTGTAGATCGGCTGCAGCGCAAAGGCGGAGGAGCGAAGTGTTTGCGAATCTTGACATGTCGCCATTTTGAATGCAAATATCAGGAGCATCAACTAAACTACATTGCTTTACATGACCTCTAGTTCGGCTTCAAGTCTAGCATTTGCAACGTCCCCGGGGAAATCCAAGCCATGCGGCTCAGTCGAGCTTTCGGAGACTCTTTCCCATCTCTCTCGCTTTCGCCTTGTTCCGCGCGCTCAATGCACGTTCTTTGCTAGCTTTCAGGGCTTTCACCTCAGTCCTTGCCGTTTTTTCAAGGTTTGGGTTGCACCCGAGAGCTTCCAAAATTGTTCGTTCCCGGGCTATCAAAGGCTTCAACAATTCCTCCATTTCGTCGTCCGTAGCGTCTCCTCGGATGGTACCCATGTCGAGACTCCCCCGTGACGGTACAAAGAAGCTGAGGGCATATGAGCCAGACTTCCATTCTCCTGTGAGACCGGGATCTCGACCGGAAAGCCACGATTCGGCGCCTTCAGTGACCCGTCTGAAGAATGGGTCAAGTCTCTGCATTATATTCTCCAGTGCTTTTTCGATTCCCACTCCAGTGCCCTCAGCCAAAGTTCTGTCGAGCGAATCGAAAAGACTGTCTAAGAAAAAGGTACCGGTTTCATACGCCTCACCCTCGGCAGCATTCGAGTGACCGCTATTACCATCCATGTTTCCGTTGGCAACAGTTGTGCGGTATGGAGCTTGCTAATGAAAACTGATGACGAGTTTGAGCGGGTCTGCAGTCTACTGGATTGTGATCGTGAGGCTGAATGGAGTCACGGGCAAATTGGCCGATGCAAGGCGAGGTATCGCTTACATATATACATCCTCGGACTTCGCCAGAAGGTCCTTTCAATTATCTCTCCTTTGTGCGGCGATTGCGTCTGGGCTGCTTTTCCTGAACTCAATGGAGAATTGGGGACGTTTCTGTTCAAGTAAAGGCAGGCGTAGGATGCCAAGAACCAAAGGCAGCCTGAAGGTTAGTAAATCATAGATACGGCTGACTTGGCAGTCAATGAAGGCGCAGATGCCATTTTCGTGGTGAATGCATGGTCAGGTAATAGCTGATGGGACGTTGGCTTTGGAGTTTTGCGGAAAGTAGGTAGGATTCGTAGGATTTCTGGAGGCCGCTAGTGTTCGGAAATGAGGCGGTGAGGAGGAAGATCTTGGCTAGTGCTTCAAGACTAGGATGTTCTCGGAGATGAAGTAAAGCGCCCGGGGCAAACAGGAATATGCAAGTGAGGAATGCTGATGGGGGCCTCGAGTGATTTACTGTGATTACGAGGACTTATGACTAGACTATTTTCGTATGATATGATCTTACATTGCAGGTCGACAGCAGTACAAGTCCGTTGGGATACTGCGTAATCAATATCTTCGCTCAGTCGCCTTTGATCGGTTTTCCCTGATACTTGTACCTGGACTTGTGCTTGCTTTGCGCGCCTCCCTTCTGGCGCGCTGAATCCGTATCTTCCATCACAACATGTAGAATAGCACTACATAGCTCGCTTATCGTTTCTCCTCTTCCTCGGTCATTGGTTCGAGTTCGACGCTCCTGACTCCTTGCTCTACTTTCCGAACATCATGGACAAACTGCCATGAGAAGAATCCACCACGTAGAAGGTATCAAAATACGAATGTATGATGAGGAAGTGCGTGGTACAACTCACCTGAGAAGAATCCACCACGTAGAAGGTATCAGAATACGAATGTATAATGAGGAAGTGTGGGGATCTTCTCAGATGGCGAATCAAGCTACAGAAGAGACGCGCTTATATACGCTATAGAAGTGTGGAGAATGTCGGTGGCGAAGAGATGCAAAAGCATCACGTGAAAGGTGAAGAGGAAAAGAAAGGAGAATGGCGATAGAAAGGCTGAGGGTAAGCTATGGCACAGTGCCACTGAAGCCGTACGAGAGTCGTTGCTGACGTGAGTGGTGGCGAACGTTGACGTGCCAAAGTACACTCACGTTGTCCCAGAGTGTCCGACACGTCGATCCGACCTAAATCGACACTTCGACAGTCCCTTCGGCGCTACCCCAGGCAATGGCACAAGAGGTTCCTTCGAATCGCTTGCCAAATGTGCGTTGTCAGCCGCGCCGCTACACGTCTTGGGTAGCGTCCCTGCAGCAATCTTGTCGCCCCACTTGTCGAACTTGTCGAGCCAGCTGCTCGCGCTTCCGACGAAGCTCAGTCGGGAATGACTGGAAGGTAAATCGGACATTTTTGTAGGAGCCGATGTGTGCTCGGGAAAGTGGGAAGCGCATAAGGGAGGTCACGTTTAAGCTGCGAGGAATGAAGCTTTACTTGTCGTGTCCAACTGACCAGCTTTAGAACAACTTGCACAAGTCTGAACATCTCTTCAAATCTTCCAAGAGCGCTCCTTTTCGCGCATTCTGCTTCTGCTTCTCGGACAGCGATAATTGCGACCTAGGTGAACATCATTCCTTTCTCAGCGAACATGATTACAGGTGCACATGCTGTGCACAGGGCAGGGGCAGTCATGCGACGGCGCAACAAAGTGCGAGGGAAACGCTCTGACCGATGAACCACAAGAGGGGCGGGCTTCAGAAACGGTTTTTGTCAACAGAAAACAATTATTCATAACCGATGAAATCGTCCGCGAAGCGCGTACAATGGTATTTTTAGTGTCAAACATTGTAGGAGGGGGGACAGACTGGAAGGCGATAATAGAGCACCTGTACGAGCGTTCTGACAAGCAGGTAGAATGAAGAGAACAAGAGCGAGCCATCGAAGTCAATGGAGATCCGGTCGCTCATTTGCCTCAAGTATTGCCTGGAACTGGCAAGGGCCGGCTCTGGACAGGGTAAATAATCAGTCACAGCTGTGTGCGAATCACCATTTATCGGACTCACTCCCGACGATGGCGGGGCTGGTTTCGTGGTAGGTACCGCGGTCGAAGCGATGGCGGGACCACCTGTCAAGGTGTGTTAGTAAACCCCAGCCTCCCATGGACTGCGACATACCGAGATTCATCGCAGGGGGAATGTTGAAAGACTGCCACGCCGGAGGAGCGGGAGGAAGGGCAGCAGGTTTAGTAGCTTCCTGCTTTGCAGGTGCAGGTTTCGCCGGGGCAGGTTTCGCACCGCCGGGAGGCGGAGGTATAGGCCGAGCGGGTCCAGCAGCGTTACCGGGTCCAGGCCAAGGCTGATGTGGGAGGGGCAAAATCAGCGCGTGCATGTAGGAATTCAGAGAGTACGTACCATAACGGCCATGAGATCGCCCGCGCTTTGACGCCCTTTCAGCAAGAGAAGCTCCGCAAGTTCACTATTCGGATGAAGAAAAATGATCAGTGGAGCTCGCAAGTCAGCGTCTCTTGCCTACTAGTATAGAGCTCTTCTCGTCTCGCGCAAATCACCAACTTCCTTCAGCAATGCCCGTACTTCTCCCTAGACGCAACAGAGTTAGCATACATCTCGCGATTCCCTGATGGAATGTACTAACCGACAGTGTCTTGCTAAAGTCGTCCAAGTACCCTGCGACATTGAAGGCCACCTGCTCCCGAGCCATCGACTTGGCAGCTTCTTTCGTTGTCTTGTGCTGATCGGCATTTTGAGCCATGATGTCGGCGGCGAGAGCTCGCAAGAACGCCGTCTGATCCTCATTGCTCTTCTTGAGGAAATCAATGACAGCATCGGCGCCGGGTTTCTTGCTTTCCGCCTCGCGCCACTTTTTATCGGTTTCAACTTCCGCCAGCAGCTTGTCGAATGCGCTTTGCCAATGTTTTTCCTTTGTCGTCTTTTCCGATCGACGCTTCTCCTTGTCCTTTGCGGAATCAGCATAACTTGTTTTCCACTTGTCGTCTTTGCCGTGGTGATCTGAAATGACCTTTTTCAAGTCTGCCAAGGCGTCGAGGTGTTCTTGATGTCGGTGCGCTGCCAGCTTTTCCTTTTCCTCTTTCCTGCGCTGGACAGTTTCCCGCTCCAAGCGTTCAACCTCTGCTTTCGCCGCTTTCGCCTTGGATTGAGCTGTTTGCGATTGGTCAGGTATGCTAGTCATCACAATGCCCCGCGACTTACCGGCAAGCCTTTCATTTTCGGTCAAGATGTCTTCCGGGCTCTTGGGATGTTTGTCTTGAGACTTCTTGGCGGAAGATCCGGCGCTGTCGCCCATCCGATTATCCTGGATTCCATCCTGAGTCGGCAAATGTAGCGTGTCCGGACGAGAGGGATCGCTGTGTGATACTGCCGGATGTCCTTTCCGCATGGACGGCGGCTGCGGACGGCTGTTCACATTGGCATTCGCGGTATGACCAGGCTCTGCATCGTGAAGCGGGTCCTGACTACCGTGATCGTTGTTGGAGATTTGGATATTCACCTTTGAATGATCTTCTCCATCACCGATATGTCCTCCTGGGGCCTGAGTCGGCACGCCATGCGCAACGTTCGAGGGTGGCTGGGAGGTCTTCTTCTTAAGTACATTCGGTCGACCAGCAGCCCCATTTCCCTGCATGCCATCGTTCGTCCCGGTCGTACCGGCTAGCGGTTCCTCAGCAACTGGTATATTCGCCATCTTCTGATGATCCACTGGCTGACCGGAACCCAGATGAGGAGGTGTCGACAATACCACAGGAGCATGGGTTCCTTGTGCGGGCTGATCCCTCTTCGGCTTGTTCTTGTGGCTAGATTGATCGCGCGCCGTCGTAGGAGGGCGCCCATTTCCGGAAGGCGCGCTGTGGGATTGCTCCCCATACCCCGTAGGTTGTTCATGTGCTACATTCGACATATCGTCCATTGGTATGGAACCGTCTGGCCGGTCGTGATGACCAGCTTGAGGCGCGACATTGGCGTGGGACGTATCCGGGACCTCTGAGATCTTGGAAACGGGTACCGGTTTCCTAAGTTTGTTGTTCGTGCCTTTGTTGCTTGGGGCGCGATGAATATCGTCAGGCGAATGACTTTGGTGTGTCACGGCACCGTAATCACCGGGATCATGATGCGAAGGAGGGCCGACTGAAGGAGCGAAGCTGACCGAGTGTTGGCCGGCACGATCGGCTGCAACCATCGGCTGGTCTGCTTGTACGCTTGTTTGAGGTAGTTCATGGAGGATCGGAGGTTGGGAAGTTTGCGTCGGCATATTTCCGAATTCAACAGGTTGTTCCCTGACGATTGACGGCTGCTGTTTCCTATCATACCGGTGAGTCAGCGCAGGTTAACCGAACCTAGTGGTTGTACTTACTTTGACGGAACAGGGCGCACGAGAAGTCCTTCGGGGTGGTCTTCCACTACGACACCTGGGCGATTGTGAAGATCAGAATCCCCTAGAACAGTCGGCGGGACTGTTGGCCGGCGGCCATCACCCATAGTGGATGGCTTTGGTGGAACATTCTGGACATGTATAACGGATGGTGGAGCGGTAGAAGGAGGCGCATGTGAAAGAGGATAGCGAGTACCGGGAGCAACAAAGTCCTCTTCTATGATGGTCGTCCTGTGCGGGTGCGTTCCAACTGAGAAGAACTCTAGTGTTAGCTGTTGTTACCCTTGGCAACAAGTTGGCTCACCTGTGTCATGCAAACCGGTACCAGCGGGATCACGGAATGTGCCGGGAACAGATCCTGCTCTTCCATCATCCATCATGACGCTGGCGTCCCTCTGGACAGTCTTGGTCTCGACAACTGTTTCATGGCTAGGCGGTAGACCAGCTGCAACTTCGGAAGGTGTCCTGTCATACTCTCGGACGATTTCGCGTTCGATGTCCTGCCCAGCGGGGCCTCGGACAACCTGTATAAGGAAGGGTCAGACATGAAGTATGCAGATCAGTGCTGTTCGCCTACCTCGGTCGTCGTTTCCTTCACATGTTCCGGTCCGAAGTGTACATGAGCGGGAGGCACAGCAGAAGGGGCAAAGTCTGACTGTGGTCCAGGAACGGTGACTGGCGGTCCAAGGACGACGGGAGGCTGCGGTGGCAACGGTTTGCCCATTGTTGATCCTTGTGGCTCGTATTCCGTTTCCTTGATAACAATCTTTTCGATGGGTTGCTGCTGCTGCATCTCTCGCTCGGCAAGTCGCCGCGCGAGCTCCGTGACCTTGTCCTGCAGATCGCGTAGAAGGGTGTCTTGTTGTCGGTCCTTGTCCGTCAGAACAGGCAAGGCAGCGAGGACGGGGCTTTCTCCATAGTCGGAATGCTCAGTGATATTCATCACCGCAGCGGGCATCGGCTGAGGACTAGGTACCGGTTTCGCCTTTTCAGACGGAGCAGTGTTGACGGTCACCTGCACTGATGGACTTTGCGGGGGCTCGGCTAGAATGACAGGAGTCTTCGGAGGAACCGGCGGCGGAGGATGATTTAGTTGATCGCGGATTCTGCCAATGTCCTCGTGAAGGGTCATCAGCTCTCGCATCTGATCCGCCCGATTCTGGTCCATGACGGAGCCCAGCTGGTGGAGGTATCGGCCGATTTCGTTGGATTGCTGACCTTGAGCTTCAGCCAAAGCCTCTGCCTTGTCGATCGCCTCATGCTGTACTTGATCCAGGTGGTTGACCGCTTCTTGCAGATCCTGCTCTGTTTGATGACTTCCTGGATCCGAATAGCTGTAGTGACTGTTGGTGTACCCACGAGTAGATGACAGACCAGGTGATCCACCTCGGGGCGGTCTCGGTGGAAAGAAAGGCCGTCTTGGTAGCCCGTAGTTCCCTCCCGCAGCTCCAGGAGGCATGTAGCCAGGTCGAGGGAAAACGTTGGGTCCAAATGGTCCGCCAAACCCGGGCATACCAGGGCCCATACCTGTCATGTAAGGGCCCATATGAGGTCCGGCCATCGGTCCCATTGGCATCGGCGGCGGAAAGCCTCTGCGAAAGCTGCGATAGTGCAAGGTCAGCGCGGGCCATACAGAGCGCACAAGAACTCACTAGGTCGTCGTCATGGGTTCTCGAGCCCCCGCTAGCCTGGAAGGACGCGGATAAGGGAATCCGGGCCGGAAAGAAGGAGGCGGTACCACAGAAGGATAACCTTCAAGCGGGACCGGGCTAGGTAGTCTGACCGGCTGAGGCACAGGACCCGGTCGGAAGTGTCTGCGTCGCGGAGACGGCGTTGTCGACGTTGTGGTAGACTCGGATACCGATTCAGGGCTGTGTGGTCGAGGGACTATGATCGGTCGCTGAACGGGTCGCGGAGTCTCTGCTTCACTGCTGGATTCGTCCTCGGCTAAGGGTTGCATTCGAGGCGGCGGATGTCCATCTTCGGAAACACTGCTCTCGTACCGCTCAGGGTTCCTGCTGAACATAACAGGCGGCATCGCTCTCGGTCGAGGATCCAGATCGACATCGGGCGATTGTGGCGGAAGATTCTGCATTTCCCACTCTTCATCGAGTTCCTCTGTCAAGTGGGTGCTCATTTCGAGAAGCGATTCAGGCACCCCGCTCATCCTGGCTCTTTGGCGTCTTGCGTATTCGGAATCGATAGAGGGTGCTGGGGCAGGTGCACGAGCGCCTTGTTCGTCCGAATACATGCTGTCAGGATGCGCCGTGTCGAATGTCTGCTTGCTCCGGATAGAGGGCGAGGGAGCATGTCGTGCGCAATGCAAGGGGATGTGCTCCTCTTCGGTGAAGCCAGTCAAACTCTCCGAATCGTCGCTTCGTGCGAGCAACCGGAGGAGCAGATCCTCCAACCTCTCGAGGCTTGGACCTTTTATAGGTTTCGCCTCTCCGGATTCGAGCATCTGCTGGACCTTTAGTTGTTGATCCATCAGAGCGCGGTTTTGATCTTTTAGCGCAGCGAGTTCCCTGAACACACGATTATCATCGATAGGCGTTCCTGGCTGGGTGGCTGTATCTGACGAGGAGCTTGAACTCGATGACGGGCTCGAAGGCGATCCTGGTGGAGGCGGTACGGCCTCTTGCAAACGTGAATTACTCGTCGAATTTGCGCCATCCTTGACAGAGAGTGCAGCTGGGACCGAAAGGAAAGTACCGATGTCCGCAACGGCCAATTCGATGCGATCAAGTTGCGATACTACCATTGTCGTATCATCGACTCGTGCCTTTTCATTATCTACCACCGCTTCGAGGATACGACGAGGTAGCGAAACGGTCGAGGAGGTATTGCTTGCGTTCGAAGCCACCGGTCGCGGAGTCGAGCTTGAAGTCGAACTGGAAGGAGGTCGCGAAGTTGACGAAGAGCTCGAGGACGACGGGTAGCTTGGCAGCGGTATGCGCGAGCTAGTTTTCGTGCTCGAAGCCGTCTTGTGACTTGATACCGTCGAAGCGGTCATTCGATCCAGTGAAGAGGCAGCGTGGGAAACAGACGACGCGGCGAAAGACCTGAACCGGCTGGGCGGACCACTTTGAGGAGTATAGTATGTTCCCGAGCCTTCGGTCGCGGTGAAGTATTCCGTGACAGTTGACGGTGCAGTCTGCTTTTCTCGCGGGCCGATTGGAGTCGCCAGGTGAATGATGCTCTTTGCAGCTGTCGATCCTTTCGGAGTAGCGTATTGCGAAGAATTTGACGTCGCCGTGTTGTAATCTGTTCCGGCGATGAACGACGACGCCGACTGGAAGGGCGTGATGGACCCAGCAAGCAGTTCATCTCGTCGCGGGGGCGAACTCGGCACCGTAGCCGGCGTAGCAAAGAACGTCGGCATATCGGTGCTGGACGACGCGGACCCGAAGAGAGCGACCGGCTCGAGTTCGCGCACGGGCAGAACGGTGATTGCCGACGAATAAGACGGAAGGCGATCCGACGAAGACTTGGTCGAGAACGAACCGGGAATCGAATCGCTAGCGGCAGATTGGAACGGTGTCTCCTCGATAGCTTCCGTTGTTGCTTCGAGCGGAAGATGTTCATCGACCGGTGTCAAGAAGGCGCTTTGATACTGAACAGGCGATCCCACGGAAGAGGCCTGAAGTCTGCTGATAGGCATCATCCTCGGCCTTGACGACATACTGATTCCAGATGGAGCTTTACTGACGTTCGACGATGCGGACGCCGGCGGCGTTTCCTTCTTGGACAACTGCATAGGCGCGGCCATCGCAACCAAATCCAAATCCGCCTCGGAAGCCACTCGTCGAAGCAACGACCCATGGCTCCTGCCGAGATGTTTACTGCTGCTTCGCTTGAGCGGAAGGACGCCCGTCTGCGAGTCGCCGAGGTGGATGTCGTCCGAGGTGCGAGAGTATCGGGCTTCCAGGCGCGGGATCTGACGCGAGGGTTCTTCACGCGGATCAGAGAGACCTGGCGACTGGTGAAGGATGGTCGAGCGCGAGCCGTTTTCGGAAGACACGGCTGCATCGTCATCGAGCTGTCCATTGTCTGGCGTGTTCTCCAAAATATCCCTGATCCAAAATATATCAGCCTGACTCCCAGTTCGACGGCGAAACGACTCACCAAATGGCCGAAACCCATCTCACCCGATCCCTCGCCGACTCGGACCCCAATCGCTCGACACCATCATCATACACCAGCTGAAACGGGTACAAGTTGTCGCTCAACCCGGGCACCAACTTGGCTGCGATCGAGCCGACGTCTGTTGTCGCGCTCGGATGATTGGGCGACGGAATCGATCGGACCTCTGCACACAGGATCAGCACACCATCAGCAGGGTACACGCCGCACTTACCAAGACAATGTACCAAATCCAGCGTAATGATCCCCCTACTCCCGGACGCCGCAAACTCGGGGATCCACGTCAACACCAACCGATCCGCAAACAGCTGCGCATCGCATTTGATCCACTTGTAGGGTGCCGAGGGATCGTGGACGTTGAGGTACCAGATTTCGCCGATGCGGATGGGCTGCACAGGGAGTCAGTCATAGTGCGATGGAGAAAGGCAAAGGGCTTACTTCGGTTGTCATCTCCGTCACGGTGGATACCAAATTCCCCGGCCCAACCTCCGCTCGTCCAGGCACTTCCCGCCGCTCCGCATCCTCCACAATCGCCGGCAACGGCTTCTCCTCCCGCCTCTCCTCCTCCACCTTCTCTCCCCCCTTCCCACGCCGTCGCGTACTCATCCTCCTGATCGTGAAAAACGCCTCCTCAAACACATTCCCCCTTTTACTCGCTTTCTCGTCTCCATCGGCGGTGCCCATACGCAGCGCAGGGGTATCAAACGCCATCGGCCGTGACGTCGGCACGGTCCCCCGCCAGGCGGCAACGACGTTCCGCACGTTCCTCAACGGCGAGGCGTCGCGTTTCCGCGCCGAGGCGGCGGGTACCGCGGGTTCCGGAACGGGAATGGGCGCCGGTCGGAACGCGACTTCGGACGCCGAGTCGTGTGGATGGATGAGGGTATCGATCTCCGAGGCGACCCGCTCCAGCGCGGGCGGATCGGGGAACGCGAACGGTTCGTCGAGGTCCGGTACCGAGATGGCTCGTGTGTGCGTTTTGGTACTTGTCGCTGCGGTGCGGACGGGTAGGTGGTCGCTTGTCCCTCGGACGTGGCCGCGCGAGACTTTGTCCGCCGAGGGCGAGGAAGCGTGTTCGAAAAACTTGATGAGGTCCGTCGCGCGTTTCTTCGTCGGACTTGCGGGGAGGGACGCCGCGCTTCCGGATGGCGTCGACGGAAGCGGTTTGCCTATACCTAACGATCAGCACTCGTCCAACCACGAGCGGAAGGACATACCACTCCAAGTCACAACCCTCCCCTCATCCTCTCTGACGACCGAACTCCCCGTCCGTTCCGTCCGTTCCTCGACGGGCGACATCTCCCGCTTCCGGACCAATCCCATACCCGTCACCCGCTCAGGCACGAAAATATCCTCCTTCTCCGCGCCGTCCGGGTCGAGCCATGCACGGGAGAACGTCGTCCTTCCGGCGCGCGGAGTGGGCGTCGTTTCCTCCGGCGAGGGGATTCGACGAGGGGCTGTAGGTGTCTTTGGTGTGATGCCGAGTCGGGGCGATGGCGGGTGCATGGCGTCGAGTGTGGCGAGCAGGTCCCGGCCGGCCTCGGAACTCGCACTGGAATGTCCCGGACGAGACGACGACGACGAGGCACTTCCCGATCTGGCAGTCGCCAGAACCGGAGGCGGGAACTCTTCCGCCGACTGCTGTTGTTCGCGCGGCGGCGTACTCTTGCTCCGTCCGAGATCTGGCGCGGAAAACCCCTGCTTCAGCGGTGATTGCTGGCGCGGCTCGTGTTTCCTCGACGACGCAGACGACACCGAGCTCGGCGACCTCGAATACGCCGGGCGACTTGGAGGCGTAGCGTAGGACGACCTCGAACCCGTCGACACCGGCCGTCGGTGGGTCGGACTCGCGGACGCGAGGATCGGCGGCGGGAATTCCTTCCCCGGGGACAGGGGCTCTTGATGCGTCGTTCGCTCCTCGAGCATCCCAAGCATTCGCTCGACCTCGTCTATGACGCCCTGGGTACGCGCGCCGAATCGCTGGGGCGTGGGCGAGAGGACGGGCGTGAGGTTGCGCGTGGGCGGACCGCTTGAATGGGCCGACATGGTGGGTGTTGTTCCGCGTTGCAAAGATTTACGTGGCGTTGAGGTGCAGAGATTGATAGGAGTACCATGGCGTCGTTATATATTTCCCCTTCGCCGACCAACATCTACGCCTCCTCTCCGCGAGGTAAACAAACAACGGTCCTCCCTCCTTTGGATTGATGGAAGACGGCATGGAACGCCGAGGTTGATGAGCAGATGGGATTTCGGGTGCAGGATTGCTGTGGTCCGTAATTAATCGTTTGGTCGACTGGCTGAATGGTGTTTTGACGTTCATCCTGTTTCTTGAGGGTCTGTCGTGCGCGAGGTCGTAAGTCTCGCTATCCATCTTCAACTCCATGCATATGTCCATCTCCATCTTCAACTTGACCACCATAGCTAGAGACCTTCTTCGCGTCAACTTTCCCCCGGCCTTTGCGCGTTGATCGAATCTCGGCCGCCGCGTCCTCGGTCCGAATTCCAAAAACGACGTCATCCGCCCACCTGCAGCATATCTAATCTTCATAGATCACCGTCTGATTCAGCCCGCCCGAGACCATCTCCTCATACGCAACGTCGCTCACGCATCACCATGTCATCCCTCTTATCATCCATCAAGAACCACGTCCCCCACCAGACACCTCCCGCACCGGCAAAAGACGCCCTCTCCTCCCTCCCGACTCCGCCGACCCTTCCACCGCCGACTCGACTCGTCATAGCGCTCGCCACGATCGCCGCGACCACCTCCCCGCTCCCGTTCCTCGCCCCACCATCCGCCCTCGCATGGCGCGCCGCGGGAAAGGAATGGGCTATAGCCGTCCACCGTATGCTGCAACTGGAGGAAGCGGGTCTTCCCGCCTCCGTCTCGGCGGAACAGGTCCGTCCTGCCGCCGAGGCACACTGGGCGGACATGCCACCCGAGGAGCGGGAGGATACGTGGGCGAAAGTGGTGGATCTGTTGGTGATGGCTTCCATCTTCCAACCTCCGATCAAGGGTGAACAAGTACAGACTGTGCAGGTGGACAAGGACGCGAGTACCGGACAAGACGTTTCCAGGGAGAAGATCAACCCGCCGGAAACGGTGCCGACGTTATCATACACACCCATCGCGCGACGGTTCATATACACCACGCTCCACCTGCTCCGGATTCCGGTGACGCCCTACCTCGCCAGGACGGAACACCACCTTGCGTCGAGGCTATACACGACGCTGCAGCGCCTGCACGCGACGGACGTCGAATCCGCACGCGCCTCTCAATCCGAAGGTACGTTCCTCTTCCTCCCTTACCATCCGTGCTCATGCTAACGACCTTCCGCAGGCTGGGGCGGCTCCACAGGTCGCTGGATCGCCACCGGCGCCGGGGCCATCATCGGTGGGGTCGCAATAGGCCTGACTGGTGGCCTCGCAGCACCTGCGATCGCCGCCCTCGTGCCCGGGTTCATGACGTTTGGCTTGCTGACCAGCGCGACGGCGCCGCTCGTGATCGGAAGTGTGTTTGGTCTTGCTGGGGGCGGGTTGACGAGTAAGCGGGTGAGGGAGCGGTGGAGAGGTGTCGGGGAGTTTGAGTTTGTGGATGTCAAGGCCGGTACGGAGCAAGGGGGTACTGAAAAGACGGAAAAGATCAGGGAAAAGGAGGATCCCGTCGCGCCGAGTTTGGTCGTGAGTCTTACCGAACGAGGTCACTCATCGACAGATTCTAACCGAGTCGTAGGCGACCATCGTCGTCCCCGGCCTCCTCACCAAGTCCCGTACCGAAGCCATCGACGCGTGGCGCGAAAAGATTATCCCCTCGTCAACACTGCACGACGGCCGGGACATCTACGTCCTGAAGTATGAGACCGAACACATGCTCCAGACGGGCAAGGCGATCGATAGTTGGGTCACGAGCAAGTTGAAGGGATACGTTAAGAAGGAGGTGATCAAGCGGACGGTGCTGTCGGCGTATTTCATGGCGGTCTCATTGCCAATGTGAGTTCTTTGCGGCGGGTAGTTGGCGCATGCTGATTCCTCCCTTAGGTCCGTCTACAATATGGCCAGTCTGGGACTGGACAACACCTGGGTCCAGTCGCAGGACAAGGCGATCAAGGCCGGTCGTCTGCTAGGAGAAGTCCTCGAGAAGCAGGTTCAAGGGCAACGTCCGGTCATCCTGGTACGTCACCATCTAGGTTGAGCGCTCCCGCTGACCTGTCATCCCAGGTCGGCTCCTCCCTCGGCGCCCTAACAATCTTACACGCACTCCTATACCTCTCTTCCCGCGCCGCAACAAGCAAGACGCCGCTCCCCCAAATCGTAGATTCCGCGTTCTTGATCTCCCTCCCGTCAGCCCCATCGACCGAGGAGTGGGCGTCGTGCCGACAAGTCGTGGCGCGAAGGCTGGTGAACGGGTGGTGCGAGAAGGATCTGGTATTGGCGGGGATCGTCAGGTACGTCTCGCCTCTCTTCTCGAACGTCTTGAGCTGATCGCCGACTATAATGCAGGCTACACGAAGTCCTCTCGCGCGCAGTAACCCTCCAGAACGGTGTACACGTCGCCGGCCTGCGAGCGGTGAATCAGCCGGGAATAGAAGACGTTGATCTGTCGGATGTCATAGAGGGACACTTGGATATACAGAGGCAGATGGGCGAAGTGTTGAAGGTGATTCGAATAGATGAGTAGCAAGACAGGCGGTGTTGAGCGGAAACAGGGAGATTGCCTAAGTAGTTGTACGCTCGAAACCACAGTACCGTAGATGATATTGATAATTCCCTCGTAACCTATGTTTCGCTATAAGACTATGATGTATCCGTTCAGGATTATGAGTAACTATGCCTTCTCGCTTTGCCATTTCCCCTGTCCCCGCATCGACTCGACCTCCAGCCCTCCGGGTCCTTCGCTTACATACACTTGAACGAGTCTGACGAGTTTGGGTCACCGCCTTGGTATTCACCCTTCTGCGGGTACTAAAAGTCGGAGCAAGAGGTCAGCGTCAGAATGAACTGTTCACATTTCGGTCGACTTACGGGGCACAACTTTCGAGTGAACTGAACGCCCTGAGTGACGTTGTTGTTGGTGTACTTGGCGGCAACGAACTCGGTCGGCGCTTGTCCGTTCTCCACCCAGTTGACCATCGCAGCAAGGACTAGACGCAGTGGCTGTCAGCGTCGAGTTACAACTGGGGCTGATGGATAAGCTTACCGTCGTGCTTGGGATCCACGGCCAAGGGTGGTGTTCCTGCGCTTCGTTGACCACCTCCGCCGAATGCATTGGCGCCCGGTCCGCCGTTGCAGTGGTACATGCCTGACCAAAGACTCGCGATCAGTACAAGCCACGAGCCCGTCTCAGTCAAACCTACCGGGGATGGGGAAGAATCGGTAGTAGTCGTACGGGTCGAGATTGGTGTTTGCCTTGGTAAAGGCCGAGACCGAGTTGTACAAATCGTACTGGCATGGTATCATCAGCACTTTGCCTACCCAGTCTCCGGCAAACTTACCGAATTACCGGACGAGATGATTTGATCGGCCAGACCGGCATAGTGCAACAACTTGCCTCCACGAGCAAAGTAGGAGGTATAGTTGAACGAATGGTTCTGGAGAAGGAGTATTAGGTTATGTCGCCTTTGGTGATTATGAGGCTTACGTCGATTTGTCCAGGGTTGGATTCGATGGCCCGGAAAACGTCCTCGACTGTCAATGTGTTGTAATCCCAGTTCGGGTTCCTGAATAGTATGGCATCAGCGATAAGAACTACCTGCACAACGAAATGACTCACGAGAAGATGATGTTCTTCCAGTACTCGGGACCCAGGGCGACATTGGGCCCCGAGACATAGGACGTTGCATATGCTAACTCTCCTCCCGGCTCGAATCGGGAGAAGAGGTATGTTCCGTTTGACGAACTCCAGTCGGTGTACAGGGCTCGAACAGCGGCGATCTGACCGAGTGTCAGGCAGGTGGAAGTGTTGCTCGAGGGACCGCATGCAATGGCCTCCGGTCGGAAGCTAGTGTGAAGGACAATCAGCGTGTGTGAAAAGCTGTATACCGTGATACTGACTTGCATTGTCGAGGGTCGTTGATGACTCGGTCAGTGACCTGAGAACGATCGCATCGCGGTCAGTGAAGCGTCATCGGGCGAAACGGCTGGGACTCACTCCGTCCAGGCCGTCACATTGCTTCAAGACTTCCTGGTGAATCACGGGCCAGAGGGACGCGGGGATCCATCGAGTTCCGTTGACAGGCAAGACTTGCCTAGCTTGGTGAATGTTCCAAGCGGAAAGACGGGCGACAGGGTTGGCGGGGGAACCGATAACCTGACGGGGCGTATGTCAGTCCTCGCTCGACTGCTCGATTTCCAAACTTACGATACCGTCAAAGTCCTCCGGGTACCTTTGAGCCTCGACCAATCCCATCCGTCCGGCGGTACTGCATCCCAAGTAGTACTTCTTGTAAATCGACTTCTTGTAGTACTGCTCAGTCAAGCTCTTCGCAGCCTGGTAGCTGAGTTGGAAAGCGCGGAAACCGAAGTCGAGCTGGGCGTTGGGGTTGTTGAGGGCCCATGTGCCGTTGACGGGACTGCTCTGGTGACCTATGACAAGGGCGCTATTAGCTGAATGATTGAAGAGACTCTGCGTAGCGTCAGCTCACCAGTGTTGGTGCTGAAAGAAGAGTAGCCTTGCTGAATCCCGTCGTAAGACAGACTCGAGTAGACGACTGTAGATGAGAAGCAGGTTAGACAGGACGGTAGAGTTGACACAAACTGAACATACCTCCTCCACTCAATCCACCGTTTCCGAACCCAAGAAGTCGGTTGTTCCAGTCATCTGGCATCCAGACTTCAGTCAATGCCTGGTTGCCCGACGTCGCATTGGTCGTGATTGTTAATGCGAGTCCTGTAAGGAGCCTGGTCAGCGGAGAACCCGAGATACGATTTTGGTACTTACTGCAGAAGGCAGGCATCTTGGTAGTGGTGACAGAGCTCGAAGGCGAGGTCAGGTTGACCAGCGCACCGGCCGGGTAGTAAGTCGGTTTAATGACGACATTGGGGATGCTGGCGGTGAAGCTCTCGCACTGGTCCTTCCATGCGGCTGCACCAAGGGCAGACAGTAAAGCGAGAAGAGCGGGTTTGGTGAGGGTGACCATGGTGATGAACGAGGGGTCAGAACTATGATCGGTGGGAGACGTGAAGAGGGAGCGGAAGATGAGGTGCCTCGGACGTTATATACCTAGCAGGCGTGCTGGAATGTGGACAGCGTCGGTGAGTCACTCCCCCATTCCGGGCAAACGTTACACCACCTGAGCATCGTGCCTCAAAGTGCATGAGTACCAGGGATATTCACCGATCGTTGCGGCCCATCCCAGACAAATTACCCTATTGACTCACCTCTCCACACGGCAATCTTGAGAATTCAAGTAGCCTACCCCAGTTCTGTGCTACCCGGTGGGGTCTCCAGCGGAATTCAGACCAATATCACGGAAGTAGTTAAACGTTAGTAGCTTATACTCGGAAGCTGAATCGGACCGTTCGGAATTCCCGAGGAAGGTAATAATCTGTCTGAAACCCATCCCGCACTCACGGATCGACGGTGAAGACGGGTCTCGGCCGCCGGGTCCCGCACTAGATAGCGCGCTGAGCGTTGCTCATCATGTAGCAGATAGTCATG
>JAKLLX010000075.1:0-108166 GCA_022813745.1 Naganishia kalamii
AACTCTGACTTCCATAGGTGAGTTGTAATCACCTTACAATGTAAGAGAGATCAGATAACTAAACTCTGACTTCCATACAACAGAGGATAACTGTTTCCGACGTGCTGATCCCCTAGTCGTTCCGTAGGAAGGTCACGTTGGTCTTTGACGATACCTTCAGCGTCGGCAACAAGCCATCTTCGATCCACAAGTTTCTGGGCTTCTTCCCGGAAGTTCACACCTTGACCATCATCTGGAATATCCAGTGGGAACGACACGACACGCGGTGGAAGTCGATGATTTGTCGAGCTGCAGACGAACCGTCTGTAGTTCACATCACCCAGCTCGAAGTCGTTTTCCAGTCACACGGTAAAGGGGCGCGCTCGCTATCCTCCAACGACTGGCAGCTTCAGTGTCTCCTATCTCGATTAGATATTCCTCACCTCGAATGCCTCATCATATCCGACGCAGGCACCTGGACGGCTGGCGAAAGCGTGTACGAAATGGAGGAATGCTTCGAAAAGTACTACGGAAACTTGGCCGCTCTCTGCGCCAGATGGCATTCTCTTCAATCTATCTCGGTGCATCAAATCATCAACTTCGACGAAGACCAACACCATTCCGGCATAAACGAACACCTTTGGGTCAGTATCAAGTTTGCATCTCCGTTTCGGCCTTTTACTGACACACAGTCAACTCCCAGGCAAGCCAGCTGCGGGAATTCCTCCTATCCGGCATCAGTCCCCGCGCCCGAAATCATCTCTGCATCTCGTATGTCGGTCTTGAAGGCCGTCGGAACAGCACTCTCAGCAAGAAACTGGAACCCAACACGCCTCAAACGTTCAGTACCCGCTTCCTCGATGACCTCGCACCGCGTTTCACCAGCATCCCGCAATCTGACGGCATACCTGACTTCGATCTGGACGTACGCGTGCCGACTGAATGGATGGATCTGGATGATGTTGATGGCTGGGAGTCGGTCGTTCGGATCCAGTATCGAGATAATCAAAGCGATATCCCGATGGATAAGGCGAGGACTCTGCATGTGACGCCCAGGGGAACCTTCACCTTCCGTCTGGACAAATCCGGCTTGCGCAGGGTATACAGGATGTTTGACATGGAGCCACCTAACAGAGATGACTCGGCGGAGATCTAGATGGGAAGCAATGCTGAAGTGGAATTGTGGCGATTCAAGAGGTGGATTAAGACAGCGGGACGCACGAGTGCCGGGGGGGATAGCAGACCAGACTCCGAACGTTAATACGGGACGGTGGCGGTGTATGCGATGTTGAATCGATGTGTAAAACCCAATGCGCAGGACTCGGGAAACAAACGCTTTGCCCGGCGGACGATGGAGGGAGAGTTGTCGTTGTCAGCTAAACTCAGGTGATATGCATGTCCCGTGGTCACTATTTTTCACATGCGCTGCGATGCTGCCGAGCCCATGCGACCATTCACATTCAATGATCCAATTCCTTATAATGTCCGTGCCCAGATACAACTTGATGGATATGTAGATGTCCCTACTGTGCCCCCGCTCCGATGCCATGTGTCGATGAAACCAGTTCTAAGTGTTCTTGCCGTCGCTTGTCGAGTTCCGCGGAGGTGATGCTGCGTTTGAAATGCTCTTGTAGCTATACCGGTGTCAGCGATGCGCACAGTCTTGCACGGGAACAGACTCACCGCTACCAGCTTGTCCGCCGTCCATAACCTCTCTGTGATGGTATTCAGGTATTCAAACAGCTCTCCGACGTTGTCACATCCCAAGATGCCTTCTTCTCCAAGCTTCAAGATGGCGATGACGGTGCAGGGTATCACCTGAAGTCGCTTGTCAGCTCCACTCATCTTCGAGATACGTGTCGACTTACATCCCTGCCCTCCACCATAAAGCAATCCCATATCCGCAGCAGCGTTTCGATCGGCAAGCAGTTGGCGAAAATGCTGAGGATCCAGCCAAAAGTAATGGCGGAAAGCTCGACACCGAGGTCTTCCAGGTGTCCTGCCACGTCGGGCAGCATGGTCGTCACCAAGTCCCCGATCACCGCCTGTTCGATCATGCTGCCTTGCAGCGACGACGTGAACCAGTCGTCCGGGAGCATGTTCTTGATGATGCTGACGAATGTCCAGTACGCTTGTTCTTCGTCGTCGTAGGTGAGAAGCAGTGTTGCTGCAATGAGATTCATTCCCTGACAATAGCCTGCGCAAGCCATCAGCGCGAGTCTCAGGTCATGCGAAGACACTCACCGATCTGCGGATCTCGCCACGCATACGCTGACAAGCACCTCCGGAGCTTTTCACATCCAACGCCGTCCCCTCCAAAGAACACGTTCGTCGGAAACGTCCTCCGCACATCCTTCTCGATTTCGACCAGTGTCGGATGCTGGTCCCCTTGATGTACCGCCAGAATCTCCTGATATTCTCCTGGCGTGAAGGCGTCCTTGGCGCCGGAACATTCCGCCCACACTGAGGCCCGCAGGGCGATGGGTATACCGGTGTTGTGGACGAGCGCGGTGAAGCGTTTCAACAGATCCCGCCCGATCTTGCCGTCTCCCAGGTTGGCGACTCCAATTACGTCGTCGTGCCACCCTTGTCCCTCGTGCTCCTTTGGCCCTGTGATAGAGGGCAACTTTTGTCGTCGATACTTGAGGAATTGATGCCACTTCTTCATGCGTTCCTGCTCTTGCTTGTCGTGCATCTCGGCTAGCTGGCCGAGTAGCGAGACCAACGGTTTACGATACTTTGCGGCCAACTGGTCGAGTTTGGCTTTCCGAAGCCGTATACTGCCGGATCCGGAGGGGTCCATGCCGGATGGCGGAGGAACGGTGACCATCTCGTCCGCGGAGGATATCGTCGGACGGCTGGGAGACGGATTGAATGTCGCTATTGTGGCGGATCGATGTCGTCCTACCGTCACCTTTCCCGGAGTCGTCTCCACCGTGTGCCCCGTCGTCCGCGGCGCCACCACTTCTTCCGGTTCCTCCACATCCGACAAGCCCTGCTGCAGATCCAACAGCATCTGCACGTACTTCAGGTGATAGACGAATCCATAGCGGTCGATGTACGGCTCCAGCTCCGCAACCTCTGCGCCGAATCGCGAGGGCAACTTGGTCGGCAGATGCGCACTTGCGTCGGCGGAAGGCATAAAGTCATCCGCGGTCGCCCGACGCACGAGCATCGGTGGAGGGCGCTCCGACGGATCCATCATCGCTTCCATTTGTACCGCCGGCGCAGCCGATTCCGAATCCGTGTCCCTTGATCCTGGACTGGGGGATTTGCTGGACATGCTAGGTCCCGAGGCGTTACTGCTAAGCGTTGTCGTTGTGCGGCTTCGTCGGCGACCGGTGCTAGCTTCTGCGAGGACGCTGACGATGGAGGCGGACCGAGCGCCGCGGGTACGGTCCTGGGGTGGCGTTGTTGGCGAATCCACTTCCGGCGGTGGTGGTAGCGACGACAGAGTTCGGAGTAGTGCCTTTCTTGCTCCTCCGTCGGATAGGTCTTTTCGTGGACTCTTGACGTTCCGTCCGGGTCCCGGCGTGGCGATTTCCTCCTTCCCTGAACCCCGCCGGCCTTTTCCGGCCTCCTTGATTCCCACTCCGTCTCGTTTGGCATTCTCCACCAACCGCTGCGCAAAGGTCGCCACCTTGTTCTCCCGTGGTGCAGCGTCTTTCCCGTCCGTAGTCAACAGCACCGGCCCATCCTGCCGTGCCCCACTCGGCAACCTTCCTGTCCTGACGACCGACCCCGGATCACCCGTCAATATCCTCGTCGCGTTCACCACCGCCCTAAACGACGGCGTGCTCCCCCCATCACCATACCGCCACGAGTCGTCCTGTTGTTCGAGGTGTTCCGTGTACGGTGATTTGGCGGTTGCGGGGGATGTTTGAGATGCAACGAGCGGTGTTGTGGCGGCTGGTTCGAAGATTGTTGGGGTTACTTTCCCGCCTGGCTGGGAGAAGACGGAGCCGGAACGGGAGCGGGATTTGGTACTGGAGGACTGATTGGGTTTGGCGATCGGAGGAGTGCTGGCCGTTGATGATGGTTTGGCAGTGGTCCAGAATCCGAATCCTGTCCAGCTACTGCGGCTTCCGGTACGCTTGTGTTGGTCCGAGACGCTCAACAGGCCGTCTACCCCGGATTCAGCACACCATTTGAGCACCAAGACTGTCATATCAACTCACCCGAAACCGGCTTCTTCACCAGAATCCTGGAAACCCCTCCGTCCCTAATATCATCGTCCCCATCCACATTCCCCGTTCTGATACTGGGCGTACGCGATCCCTTTCCCGACACCGCATCCGTCGAGGACTTTCTCGTCGGCGTCGGCGACCTCACAGCATCCGGCGATCCGATACTGGTCGAGAGGGCTTCTTCCAACCGTTCACGGACGGACATGGATTGCTATTCACTTATCAGCCCATCTTCCAAACTCCTCCGCCGCAAAAACACACCTGATCAAGCCGTTTCTTTATTTTTCCCTCATTCACGTACCCCAGCATCCCCTTCTCCACCGCGCCATCCTTCTCCAACCCGAGGACTTGCCGTCCCAGACCTCGCGGCGGACTCGGCGGGAAAAGAGGCTCCTTCGACGCGTTTTGCAGCGCGATTTTTCGCTGCGACGGCGGCGACTCGGAATCATCGTCTTCCTCGTCCATCGTCGCAAGGAATGGGGAACATGAACCCTGAGCTGAATGTTAAAGAGTCGATCGATGGAGATGGAAGGCAGGATATGGCTGATGGGCTGACGATGATGACTGATCGGCGGGCGGCGCGCGGCGGATGCCAGATCGGCTTTGCTTCCGCGAAACACGAGCGTGGGCCTCGCAGCGTCCTGGCCTGGTCAATCGTGCAGTCTTCGTACGATGACAGTATAGCTACCCACTATTGATTACAGCCTTCATATGATGGCTCTCGGCTACTCCGGGACGCGTTGTTGACAGAATATCGAAGGATATTCTTCTGCGCTGTAAGAGTTCCGGCCGAACCACATGAAGTGACGAAATGTAACGGCTTGATGATATTCCTCGATAACCTTCCGCTACAATACAATGAAAGCGAGATTCGAGTCCATTATAAGTCACGGTGCTTATGGAAATGTCATCCTACAAGATCCTACAAGAAAAGATCGAAGCTATTTGTCAACGTTCGACACTGTGCCCTCCGGTGCGAAGGTACTGGGCAAAGAACCTGCTCCGCTGTACGGGGGAGGCGTTTCGCCGGAGGAACCTGCGTCGTTACGGGCCGCGATGTCTGCTTTGATGGCAGCGATCCGTGCCTCCTCTTGAGCAATCCATTCCCTGTGACTAACAAAGGTGCTTGGAACCCCAGTTGACGCTGATGAGTATGTGTCATCCGGGTCCGGTTCATTCGCCCTCTTCTCGAGGTCAGCCCAGGTGCAGTCAACGCCTTCTTTCCCTCCAAGGCGATCGTATCGTTTTTTGACACCCTTGAGTACAGTCTTTGAGGCCAAAGTCTTTTTCACCCAACTGCCTTTCGGACCGTATTCTCGGAGCAGTTCGACGAATGCTGCCTGTACCACGAGTTTAGTCTTCCCGCACAGTCGTTCAGACTCGTTCTTCTTTGTCACGGCCAGTTCTAGCAACGCGAAAGGCTTTGGGCTCCTCGCCGAGTGACCGAACACCTCTGCCGCAAATAGAACGGCATCTACTCAGCACTTTCAGAGACAAAGATTGCCATCTTTCTTATAGATTCGCGTTCTGCACTTACTCTCGCAATCGTTTGGCTCTTGCATGCCAACAGTCTCCTTCACGATCACACCCTCCCAAGCCTTGAGGGCTCGCCGTAGGGGCTTCAGAATTTTTGGAGGAGGACATCGGGAATTGCGGATGTATGAAGAGAACGCCGGGAGCGTGAAGATGGAGCGACCGGAAAAGATAGGGGCTCCTGGTATTTCTGATCCTCTGAGCCATGGACGTTGGGGCAAAGAGATTATACGCCTTAAATACACATATGTCCCTCACCGAGAAAGGTCTTCGATGGAATGATAGGGGTAAAAGGGAAAAGCAACAAAGCAAGCCGAAGATGTCGTTCAAAGGAAGGTGATCTTCATGATCATCGCCCTGAGGTGTACGTTAGGGATCATCCGACAGTTCTTGCCTAGCGCGTCCTGGCTCCGCCAGCGCTCAATCTCTGTGTCTCGATGGACCATATCGAACAATGATGACGTCTAACCTGAAGGATGATCAGCAGAAGCTTCCGTCTGGTATCTTCAGCCATATATCTTGGCAACAATCTGCAGGACCCATGCAGAACCTGCGTCTTATCACTTTGGCCACCTTTGCTTGTCAAAAACCGTGACTACAAGATGTAGAAAGCGGGTTATCAGGGCACACGGTTTGAATTACATCACGAGTCGCCAGGAGCAGCTCGAGAAGTGTTCCTTCTGCCACTAAGGCAATCCATGGAGGCACCACCGCTGTACCCTCGTATTTAACGCGATTACTAGGTTTGTTATGCACCTCGAGAGGGAAACAATAGTATAATGGGTAATGCTCGAACGCAGCCCGCGCAACCGTGCGACCTATTATAAAATCTGCCGGGTTAATGCTCGCCGCATCTGCACAATACAGTACATGCAAGACCGGTGCGACAATGCCAAGAAGTATCCAGGTATCGATCGGCAAAACCCCAGCAATGAGATCTTCGTCAATCGGTTGTAGAATGCACGCATCCTCCACTGGGATTCCACCTCGGGCGATTTCCGTGTGTTCCCTATTCCTTAACCCGACAGCATCAAGCCATTCCTACGCCTGATGAAGAGCGATTCTTTGCTACAAGGGCATCGACCCCGACTCCTTGTCGTTCGCTTTCTTTGCTAATTGAGTAGGGCCCAGAGCGACTTTAATGATTTACTGACTACGGCTACTGACCAGTTGCCTGGGGAGGTTTCCTCCCGCAAAATAAATCGCGCGCATCCCATCCTCGGAGAAATACTTTAGTGGTCAAGCATTCGAGTGAATGCTCAGTCTTCCCAATGCCAAAGGCCACATAGCAGCTTTCTATCCCTAGCTTCTCACATATATTCACACCATGCTTGCGAACACAACGGGATGCAACGAGCATCCTGCGCAAATCTCACATGATTCAGAATGCATGATGGGTCAGTGAGTAATAGGTGACCTGGAGACTTCACATGCAGGGATATTGAAACCCTCACAAGTCGTGAAGTCGATGCAGAGAGAAGTTCCTTCAAGAACTGATGTCCATCGTGTCGTTTCTGTACCCTCTTGTAATTTCGGTATGACTTTATCCGGTCAATTACAGTCCACGGTCGAGCTGGATCAAACCAGCTAGCCTGATATAAGATTGTCATCATACCACGCAACATCATGTTATTCTTTCAAGGCCCCGGGCGGACGCCGCAGGGTGACGCGACACATCCTTGTAACGCGATAGACTACAGCTGACTCGATTATACATGTAACAGGTATGTATCCACTTCAAGCTACCCATCAAGGCTTCCGACCCCAGGAATTTAACACGAGATTGCGCATCAGGTTGTCTTTGTGGATCCTGGATCGAAAGAATCAGGGATAGAAGGTGCTGCTTCTGAAGCGGAACTCGCCCGTGTGGCCGCGTTTCGACGCTCCGAGATGAGTTTCTGTCGGTTCTGTCGAGAAAGATCACGAGCCTTGTACTGTTGAGGGGTGAGGTACGTAGCTTCACTCTGTCCTGTAACTTTGTCTGTTTCAGTCGGATCGTCACGAGCCCAATCCTCGAGCGTCTCAAAATCGCAACCGACACCTCGAGTTCCGCCCAACAGCCAAAACCACTTGTGAGCGGCGTCGATTCCGACTTGCACAGGGCTCCGACGTGAGAAAAACTTGGTAAGACCTTTGCTAGCGACAGTGGCCTCAGAAGGCGATTCTCGGAGCATATCCATCAGCGTATCCTGCACGAGGTGCTTGCCCACGCCACAAAGTTTTTCGTTGTCTTTGATCGATTTCTCCGCTGATTCGAGAAGCTTAAGCAATTCCTTCGGTGACATCGATTTCTTCGATCTGTGAGTTGGATAATATGCAAGGGTTAAGCCTATGTCTAAGGAAAGGCTTCTCCGGCCGGAATTACCTGTTCAATTCCTGTCGCCAAGATTTGTATCTATAGTGCCAGCAGTCTCTGTTATCAAATTCACACAATCCAGTGGCTAGGAACGAAGGCTCCTTCAAGGCGTTCTGACTTTGCTCGGACGACATAGTGGACTGGAGAGGTGCGAAGATCGACCGAGCTTTAACCCGGCACAGTTCACATGACACAGAATGGGGAAACAGGGGTGCTTAAGAGTGAAATAGGGGTTGGCAACAGCCAGTGCCTGAAACCTGGCAGGATAGGAGAAAGGAAGAAAGCGATTACAAATCATTGTAGAAAGGAAGGCGAGAATGAGATTGACCCCACTTAATCCGATGATAGGTCATTCGATAATCCAGCCCGGTACCAGTAGAGGGAACGTAGTCTTCAGCCTGTCAAGCGCCATTGAGCTTTGCAGGCATTGAGCCCGTCAGAACACTCCTTCGGCTCATCAATATCTAGCTCCAGCCATCTTTGGGAGCTTGAAACCTCCTGGAGAACGAAAAGTAACGTAGCATATGTCAGGCACTGTCGAGCCTTCCTTAACAGGAGTCTACAGCATGGCTTGCAGAGTCCCTGGTGAGAGCCAAATTCTCTAGGATTAATTCTCCTAGTGTTTATGGTGAACGCGGAGAAGTATACCCGGAGAAAGCTATAGAGATTTTGCTTTCAGGTTAACTACCTGTCATATAGGTATTTTACCGTTCAATTCATCTGTCCGTATGACGTAACGGATGTTGTTCTTCGCTCTCTGACTCTGTCCCGATATCTCTTGTTATCTTTGATCCGCTTTTGCCTTACTTGTCTGCTCCTATCGGCCGCCTCATCTTTCGGGTTTTGTACCTTTCGGGCATTGTACGTTTCGGACATTGCTTGTCTCGGACATTATTCATCTCGGGCATTGTATGTCTCGGGCATCGTACATATCCGGCATCGTGCAAGTCGGGCATCGTACATGTCCGGCACTGCGCATGTCGGGCACTGCACCATTCAGGCATATGGCCCTGTAGGCCTCTGCTGCTCTTAGAGAGCCATGGACCTAGTCACCACCATTTGCCACCATCCTGTTGTCTACATAAGACAAGGGTTTCGATCCTCGCCACAGTTGTATTTCTATCTTGCTCAGAGCAAGTTCAGATGTATTAGATTATCAAGTGTTTAAATACACCTTGGGCTCTGTGGTTCAATCCCACGTCATAGTTCTAGCTATTTTGACCTGTCCTCAGGAGGTTGGTGTCCAACGCCACGTCCCTCACTCACCCACTCCTGACACTACCAGTATTGTCATCTTCACCTCAGTATTTCTTCCGCACTGTCCAAAGTTTTCCAAGGTATCCGCGAGCAAAGCAACGGGTGGACCGAGCGCTATTTCGATGAGTTTGCGCGAACCGACTCGGCAAGGCTACATCGCGCTCCTCGACCATGCTCGAAACTGAGGGACAACATGTAGGGAGGGATATCACCGCGAAATTTAATTGAGGTCACGAGAAACGATATTTACGCGTATGAAATGCATCTGTACGATTACGTGCTCACCGGATTTGCTTCACGCTATCTCGCTGACGCGGATGATTACTGAGTGGCCGCCGGCGAGGTTTTGTTTTTACTTCCGCGAGACAGAAGCGTCCGTCCACTCAAGACATTGTCGCTTGTTAGTCTTCACTTCGAGTGAACTTCAGACTGCCAGAGTTTGATCACCCATTCATCGTCTATCATCATACGTCCGCAACGTCCTCATGGTGCTACACGCCCATGAGCATACCAAAAGCTAGGGCAAGAGTCAGGGAATGTTTCAATCGAGATCACTGATGGACTACAGACATACACCAGAGCAAGTGCTGTAACGTCAGCGCTAATTCCGTCAGCATACGGAAGGCGGGCTGTGGGAAGTGTAACTGAATGGTCAAACAGCTACTGTCGTATTCTGACTGCGCGTTTCTGCCGCTTCGGGCACAGAAGGCATTGTGGAGACCAACCAGCCACGCAAGACTCCGGAAGGAGTCGGAGCGTAGTACGATCCGGAAGTCAGGGTGCTGGCTGGCCCAGTCGACACCGCCCGAGACTTCATAGAACCGTCCGAAAACGCTTCTTCCGTAATCGCGTCCCACTCTACGCCTATGACCTCTTTCCCTCCTATTTCCATGAAAGCATTCTAGACTTTGTGGAAAGCTGCGGTTTCTGACCGGGAAAAGCAACCATATCTGAAGCCCGGCTCCCGTCTCTTTTTTTAGCCTTCCTTCCAGTGCTCTGCGGAGCTCAAGTTGCAACGATTCACAGATGGGGCCTGTTCCAGACAAAAGACTTTCTTGCCTACATCTCTGAATGAAGTCCTTGTCAATCATGCCTTTCTCACTAAGTGGTCGAGGGTATCAGGTGACACAGAAATCAATGTATCAGCTGGAGGTCCTAAGAGGTCCCTTGAATCCCGGTGAAAGTCCCCGACAACGACTCGCCATCGTATGGCTTCAGCTCTAACATGCTCGCAACCCTCTCCCTTACAATTCTTGATGGGTGGCGCTGGTGCTGGCTCTGGAGCCGCCATGCTAGCTCTCGATTTCGGCATAGGGGTTACTGGATGCGGCAGGATGAGATGAGGGTCTTTCGAAGTCATGGTGTATGGGGGTGTAGAAACTTCAGGAGAATATGGAGGATGTCGCTGACAACAGTAAGTATCAAGGGTCCAGTATTCCCCTCCAAACCTTGAGCCGTTCCAGTCCTTCAAACAATCTCTCGTCAGAGCTTGCTGGTATGACTGACATTCAATAAGGGGAATTTCGCAATGGAGCCATGTAATTCTGTCAAAGGAAACCAGTCATAAGTCGCAAATTCGCTATCTCCACTTCACTAACCTTACTGAGCTATTGCGGGTGAAAAGGCTGACATCGAAGAGTAGGCACGAAGAAAGAACGCAAAATCTAGCCGGGACTTCAGAAGCACGAAAATGAACGGAGTTATCAGTAAATCTCGCTGCCTAGCCATAGTGACGCGGCGGGCTTCACCAGCATGGTTGGCGTCCGTCTCAGGATTGGGTGCTCCTTGTCTGATGAGCCGAAGGACTCGTGACCATTAGCGTCCAACCGGTATAGGTCACCAAGATTGATCAGCTATTCACTACGATGTAGCCAGATCGTCGGTCAGAACACATGTGCCATCGTGAAAAGCTGGAAGCCTTGTACTGCTTTGAAGGTCAGACTCAAAAAAGGCAGTTTATGGTCATCAAGCGAGGCCCGACTTGTTTAAAATCTGGATTGACGGGCTATCCGAACTACAAGGAACGATGTCTTACGTCTTCAGAGGGTCTCAAAGTATGGAATGCGGCATAAAATTCAGTCACATACGGTATCTACTGCAGTAGAGCTGGCTCATCGAGTCAGATATCTGCGAACAGTAATGCGCAAGGCGCAACAGTATCGAATCGCTGAAAATCCCATATGCTGGAATGTTCGACTGACCGGGGAGTCTCGATGGTGTTATGAAGTAGAGCGGTAAGGCGGATACCTCTAGCCATCCGGAGGGGATCGCAGAGACGCTGAGACTTGAAGAAGCTTTCTCTTCTATCTATCTGTAGCTCGATCTATCCATTAACGTGAGGGAAACCTATCATCCTTCATGGTGTCTGAAAATCGTGACTGCAGTGTAGCCTCGGAGGGGCTCATGTGGTCACAGAGAAGTCGCATGTCTCTAGCAATGATTTTCGATCTACAACCCTAGGCACCACCTGCGCGGCGATCTGGCAATACTAGCGGTTCAGAAGTATTTCCGATGGTAAGGCATCGCTCGGATGCTCAAGGTCATCCCACCTTCAGCAGTCATCGTCGGCCCATACAAACCAGCAGACGAATTCGAACCCTCTCACAATGTATCCGACAGCCCACGGCCGTGCAGGATATGTCGCCACGGTCTCCCCCACACGTGTGCTGACAAAAGGTACGTTGCAAATGTCCTGAGTCGCTAGACTATGATCGTGTGCTATAGAAATCAACGGTGGATCACCGAGCCAAAACAGCTTGAGGCTTTTCTCAAGTCTCCTTAGCTTCTCGTCCGCCACCTTGGGACCCATTCCGACAGTTTGCGAGTCCGTATCTCCCCATATGATGAGTTGATACGGCCTGAGCATCGCAACCGTCAGTTCGTCCACGCCAAGAATCGCCCGAAGTTTCTCTCGGAACCTGTCTGTACAGGAGAAGTCTGAAGCGTGGCTCAGGTGAAGAAACTGAATCTGGGGCGGCAGTCGCCAGTTTGGATCTGACATGTAGGATGTCACAATCTTTTTCCTGCGTGTCTGGCCAGGCAGATCCTCCACGTCCGCGTAGAAGTAGATGTGTAATATCGCACCTGTAGATTTCCCTGGTTCCGTGCCATGAGAGTTGACAGAGTGCTGACTGTAAGATGGGACCGATGCGAGCGACGTGCAATCTGTTACCTGTTCATACGATGAGCCATCGCTCAGAGCCACTGTGCATGTATCAATTCCCTCCTGTTTTGCGCCCGGCGTGGTGAACCGGCCACTGGTTGGAGGACAGAAGGACTGTGCACTCGGCGGTGAACGTCTTTGCATGCTGAATACCTTGATTGACAGCTGAAGTATGCCCTGTTGCATCGCGTCAAGTATAAGGAATGCGTTCCTGCCGTAAATAACCTATCACGTATGCATATACCGTATCTCTTGAGCTTTTGCTTAGGAAACGCACATAGCCCTTTCCCCCTGAAAGGTACAGAACAAAGGAAAGCAATATAATCTTTCATATGGTGCTACGTCAATCATCTACTGAGCGGGTAAGAGCCAAGGACATGCGATTTGCCTTTAAGTGCTGACATAATCTCGTTTGTACAGCTGTAACATAAACGGAGCCTGGTCCGGCGACAGTAGAGACCTTCTGCGAAGCGTGCCCTGAATGTCATCCGCCTGACACGCCAATGATACCACTAGGCTATTATATCCGTTCCTTACAGCATAGACCTTTAAGCGCCTAGCCATTGACCCGAGAGTAGCATCCTGTGATCAAGGTCCAAGTCTCGCAAAATTGCGATGATAGATGCTTGACAACGTCGGTTCTCACTCATACTCTGCTTCGTCTTCTCCACAGTCCTCTGCGCTCACCGCTATCACTGCAATCGTACTTCTCTCATCCGATCTACCATCGATAACCAGCCCGTCTCATCATCCAAGCAAAACCTTACGAATCTTCCGGAAGGCTTAAAATGTAATATCGAGTTTATCACGAGATGGTGGCGGAGAATGTGCTGGAGGTCCTGAGATTCGCCTTAGAGACCTGAGAGTGGAATATTCCAAAAGGAAACTGCAATAGGACCGGCTAACGTTGGTACCGGACTAGTCAGAAAATGCGCCGCGCGAGTAAGTCGAAAGGCTTAGGGTCTATTCAATCTTGCTCGCCGGCTTCTGCAACGGTAATACGCTTCTTCGTGACACCTTTCCTGCACCGGCGCGCTCACCCTTGCTGGCGTTAGCCGTGAGGATTTGGGCGTGCAGTTACTGATTGGTAGGTTTGCTCGCTTTGTAGGCTCGTAAAGCAAGGTGCTCATTCGCTCAAACTCCGCTTATGCTTCAAGTCCTCGACCTGCTACTCGAGCCTCTCGTCTATTTTTTGACCCGTTTCGATGAGAATCGCCCCTTCTCCCGTTTCGGGACTATCTTGGTGGCCTCTTCGTCTCGTTGGACTTGCTATATCCACATGCCCAGTACAGTTTTGAGGTCTCGATGGAGAACACTCGCAGTAAGCGTGATTGCAACAGATCTCTTCTACACCTTCTCGTGCAATGGAGGGTTCTCACGGGCCTTCCGGGCAGCGGTACGCATTTTGTTGCGCGCTTGTGGCGTGCCTCAGCAGCATGCCTATATCACACCCGCCTGCCGCCGAGCGGGCCGTATTGTAGCGCACTTCGTGGTGCCCTAAGGGATTAGCGGAGGGGCAGCACAGAAGTAGCTTTTTTGAAGGCTATTCAGGTCGAGCGCCACCGGCGGAAGAGCCTGTAAGGCTGAAGGCATGTAGACGGGCGGAGGGGTGTTAGGGGAAGCCGGGATTATGTGTCAGTAGCATCCCTCATAACCGCCATGGAGGAGGGGATCCGAAAGGTCAGCTGAACTGCCGTTACATCTCTCACGTTCAACGCGTCTCCGCGTTCGTGAAAAAGGTCATTACTGCTGCTTTCTGCCGAACGAAGAAGCAGTGTCGTCTAGAGAAAGCTACACGTGAAGCAGATGGTGACAGACATCCTTACAGATACTGGTATCTCGAGGAGATGATGAAAACGCTGTTCTCGCGACACCTTGTACGAATATGTCAGGCATATGGAGATCTTGTACATACATGTCGACCTTGGCTACAACCTAATTTTCAGGTCCAGCGATCTAAAACGTAATGGGGAAGCTTTAAGTGAGGAGGGAGTATAGGGGACGAGCTCTACTCTCCACGAAGGTAAATCACGCTGAAATCTCCGAAGGATTCTTGATCTCGAATTCCGGGTCCATCAGTGCTAGGTGTGGTCAGCCAGGTGCCAGTCTTGCCTTCGGTGACCCTGAAGCCTTGTCTCGCATTGTCTTGGATGATGTCAAAAGACAGACCGATAGCAGTCATCCCTCCTAGGTTGTCATAGACTCTTTGCACCTGTGCACCTTCACCGGGGAAATAGTAGAGCCATTGCACTAGAAGAACCTGGACAGTGTACAGTCCATTCTTACAGCGAACGCCCTTTTCCTTCTCGCTCCAAGCCGCATCGAAGAAGCTGTGCAGCGCTGTTCTGGACCCTTTAGTAGACCCCCCGTGCAACTCGTCTTCAGCCAATCTATCCCGATGAAGCGTGATGATGGCAATCGCGGAAATGAAGGGTCTAAGCGAGCTGAAGGCAGCAGGCTTTTGCCGTCACTTACCGTTGCAAATCCGCACCTTGATTGTAGCACCAGCATCTCAGGTTGTCACAGTCGAACTGTCCTGGGACGAGTATCTGGTTTGGATTGGTGAAGAAAGACATCTCGATGAATGCGTTTAAGATGGCGTGCGAGCAGGAATATCGGTGGCTCCCCTAAATGGTCAATGGTGGTTTCTCGTCCGCTTTGTAAATGCATGGTCAAGCTATTATATAGTGTCTCTCCCGCATTTGCCACTAGGGGATTTGTAACACAGGGGAAAGAATAATGGAAGTCTCAGTAAAGACTGAAGGGGAAGGCTATTCCGAAGTGCAGGTGCGCAGATTCCATCTCTTCCATAGGTTCTTGAACGTGATCTACTGTCGGCACAGACAAACAGAGGCTGTATGGCCACGATCTCCCCTTGGGACATCACAGTCAATCCGATGACCAAAATGCATCTACCGCAGGTAATCGAACGCGGAAATGAAGTTCCATTTGAGATCGTGGAGCCATAATGCTATTACTACTCCTTTCTGCGAAAAGAAGAGGCAATACTGCTATACCTATGTCCCATGTGCCGCCATTCATCCATGTATCTCCATATGACAGCTCATTTCCCTGGATTCGTCACCTTCGCACATCTCTCGCGTTCAACGCGTCCCGCGTTGGCGAAATGACGCGTCGAGCAACCACCGCCACTTTTGTTGAGATCGCTCATGAGTACTTCTTATCACCGCCTCATCCATCCTCATCCATACCATCAACTACAATCAGCACCATCCTCCTCATCTCTCATCTTGCACCACCGTCTCTTGGATCTTGGGATTCAAGAACCTCGCCACGCAAGACATCCCCACCGCGCCAAATATCCACCATGGACCCATTCAGCAGCCCTCTCACCGCTCCTCCCACCTCTCCTCAATCCCCGATGTCGCCCATCAAACGCGGCCTGAAACGCAAGACATCCCAGTCGGAGAACGACAGCTCCCGCCCCACCGTCACGGAAACACCGACGAAACGCGTCCCCGTCATCGACCTCTGCACGCCGTCCCCCGCCGCGGGAAAAGTGTACGATCTGTTGGGATTGGGACGGAGGCCGTTGGCGGACGTTGGAGTACCGAACGCTCTGCTGTCGGACGCAGTGGCGATGGAGGGCAAGGCGGGGGAAGTGGGAAAAGAGAAGGAGAAGGGGAGTTTCGAGGGGTACTTGGCGTTATGTCGGATGACGAGACAGGCGTCACAGAGGTCTGCGCCGACGCGTCGAACGGTCACGAATTCCTTCGCACCACCCTCGGTATGGACGGAGAAGACGAGCGTGGATGGACCAGCGGAACCGGCAGTGGACAGTAATGCGGAAGGCGGTTCGGAGGTGGCAGAGACGGAAGAAGAGAAGACGCGTCGGCTGCGGGAATACCGGGAGAGAAACGTCCGCGCTATCGTGGGCAGGTCACGAGGTGCGGTAATGGGAGGACGAATGCCGGCGGGCAAGAGCATGCTCCGCACCGCACGAATCACACGAGACGCAGCATCAACTCCGGAATTCATCACGTCAACAACCTTCGAGTTCCCAGAAACCTCTTCACCTCCGTCAACATCATCCCGCCCATCCACATCCCTCGTCCAAGTCGACACACTCCCCCGCCACCGCACCCACTACCTCGAGTCCTTCGTCAGCCACCAGCACGAGGACGTCATGTACGTCGAGCCGAATCCGGAACACGCCGCGTTCCGAAGGAGGGATTGGAGTCCGGTGTACGCGTGTGCTTATAGTCATGGTATGTCCCTCTCCCCTATCGCATCGAAAGAGCGCCGCTGATCCGTCTGCGTAGCTTCGAAACGAGAGAACAACGAAGGTCCGAAGTACCTCGCCCTCGCATCGGAATCCGGCACGATCAAACTCGTCGACACGCGGTACAACGCCACACAACATCAATCGTCCGCGCCGGGCACCTACTCTACGGAACTCTACCCTCACCAGAACGCCATCTTCGATGTGCAGTGGGACGAGAAGGACGAGAGGTTGTTGACGGCGAGTGGGGATCAGACGGGTGCGGTGCATCGTCTTGGAGAAGGGGAGGTTAGGCGGGATGCGGTGCTGTTGGGGCACACGAGCAGTGTGAAGACATGCGCGTGGTACGATCAGAGTACGTTCTCTTCTCTCTCCTTCCTTATTCGTGTGCTAACGCTGCGCGGTAGACACGGTCCTCACCGCCGGACGCGACGGCAACATCCTCATCTTCGACCTCCGCACCACGGGCTTCTGGGCCGACTCGGACGGAATGGACGAGCAGCGGTTCGCGCGCGGGACACAGGGACACGGAGCGGGCGGGTATTGGGATATGGACAAGATCATGCCGGTGATGACGGTTCGGAACGCGCATGGGGAGAATTGCGGGAAGAAGGTGTCGGCTGTGAGTACGCTTGTGAGGAAGTGGTGAGCAAGTGCTGATGGGTGTTACAGAGGAGCGCCGTGCGGAGCGTGACGAGTTTGTTATCATCGCGTCTGGCGGATCGGCGGATGGGTGAGTTCCTCCTGTCCTCCGTCTCGAGCACGGCTAACGCTTCGCGGCAGCATCGTCAGATTCTGGGACTTGCGTGCGAACTTGGCATCAAGTCGACGTATCTACGTTTCGGAAGCGGCCAATCAAACGCTGGATCGGACGGCGGATAGGGGCAAGCGGAGTCGAGGCGTAGTGTCGCTCCTTGAAGCAAAGGGGAATGTCTACGCGATGTGCAACGACGCTCGGTATGTCTCTCTTCTCGCAGTCTGACGCCCTTGCAAACTCCCGCACAGAATCCACTCTCACTCCATTCAGTCCCCGCAACTCGCTCTTCCGACATACTACACCCACCCAACCCTCAACAACTCATCCTTTTACCTCAAACTCGCCGTCTCACCGTGCGAAAACTTCCTGGCGTGCGGCGCATCAGAGGGCCGATTCGTGACGTGGGGTATCGAGCGAGATTTCCTAGGCAGATGGAATTGGACGAAAGGAAAGGGAAGGGAAGTCGTGAATGCGATCGAGGGTGTCGAGTGCGGCTGGGGCGGTCATACGCGGCAGGTCGGAGCGATGGATTGGGCCGTTGATCAGGTATGTTCATTCAGTCTCGTTTCTACACAGGTGCTGATGTGTGCGACAGATTGCTACAGGGTCGGATGACTACTCCAGTCGTGTATGGAGACCGGATGCGCAAGTGTTGCAGGAGATGAGAGACGGGTCGTCGGAAGGTAGTTACTGGGCGGGAAGCGTGAAGCGATGAATGAAGCCAGAAACATGGAGTGGTTTGGGGGATAAAGTATGGTGAACGCAACAAGTTGTATACAAGTACTGAGCATTGCATAGCATGATCTTCTCAATGCTGCATCTGACGCGAGAGGCTCTTTCACGACAAGAAGTAACTGAATCGGGCTTGAGACCTGGAGGGAGCACAAATGGATCCCCGGCGAACAAACAGAGGAGGCGTACGAGATTGCCAGGCTGGCCTGATCAGAAATCTGCATTCTCAACAGGGAAGCAGCGTGCTGAACCTTGCGGAAGCCGTCTTTCGAGCGTGCTCCCGGTGTCTTGCAGCTTCGAGCAAGGCGATACCGCGAAGAATATTTCTTGTCGTGCCCTGCGCGACTGACTGCGATAAGCATAGGATGCGCTCCAACGTGTCGTGTGCCACTCACTTGCTGATGAATTGCTTTGTTTCTGCCGTGCCGGAAATCAGTTGTCAACGAGTTGCAGCATGCAGCATGCGATGAAAAGCAATAACCGGCATGGTATACCAGATTTAGAAAAACGGGAACTACATACGGAACTACAAGTTGGCACTGAACGTATCTTGGAGTAGTCTAGAGGCTACGCGACTACACCGCCATTCTTGCCATCAGCACACCAAGGCATTTGGGCTATGGCACAACGTAAATGGTGGAGATTCACTGGGCAACTTCCGCTATTGCCGCCATCTTCCAGTTGGGATCCATAGTGGCCGAATCACCTGACTGTGTGGCTTAAAGCTTGAGGATCCGTTTTGGCTATTACCGCTATCTCCCAGTGAAGAACTTCCAGAGTCTCAGTTCCCGAGTAAACTTGGTTTGATACTTATGTGCTATTACCTCCTATGTCGTTGCTGAAAAAGGTAGTCTCTGTGATCCTTTGAACGTTTCCCCTATCGTTCAATTCTGATTGCTAATCTTTGTACATGCGAACAAGTATATTAGTATGCAGCAGCGGACAGAGACATAATTGCCCTGACCTCTTGGAAGCTTCCCCTAATTTCTATTTCCTTCTACTATGTCAGCCAACATGTCAGCCTCCAAAGAGGAAATTCCTGAAGAGCCAATGTCCTGGACCAGTCATGTCATCCATCCCCCTCATACGCCTTTGGATGATGAGGACAATGATGCAGATTCCAGATTGATCAGGTGAGCAGAGACCGTCACGAGCCGGTGGAACCTATCAGTACATCATCTTGACTCCTTTCTATGCACACTAACCAGGCAAAGGAGGCCCAAAACGGAGCGATATCTTGCGCTGGCTAATAACCTGGCAAATGAGGCTGAGCTGGCAGCTTCTGAAAGGTGGTTCGGATCCGAGCAGGTCCAAACGAATCCGCAAGGACGACAACAGAAATGGTGGAACATTTACTCAGAGTTGCTGCAAGTGATTAGCCTTCTCACTGCCAACGATACATGGTATAATCCTGAGAACATTCCCCCGAAAGAGCGATCTGGCTCTTCCGAGAAGCTTCAGGCTAAACTATTGCATGACGCCAAAGAGGTATTCGAAGATCACAAGGCGACCGTCGGCTACCCTTACACTTTTGAACAACTGCTCAAGGATCCTGAACTCAAAAGAAGGCTGAATGAGAGATGGCACGAGTTCTTCGTTAACCGGGGCGCAATACACCTCGGTCTGGACATATCACAGGTCGAAGATATCCAGGTTCATCAGCAGGGCCGTGATGAAACGTTGACTATCGCCTCGGCCGATTGTACGGCGACAGCGCAGGAGGAAGAAGCCTGCTCCGAGGCTGAAACTGAGTCTAGCAGGGTCTCGACCCGGGGACGCCTCACCTGGAGGAACACCCGAAGACAGTGGTCATTCGCCTTTGAAGGGTCGGAGGATATTGACACCTTGGATAGGAAGCGACATTTCCCCTCGATCACCGCTGATGCCGAGCCTGATGCGTCGCTCGGGGGCGCGACGGAAGATGCCCTTCCAGCGCATGCTGGCAAAGGTAAAGGCAAAGCTGCTTGACATCCTCCTCATTTAGTAGGATCTCTCGGTATTTCTTCATGTTTCCCTGTACTCGAGCGCACTTCCATTCTGTGATTTCTGTCTAGCTTCAATCCTTGTAGATCTAGTTTTCTTACTCTGATAGTCTCCTGTTGTTCAGACCTCGGGCTCTTCCAAAGCTGATGCATTTTGGGATAGAGGAAGCCTTATTATATCTCTGATTGTGCCTTGTTCACGCTCACTCCCGCTCAAGGTCAGACGCGGTGGTTGTACGAGAGCACATGACGTCCGCTCATCGGCTCAAGGCCCACTTTTATCGTTCGGCCTCTGTGTGATTCATAGCTCTCGGTAGTCTTCTGTTTGTCCTCGAGTCTCCGGCAAAGTCGAGGGGGACTTGAAACATAATCGGAGAGTCTGCTATGTTTAGATGCTGCACTAATGTACAATGCCGGCTCAAGCAGTTGCTGACTGGACACTCACCCAAACTATGATTGGATCGGCTGGGAGGACTCCCTGCATTTCCGTCGGTGCTCCTGCCTGGCTCCTTCCTGTCTGGCGGTGTTGTTGTATTGAAAGGTGACTAATCGTGGACATACCAGTCAGAGCTACATAGCGTTACACGACTTTCGCCGAGCTCCAGCACTTCCCGTCCCAGCATTGCCTATGCTGCTTCTGATATAAGCTCTCACAGGTCGTCCCTCGTTATGATACAGGTATCCGTTTCTACGGTCAGACCTTCCACGGGAAACAAAGACAAGCCAGGAGTAACATCGTGCTATCAGCTCTGTGTGATCTACTATGATCCCCATTGCACGAATTCGAGACTCGGGCGACAGGGCTCCTGCTTCCGTCGTGGAGTTGAATCGGCAATGGACGGTCGACATTCCACACAGACTCGTAACTGTCCGCGAGCACCCTCTCGAGAACTATCACACCGTCGCAGGCTCAGCTGCTCGTGAGTCGATAGGCGATGGAACTGGCTTGCGGAAGACGAGATTCCCTTGCACCTTCTGTCAAAAGCCAACCCTTTGGGCCCGCCCAGGGTATCGGTATCTGGAGAGACAGACACAGGGTAATTCCCTGATTATTCGCATAGACGACATCTTTCAGCTCTTCATCCAGCTCTTCAGCAGCTTCTTCAGCCGACGGCGTCCACCTTCGCACCTTCTTGCACTTTTCTCACGCTCATCCCTTTCGCTAATCAGATAAAAATTCGCTCCCGTTACAATCACCCTGGTTCCGTCACCTCGGCGCACTTGGCGTTGAGGATGTGAAAGACTTTCTTCATCCTAGATGAATCCTGGGTTGATTGCGTCAGCCAAATCGGCTATCAAAACGGGCCATATTGTCGGTATTGTCGGTGTAGCCGTGTTGGGTAGCACCCAGAACCACTCTGCACGTGACCAAAAGAGACAGAGAAGTGTGCAAACCAGCCATTTCTGGAATCTGAATGTCGTCGTCTCTCGGGACATATATGGCCTTGAATGCCAGAGGTCCCCGGTGACTTCGCGGGTAGTCTCGCTAGCTGTCTCGCTTCTTGCAGCTCTTCTTTGATGATAGCTCGTCTGCTGATCTTCCGCCTGGGGTCTCCCGTCTCTTCTTCCCGCCGATGATGCGAAAAAACGGTGACGGCTGGTGAGTGCCCATATGTTATATACCCTCGTTATCATATCTGATAACCATTTGCTCCCTCTCGATATGCTTCATCCTCTTCCTTCGACCTCTCCACCACCATGTCACCATTCTTTTCTCGCTCAAAACCTATAAAACCCAGAAACGACGCTCGTTTGAGTGGTTCCTATTCCGATGAGGAATCCGGCCTCGTCGACGATGTTAAGAGGGAACGCAAGTTTGTGCGCAAGTTGGATGCCATCCTGGTAACATGGGCGTTCTTTGCCTACCTGATGAAGGTAAGTTGAGTACACGGTCCGAAAGTCGACTTGGGCTGACCTTCCATCAACAGATGATTGACGGAACAAACTATAAAACGGCCTATGTGTCAGGCATGAAAGAAGACGTACATCCCGCTCCTCGATCACTCGTCGGAAGCAGCGCTGATGCCAGTTCTCCTAACAGATGAAGATGAACAACAACGAACTCAACTTCCTCGACATCTACTACCGGATCGGATACGCCATATTCCTGCTCCCATGTCAAGTCATCCTTACCAAGGTCAAGCCGAACTGGTGGCTGCCCTCCAACGAGATGGCGTGGGGTCTCATGACCGGTAAGTGTCGGTGCGAGGCCGTCGTACGATGCACTGACTGGATTGCCGTCCTGCAGCGTTGATGGCCGCCGCGAAGAACGTCAAGATGATGTACGTCCTGCGGTTCTTCATTGGTGTCTTCGAGGCCAGCTCGTACCCCGGTATCATTACGATCCTCTGTAACTGGTAGTACGTACGGCCCCTTCCACCGTCTTCGGCGTCCGCTCATCCGTCCCTATCATTCAGCACCCCTCGTGAAGTCGCCGCACGGATCGCCATCTTCAGCGCATCGTACCCCGCGTCGGCCATGTTCGTCTCGGCCATGCAGGCGAGTTTGACAAAAACGCTCGACGGTCGTTCTGGCATGTCCGGCTGGAGGTGGCTGTAAGTCATCTCGATTCCAATGCGCTCGACCGGATACTTATACCTGTTCATAGGTTCATCTTTAACGCCATCATGACGTTCATCGTTGCCGCCGCCGGATACCTCATGGTATGTGTTCACCCTCACGTTCCCCTGCTCCACCCACCGACAACCTTGCTACAGGTCCCCGACTCGCCCGGAACAACCAAGATCTTTTGGATGAACGAAGAAGACAACAAGATCGCCTTGAGGCGTATGCAACGAGCCGAACGTCTGCCCTCGACCGTGAGTACTCTTGTTCTCAGTTCGCGGAGTACGGCTGACCAGAGTTTGTAAAATAGAACTACAGCTGGGCGTTCGTCAAGAAGCTGTTCAAGAACCCGATCACCTACGTCTTTGTGTTAACTTATGCGTAAGTCACTCGTAACCGTTCGCCTCGGACGCGGACTGATCCTCTCTGTTCCCTGTAGTACCTGGAGCTGGAGCCAAGACTCGAACGGATGGTTCGTTCTTTTCCTCGTGAGTCTCCACAAACTACTCCGCTTCTTGTCCCTTACCCGTCCTCCCGTATCCAGAAAGCAGTCAAGAAGGCCGACGGCACCAAACGGTTCAGCGTCGCCGAAATCAACGCGATCAGCATTCCGGCATACGCATTGATGTTGTTGGCCATGTTGCTGTTTGCGTACGTGCATGCCAAGACGGGATGGCATACGGTTTGGGTTCTGGTTCAGGAGGTGAGTGCGCGTTGGCAGTGTCGTAGGAGATGAGGCTGACGTGGTCGTCTTAGGCAACGCTTCTTATCGGTGTCATCATCTTGACCGTGAGTTACCACCTTGCACTGTCCCCCTACCCGTACTGACCCATTCCTCCCAGATCTGGCCACCAGCATTCGCTACCAAGATGGTTGCTTTCTTCCTTCTGTTCTGTTCAAACGCCGTCGGACCCATCCTCATCGTAAGTGCCCCGCGTCTGTTGTCGATAAACTCGTTCTAACCGTCACGCCACATAGGGATGGATGTCTGAACACTTCCGAACGCCAGAAGAGCGAAGCATCGTCATCGGTCTCGCCGTGACGTTCGTCTTCCCCATGTCTGCGTGGATGTCCAGTATGTCGACTCCTTCACTCGCATAGAAGCACGACTGACCCATCTTCCTTAGTCGTGTTCTACCCCGCTAAACATGCACCCATCTACCCCATCGGATACAAGGCGCCCATCGGCTTCTCACTTGCTTGTATCACCTTGACGCTCGTCTTCCGCTGGCTGTCGATCCGAGATCACCAGCGCAACAAGCTCGTTCAGTCGGAAGATGAGAGCGTGAGTGGCGAAGAATACGGTGTTGGACAGGACGAAAAGGCGATGGATGTGGACTCCAAGGGGGAGACCGCTGATGTGCCGGAGCTCGGCAATGTCGAGGCTTCAAAACGCTCGTAGGGCAAACAGTGTAACAGGGTAATCAAGTATATTACATCAAGCATCATATACGTGTCATCGACGTAGCAGCCCTGCTTGGCGCGTACACAAGATCACAAAATCACAAGCATATACGTGTGCTGGTCGTTCAAGTGTGAGGTGCACCGCGCGAGACCATGCGTGCAACGCGGTCGATCGGTGCGATTGAGATGGCAAGTCCACTGCAAAGAAGGTGCATCAGGCGTTTGCGACCGATCTATTTGTTAACGTACAATGATTTTAAATCAATACCGCTCCGAATAATCTCCAGTGTGAGGCACCGCCATCTTGAAAAGCTCTACATCGGCTCGATCCGGAGGCGAACCTTCGCCATACACAGGCTCGAAGAAAGGGTAGCCGAATCTGTTGAACCTTCTCTTGACGAGCTGCGGATTGATGACCCGCGTGACATGGTCGGGCTGTTGTCGAGTGCACTCTGTCCCGTCCCCGACACTCTTGCAGTACGAGGCGATGGTGACCATGCTGGGTTCGCATCGAGTAGCGGCAGCACACGTTCCTCGGGTGGTGTAGATGACGTCAGGCACAGTTCCCTGTTCCCGCTGAATAGAGGCGATAGCATCGAGAAAGTCGTCCTTCGTGGCGGGAGCCAGATCAGGGTGCCTTCTACATTGCCCGTCGGTTGTCCTTTCGATACCGTGGGAGCAGTTGCTATTGTCGATGTCGATTTCGAGCCTATCCGCGTTGCTGAAGACCATGCAAAGCTTGGACAAGATGTCCCGCTGCGGACACATTTTGTCAGCCCTTCGCGAGGGAAGTCGATACGGAGAAAATGGGATACTCGCCCAACCACAGTATATCGCCCGCGCCGGCTTCGGTCCATCCGTTCTATCATATCGAATGGTATATCTAACAATCTCGAGGTCTGGCCAATGCTTGGCCGCCGAAGAAACAGCGTCGAGGTGTCGGGTTTCGCCATCCTGGGGATCCAAGCTTTGGACCAAATTGATCCGTCGGAGGCCACTGCAGTGACTGAGGAGCTTGCGAATATTTTCTCGCACTTCAGCTGCTGGGCTCGTCGATTGTATCATGTAATTCAGGTCATCTTCGAGGGTAAGAGTTCTACGACAAGTAGAATTAGGATGTCAGCAAATAATGCAGGGAAAGACCATTTGCCCGAATTCGAGGTACCTACACAATGCTTGAAAGGATTCCCAACGGTATTGTATTGCAGATGAGGCCAGGGTTGAGAGAGAGCGTCAGGTACAAGTGCTGATATGGTCGAAAGTCGGTAATCACTTGTCGAATATAGCGGCAGGTTGACCAAAGTCGGACGACGTCCTGGAATTCTTGTTGTCTGCCACACACGTTACGCAGGTACACCGTTGATGGGTGCGTTGGTTTCGCAACCGCCGCAAACACGAGTAGAGAGCTGGAGAATAATACATTCGATGAATTCCCATGATCGAATTGAAGGTGAAGCACGATCAGCTCGATGAGCTCCGGCGGCAGACCGGTCAACGTCGTCGCGTGGTGGTCCTCCAAAGTGAATCCGGCCAGGGGCAAGGCTTCCTCGTCATCGGACCGCAGAGGCATGTTAATGAGGTTCTTCTTTCGGTAATCATCGATGTTAGCATATGAACGAGGTGACGATGCAGGAGGACTCACGTATTTGAGGCGATTTGCGGACAGCGAGGCGATTAAAGCGGAGAAGAATGCACGACGTCGAGGTCGACGAAGGGGATGGAGACAGCGTGCGATGGGCAACGTCGATATATACTGCGACGGATAGGAGAATATCGCCAGTGTCGGGATTTCGTTGAGCGATCGACAAAGCACCTCCTATCCTTCGAGGCCTCTTTACGGCGGAGCGCTTCCGACTGCAGCGGAACAAGTCATCGCCATCGAGGGATACCGCGGACGAGTTCACAACACCATCGCCAGAGCTGGGATCACCTTCATGGAGAAGTGAGTGATTGGTGATGAGTGCTGTTGCGTGTTGTCGTAGGGGACCAGACGTGGAGCGGAGACGCAAGGCCTTGCATTTTCGGCAAGAATGACGGTCGCAAACCCTCTTCCGGTGATCCACGCATCCTGTATATACCATCAGGGAGGTTGACATACGACGGCGTTGCAGCGTGCATACTGAGTGGACCGCACCCGTCCCGAGTGCAACATGACCTCTCTGCTGCGATCTCGATCGCTCCTGGACGCCCCATCCGCTTCTCCCTACTTGTGATACCAACGACTCTCCTCCGTCGGCTCCGTCGTCTGGAACGAAGTCGTACGGTTGCAGATGCCGTCGGAGAGCGAAAGACATCGGAGAGAGCCGGAAAATATCGTCACGGAACGTCGTCAACGGTGGTACGCTCGGCTGTTCCCAGTCGTCGCCTTTGCCGTTGAGCAGAGTATCGGAGAGTCGAGCATATGGTATGAGTCGGAGCTGTACGTCGCTTGTACATATACCGAGGAAGGGTAGTAAATCAGAAGGGCTGTAACCTCTTGACACCTTCAAAGCCAGAGCAGAGGCGGTGCGCCCCTAGACATCGAGCCGGACCGAAGTCCCATGGTCGAGGGATTGGAGATTGGAGAACTGTCAAAGTGTTTGATACTGGATTATAGGAACACAAGTCGAGCAGATAGTCGCTTCGTCCTCGACCATGTCACCTACTACAGCCTATCCACAACCTTCCCGAAATGACACGCTGGAGCGCTCTCTTGCGCGACCTCGAGCAGCGGCAAACGTCATTCCGACTCTTCAGCTCATCAGTCGCTCGCCTTTCCATCAGTTGCCGTCGGCCGTCAATCAAACCAATCTCCGAATTCCCCTTGTTCTCCCCGCTGTTCCGTCTAACCAGCTGTCTGACCGAAAACGATTATAGTCAAAAGGGGTCGCGCGCAGCCGATTACCACGGTCGTCACCGGTCTCCTCCTCTTCCCCGTCTTCTTCATCTACGAAACGCGCATCGACCTGCGTACTGCTCTCATACAGTTCTCATACCCTCCAGCATCTGGAGGATACGAAAGGTGTTGGCTCTTACGGTGATTTCGCTCGTGCCGTATTTCTGGTGAGTCCCGTCTCAGCGGTCATTTTGTTCCAGCCTCGCTGACGTTCGCACTCATGCCAAGAAGGGGCGGTTCCGTGGGGCGAAGTGGATCGGGAGACGAAACATCAACAACATCTTTTGATATTCAGTGGACCTCTCATTCCTTCTCGTGTGCAGTTGACTCACTCGAAGGGCAAGGTAGGCCAGGTCAGCTTTCCACGCACTGAGGTGTATCGATATTGATCGTACTCCTTGTGGGTGATGCATTCTGCTCTCCAGATCACATTCCGACCAGGTACTTCCCTACAACTTCAAGCAACATGGACGCTTCGATCCTCAACATGACTGGAACGGCAAACTCCGACAAGACAGCGTTGTCGCTTACGGACCTCCCTACGGAGCTGCTCGAGATAATCATCTCATTTATCGGATCAGAGCATCTCCCATCAGCAGTCTCTCCAGGCTGGGCGAGAAACATTCCAGGTGCCAATCCGAAGGCCTTTGACTTGAAAAGGGACCCAAATGTGGTGCATGCGGGAAATTGGCGACATCAAATCAAGAAAATGAGACAACTTGGTCAATTAGCATCGACCTGTCGCCTTTTCCAACAAATCGTTCGTTTTCCGCGACATCTGTTCATCAACCTTTACCCGCCGTCGCCGCAGCCATTCGGGACCCTAGGTCGGTCCATCGGCTACAACGCCATCGCAAACTCGGACGATCCGGGATTGATCGAGGTTTCATCGCAGCCGATTGGTCGTGTCTTCCGGTAAGTCATACCTCTCACGCCCGCTCTCCACCACTCACAGCTTCATCTGATCCGCAGGACCTTGTCACTCTATCTATGGCATCCACAACCCCGCGTCCCCAAGACCTGGGTCTACGACTGTCTTTTGCACTTCGCCAAACCCCATATCGAGAACGTCAACGTGGGTTTGCGGAACTTGTACTACGACCAGGAGGAGGGCATACAGCACCTGCAGGGACTCGTGGAGGGAGTGAAGAACGCACCCGAACAATGGCAACACATCAAGACGTTCAACTTGGCAGTCAGGCCGAGAGGACGTGAATACGCAAATCCGCGTAAACCAGCGGTCTTTTGTGTGAGCAAATTAGACGCGGATGTACCTCATGCGCTGATCATCGGTTGACCTCTATAGCAAGAAACTCTGCGCGACTTCCTCCAACTATTCAGCCATGCGAAGAAGATCAGCATCGAGATCGACTACGCGGACTTGGGTAGCACTCTTCCCTTCGCCGATGCCGCGGGTCTCCGCTATTACGTGGTGGAGGGCGAGGGCCTCATTCGAGGGGGAGACCGGATGGAGGCTTGTTCCAAAACTCGCGCCGATGTCAGTGGCGGATCTACTCGCAATTATCAACAAGCTGGAAGACGAAGGATTCTCCGTACCGGATTTCGACTTGTCGCTTCGAGCCGAGTATTTGAAGAAGAATCCCGACGGATCGCGGAACGACATTGCCGTCTCGAAGGTTGTGACAAACGTCAAGTTTCGACTACCGGATAACGGTGTTGCCAGAAGAGCGACGTTCGAAAATATCGAGATGTCCGTGGACCAGCAACGTGCGAATGAAGTGCACCGAGGGCTGTGGGCCAACGTCCAGTGGCGCACCGACTATGATGTTGAGGAGAGGGACGAGAAGTACTTTGAAGCTTTCCCCCATATGCGGGAATTCTTGAAGTAGCGTCGTTGCTGTATATTCTCTTGCGTAAGCTATTCAATTATGTGACCGGCGCCGTTGGTTGACCGTTAATCCGTAGGTCTTGCACAAACCGACACGGACGAGCCATCGCCATGGCCGCCGGTGGCCTTTCTGTCCTCCGGTTGGCATCCTAGACTCGCTACGGGGCACTTGGAGAAATCGAATGTACATGCATAGCAGATGGAAAGTGTATGTGGTATAGATAGTATGTCAAACAACATCGCGCGCTTTAGCGCTCTTCCGCGCGTCCCCCGTCTGCGAGTCCCGGTGGATGCAACACCTAGTCCATTCCTTCTATCGCAAATACAAGTCTATTCAACCCTATCGCCAGGCCAAACCCTTCATGTCCTCTGTCATAGCGTACACCTTGGAGAGTTCCTTCATATCCAGGTCGAGCAGAAAGTGTCCGTGCAAGGTTTTCGGTTCGCGCACCGTCGATGTCTGTTCCGATATTGCTCTTTCGGTCCCGGTATTGTAAACGCATGACTTCGAAATGCTCGCCTCTCCGGTTCCAGTCGGGGAAGCGAATCGAGAGGTCAAAGTCGGGGAAATCCTCCAATTCCCGAAAGCTGGGTACAGGTCCGGGTCGTCGTAAGGCTTCGTCGTGTTCGCTGATAAACGCTGCAACCTCGCTCGCGTCTCGGGGCAGCCATTTCCGGATGGTCGGGTCCTCGATGTCGAACGTGTGTAGCTCTTCTTTTTCCAAACCGTCGTAAGTGATGTGCAGATGGTTGCGGCACCGCGTCTTGAGTCCAGAAAGCAGGAACTGACGCAAGGGGCAGACCTGTCGAGCAAGTGTAGAAAGGTCACCTGTCAGCACGATGAAGTTTCACTCAAGACCAACATACCCAGAAGCTTTTCCTATGCTTCATATGTAAGCCTATCGTGAGCTCCATATCGACCGACTCGAGCGACGGCCACTTCTGATACACCTCCGCCAGTTCCCCAAAAGCCTCGGCCGTGCGGTCCTCCACCGCTTTGTACTCCTGCGTTCCTTCCAGCGAGCACTGTCGAGATAGCGTAAAGTGCCTGACGGCGGGAAGGCGCAGATGGGAGACGAGGAAGTGGAATCGCCAAGGGTTCCGGAGGTGGACGCTCGACACCGCGTTGTCGATCCGCAAGTCGAGGTGAGTGATGTTACTGATCCCGGTATGTTCGGGTCCAGAGATGATAGACGCCCATCGAGGATCGTGACGTGGCCAGGTATTCTTCCAGATGATTTCTAGACAACGAGCGTTGGGGTATTTGGACAGGAACTGGGTGAGAGAAGGTGTGTTTTTGCCCAGTGCGACGACATCGCTGAATATCATCGTGATCTTCCTATCGGCAGTACTGCAGTCAGCGACACGGAACTAGTTTGTTTCGGAAAACGACTTGCCTCACGGAACCCCTCATCACCTCTGGTATCGCCATACTAGCCTTGCACTCGTACTCGTCGTAATGAAGCTTCAAATTGTTCCAATAACCGAGTTCCTCCATAACGCTGCGCAGTTTGCGGCACACGAGCGAAAGGTAATAGGTGCTGTTGAAGCTCGGCCAGGGAACCAAGCGCTTCATCGGTGGTCGTTCTCGCAGGACTGACGGCCATTCCGCCATCAGCTCCTCCAGTTTGAATGCGCTCTCGTCGTCTCCAATACCCCGAAAGCCTTCCGTCAACTCGATGAACGCCGCTTCTCCATGCTCCATCTGCGCATCCGGATCTTCATCTTCGGAAGGTACATCGCTACTCGAGCCAGTCCATGTACAATCGCTGTCCGAGTCATCGGTCTCGGATGTAGCGTAATGGTCGTCGTCCTCGTCTTCGTCGTCGGCCTTGATTTCGTCGATTATTAGAGCGATGATTTGCGGTGGCAGGTCCAGGAGGGAGGTGGGCGTTGGCGAGGATGGCGATCCAGCAGGTTTGAGCTGCATGTCGATTACGAAGTGGAGAAAGGTATTGCCTCAGGTGGAAGGAAGGACAAGGTTGTATGCTTCAATGATACGACGCAAAGATGAACATGGATAAAGCTCGTCGATCGATTCCCGTGTTTCAGAAAGCGGGGATGTGTCAGAGACAACCTTCGTGTCTATAGGTCCTCCACAATGTTCATTCTCTCATCGTAACTCTGCTTACACGCAGCTCGGATCAACATTCCTCCATGACCAGGATGCAGCATCAGCAGATCACCAAACCGCCTCGGGACTGGAGCAGGAAGAGAAGCGAGGAAGAGAGCGGGGGAGGAAGAGAGCGAGGATGAGGTGATATCCGTTTACACGCGTCCCCGGACCGAAGAAGAACCGACGCCAACATGGGCTCACACTTGTCCCTGCGCCAACCCTCGAGCAATGCAACTATTTCACCACCCCGAAGTCGTTCAATCCGGACACTGGCAACGTCAGCTGAAACATCCAGACGCTTCACCCCGCCTCGCGCATACCTGACACTTGTCTCCAGGAATGATGACACTTCCTCGACATCTCTTCATCAACTTTATGGGACCTCACGTAGGCGGGAGAGTGCACAGGCCGTGAAGTCATGCGAGGAGCGACGCATGAGAGGAGATCGTATCGATGCCGTTGTACCCGATCGTTGAGTAAGTACCTTCTACGGGATCTGTCCGAGGGATCTTGCTAACACCCTTGGGGCACAGCACCTTATCCCTCGACCTATGACGTCCAGATTTCGTCCAGGAACGAGCATGGTACTACGACTGTCTTTCCCGCTTTGCAAGCGAAAACTTTCGACACTTCAACCTTGGCCTTCGCGAGACGTTCTACGAGAATTACTTTCGGGATCTGCTCAAGGAGCTCATACAGGGGGTACAAAACAATCCGGGAACGTAGAAGAACGTGGAGACGTTCAGCTGGTCAGGCAGGGCCGTCCGTGAGAAAGGTATCTACGACTGGGACAGTTTCTGGGTAAGCCCCTTCTTCCACGTCTGCTATTCGAACATCCCCACTGACCCCTGCCTCAACAGAAAGCCCTCCTATGCGACTTGCTGAGGACTTTCGGGCATACGCGGAAAGTCACCATCGACATCGACTACGGCGAGATGACAAGCTATTCCCCCAACCCACCGGAATACTTCGAATTCCACGTCTGCAATCGCCTGTTCGGGACGGCGGAACAAGGATGGACTTTTTCGCCGCGACTTGCGTTTTTGCGGAAATCGGCAGTCTTCGATTATCGAGGCGCTCGAACAGGAGGGAATTGAAGTTCCGGATTTTCGTCCGGGCGGAGTACCTGTTGCCGGAGCCGGATAGAGGAAGGGACGGTGTTGCTGTTTCCAAACCGATGATTTCTATCAAGTACCGGTGTCCGGGCAAGGATGATCAACAAGAAGCAGGCGATGGATCGGTACAGGAGGGCGAACCGGAATATCGGGTTGCGATGGCAGGACTCGACGGACTCGTAGACGACGAAGCGGAAGACAGCGCCGAACCAGAAGACGATGGCCTCGAATTCACCTTTGATCAAACATTCGCCAATGAACTTTATCGAGGGCTATGGGTGAATATGCATTGATTTACAAAGTACGACGTTAGAGAGTGGGATGACACGTACTTTGACGCCTCCCCGCATATACGGGAGTTCCTGGATTGACGCGATGAAGAATGCACACCTCTTCTCCAGTGAGTCTTGTCGAGGTTCAGATTGTCTCGCAAGCTGACCCCACCTCTTTAGATATGAATGGTTACATCGAGGGAACGGTCCTAGTATACTGATTGGCCTACCAAGGGCTGCATTTTCGCTCCGTTGTAGTTTACACCGTGTTTCAATGCGATACCTTGTCCTGTTCGCTCGCGCGTTCGACCCTTGAGCAAGCCGAGTCCTCACACCCGAGCCAGGATGCTGCTACCCGCGACCAACTAGTCGTCGACCGGACATCCTCGTACAGGGCATACAGGGTACTGTCGCACCGAGGTCGCGGTCCGCGCTTCATTGTTCAAGCATTGAGCGCAAGTCGATAGGAGGTATCGGATCTCTCGCAAAGGCCCTACTCCAGCCTCACTCTGCCCACCCATACTCTCGTCCCCCGACAGGCAACCTTGCTACGTTGATTGTCGCGGATCGACACAGCGAACCCGCGCCAACACCCAAGGCGAACCACGCCGCACTCGAACAAGATTATGATTCACATGCAATGCTAGTGTACCCCATACAACACTCTCCGTCGTCACCGCTGCCCGCCCATTCCCTGCATCCCGCCCTGAGCGTTCTGCAAGAACTGCGCCATCAACGCCGGGTTGATCCCGGCACCCATCCCTGGCGCGCCCATCCCTTGCTGTCCAGGCATATTCTGTTGCTGCTGGCCTTGACCCTGCTGCTGTGCTTGCTGCTGCTGTATTCTCTGTTGCGCCAATGCTTGTTGCATATTCATAAACGTCCTCGCTTGCTCCGATGTCATTCCCGTCGTTCCCGTCACTCCCGCACCGGCATTGCCCGGGCTCGGAAACCCTCCTTGCTGCTGCAACTGTGCCAGCATTTGCGGCGGTATTCGATTCGCCAGTGCATGTTGTTGCTGCGGATTGAGCCCCATCATCCCGAGCTGAGCCATCGCGGAAGACTGTTGCATCCCCGATTGGGCTCCCGGTTGCGTTCCCACTGGCGTCCCGGCGGCCTGCTGTGCACGTTGTTGCGCCGCAAACATGTTGAGCGCGGCCATCTGTTGCGGATTCATCCCTTGTTGTCGGAGGTACGCAGCCGCAGCGGGATTGAGATTCGGCGGGAACCCGCCACTCGAGGAAGTCGCATTCCCCATCGGATTCGCCGCGTTCATCCCAGGGGATCCGAACCCCTGCCCTTGACTCTGGGACGCCTGTTGTGCCTGTTGCGCCGCCAACATCTGCCTTTGAAGGAGATGTTGCTGCTGTAGCCTTGCCTGGGCCAGGGCTTCCTGATCCGCCTCTCCATGTCCCGGAGGTTGCGAGGGCGCACGTTGTCCGAGGCCCGAGACGCTGCGTTGTCTTTCCACGGGGTAACCTTGGACGCTTCCCCGCGGGGTGGGGACTTGGCGGTTGGTCGTGAGCATCGGCGAGGTTGATACCCTGTTTGTGGGTGTGTTGGGTGACGGTTCCGGAAGGCTCGCGGCGAACGCTTGAGGCGTTTGAGACGTCCGAGGCAAGCTTTCCCTCCTTGCGTCCATTGGGGAAGGAACCATCCCAATCGGCGGGGCCATAGGAATTGGCGGCGGACCCATGCTTTTCCGACCGGATGAAGAGGTAGGGCGAACTTGCAGGTGCGGACTAGTTTCCGGCCTCGGAAGACGACGGGTCTCTACGGGTGACTCCTCGACGGGCGGAGGGACAGGTGGCGTAGCCTGAGGAGGGGGTGATTGAGGTGGTGATCTTGTCGACTGGTAATAAAGACTTGATCCACGGTCGACTTGATACCTATGACAAAATATCAGCCCTTCTGCCTTCAACGGCTTCGAGTCACGCTGACGCGCTCGTACTCACATCTCGGTATTATCATCCCACTGCGGACCCCTCGCCTTCCTTGCTTCGACCAACAAATGATTCCTAACCCAGACATCAAGACCCAATCTCTCCTTTCACACGAGCGACTCACCACCAACTACTACTCCCCAACGCCAACCCGACCTCCCTCCTCCGTCTCCTCTCGGCCTCGGGCCCCTCCTCATGCACCTCCCGCTCCTGACCTCCGGCCACACTTCCAGCCGCAGGCGCAGGCGATGCCGCGATCCCGCGCGCGGCCAACTGTGCCGCACGTGCTTCCCTCGCGGCGGCAGCAGCGGCCTTTGCCTGCCAGTGGCCCGCCCATCGGCCGGTGCCTCGGCCGCGCGCTCGGCCACGCATGCCCTTGCCCAGCGGTGTTATCGGGTGGTTTGTCGTGTTCGGGGGAGTGGGGAGAGGGGTTGTCGATGGGAGTTGGTGGGTTTGTGATTGTGGCGTTGACGGGGAATCGAGGAAGCTGATTTCGCTGTCTTCACGGGTGAATGGGGTGCGTGATTGTTCCGGTATGAAGATTCCCGAATCGTTCCGTTCCGTCTGTCGGCCGTCCGCTGGCGTTTTGTGTACAGCCGACGCCTCGGCCTTGACAGCTCCCTCGTCTCCCGCCGTATCCACGCGCCGTGCCGCGTCCGGGTCGACGACGAGCTTGACACCGCGTTGTGCAGCGATCTTTTTCGCCAGAGCGATCACTTTTGGGTGATAGTGTTTCTTGGTGAGGACGGGGATGCCATTTGCGTCTGTTGGGGGCTTCGAAGAGGGTTTGTTGGCTGGTGAAGGGGTGCGGTGCGGTGGAGGGTTTGATGATGGTGGAGGATTGATCGCGGGCGGTGGTGTTTCGGGGATTTCACCGTCTTCGATGTCCTCGTCTGGCTTCCGGTCATCCTTTCCGTCCTCGTTCCCCGCATGTCCACCTTTCCCTTCCCCATCGACCTCTCCCCCATCGACCTCTCCGTTCCCCTCCTTCCCTCTATCCGCGTTCCGAACGTCTCCTCCGTCGACCTCGACGTCCTCCCACCACCCTCTCCCCAATCTTCCGACATCCGGCATATCATCCCCCCACTGCCGCGCGACCAAGTCCTCATCCACCGCCGGTAAGAGGAGGGCGATCGTGCCCTCCGTTGTCACCCTCGTCCTCTTCCTCTTTCTTCCCTTCTCCGTGGTGGTCCCGTTCTCCGGCCGTCCGTTCTCCGCGTTCGGCGAGGACTGGCGTTTTTGTGCTTGAGACGATGATTCCGGGGCATCTTCTTCGTCGGAGGAGTCTGGAAGCACTGGATAGGGATGTGGGTAGAGGTAGACCATGGTGCCTGATTAGAGGTAGAAGGAGAGGAGGGAGGATGAGTCAGATGTCGAGTTGTTGACATTCGCGCATTCCGGGAACAGGTCACGTGATCACGCGTCAATCGGTCGTCAAGCTATAGAGCTAGCTATAGCCTATCTACCGTGTTTCTTGTACCGCTCTTCGAGGTACTTCAGGATGGGCATCGCGTGCAAACTTTGGACAGGTCACGATACGGTCCGTCATAATGAAAAGAGCGTTTGATGCGGCACCCTACGATCATTGTGTACTTCTATCCGAGAGGAGACGAGAGTATGAAGGCCTGTCTCTCCAGTTGGTGGAAAGTAGCAGTATCAACGCGATATCTATAGGGGACTCTGGATGACTGCCAGGATTTGTTAAGGCTATGTCTTGATGAAATCAAGGCTAGACTTGGTTATCGGCGAGACGAGCACCGTGAGCAATATGTGTGGTATCTGTGCGCCTGGCGTTATGATGCGTGACACGCACGGTAGATTCGAAAAATATCCTGCATTACTGCAGCCTGTTACCCCATCGACTTCCTTTGACGTGCAAAATCAGACGACCTTTGTCTTTTGAGCGAGAGAAAGGTATAAATAGCGTGCGTTTGTCGAGTGATGACCTCTTGACCCTTGAAGCTTGTTTGGTACTGCTTCATTGCACAACAAACTTGAACATGTCTGTTCCGCCTTGTCCATCGCTTGAAAGTTTCTTCTCCGAGACTTCTATCACGGACGACACTTCGGAGACTTTCTCTATGGCCAACACTTTGGTCGAAGAAGAAGATGAAGAAGAGCCATTGCAAGATAGGAAGCAAAGATGGGACGCCGTCCAGGATCACATGGCAGCTTTCAGTCAATGGGCTAGAAGCGAGGGCGCCGGAAGTGTTCAGGGGGATATCAAATCCCGGCTAACATTAATGCGTGAGATCGATAGAACTTTGAGGAAGAAACAAGAAGGTATCACCCAGAAGCAAAAGGAGTGGATCGACCAACAACTGCTGGGCCTGCACAAGTTCAAATATTGGAAGTTGACGTATCACGTCGTAGGAGAGGAGCCTTTGATCAGATGCGGGGAAATGCTCAAGCACTACTACTGTTTTGACCACGTGAACTGCCTGCAGAAACACCAAGCCCGGATTCAGGAAGAGTTTGGTGGATACCTTCAGGACAGGGGAAAGGTCATGGCTGCGGAGAAGGTGGAATGGGAAGAGCAATGATTTAGTCATGGTAACAGTGCGGTCAGACATAAGTAGTTTATAGAGTAGTCTGATACGATTACGTCCCGGCAACGAAGCGGCGACATTAGTTGCTCTCAACGTATCTGACGGGACTTATGCATCACTGCTTCCCTGTTATCAGCTCGTGTAGCAGGCCCATAATACAGCCGCACACGACCCCGTCAGCCAGATAAGTATAGACACAGCAGACGTCTAGGGTTCTGTGACGACATTTCTTTTTTACCTTCAATCCGCAGTCTGCGTAGAGGATGAGGCTTCCTCTAGACTAACTCATTTCCGTCTTGCTTTTCCCATGGCATGCGTACTCCGGTTTTCAGAAGCGAGAGGAACTGCATCTTGCCCCTCTTCGTTTCAAAGATGGCAACAGGCTGCCACAATAACGCCTGCTTTTTTGACCTTGAGAGGGTCACTCTGCTTAGAAATACATATTTCCAGGACACGTTCGTGCATGATGGACGGAACATATGTCAACGCCAGACAGCATGTCGGTAGGCACTGTCTCTGACGACTTCGATAATACGACAGGCCGCGATCGCTGGTGTCACTGCCGCTTCTGACAGTATACGCACCTGGAGGGTCCTTTAGTCCTCCTGCCATTTGGGTCCGGCGTGTAGCTCGCAGTTTCTGGATTAATAGTTGGGAGCCTTGGCAGCTATGTGTACTGTCTCGCAGATTCAGAGTACGAACGGCCTCCAGACAAAGAAGGGTGGTATACCATGATCTCTCATCCCGCCACAACGTCAAAGCTGGTGACTGGAGGAGCATGACCTATAGGTGGGGTCAGAGGGAGGTCGACATTGATTGATCTGAGATACAAGGTGGATAGCCAAGAACAATAGGGCAGATTCGTATGTAGGGTCATTGACATTCGTGTATTCGCGGGGAGACGCGTCACGTGACTCGCGTCAATCGGTCGTCCAGCTATAGTCTATCTACTGTGTTTCCTGGGCTGCTCTTCAAGCTACTTCGGATTTCACATCGCTTGCATGCTTTGGGAAGCTCGTTTCATGCGGCACCCACAACCGTCATGTACCTACATCAGAGAGATGTCGAGAGTATGAATGCCTGTCCCTCTAGTGGGTGGAAAGTAGCCATAGCGGCGCGATATCTACAGGGGACTCTAGACGACTGCCAGGATTCGTTAGGGCTATGTCTTGATGGAATCGAGGCTAGGCTTGGTTATCGGCGAGACGAGCACAGTAAGCAATACTTGTGGTATCTGTGCGCCTGGCGTTATAATGCGTAAAACGCACGGCAGATTCGAAAGATATCCTGCATTACTGCAGCCTGTTACCCTATCGACTTCCTTTCATGAGCAAAAAACATCCTTTGTCTGTTGTACGAGAGTGAGGTATAAAACGCGTACGTTTGTCGAGTGATGACCGCTTGAGTCTTGACGTTTATTTGGTACTGCTTCCTTGCGCAACAAGGCCCCTTTGCTAGACCTTCCGCACGTCACTCAAACATGTCTGCTCCGTCCTGTCCAACGCTTGAAGACTTCTTGTCCGAGACTTCTCCTACGGCCGATGCCTCAAACGAAGCTTCGGAGACTCTTTCTATGGCCAACACTTTGGTCGAAGAAGAAGAAGAAGACTTCCTGAAAAGGAAGCGGAGATGGGACAGGGTCCAGGGTGACATGGCAGATTTTCGTAAATATACTAAAGGCGGGGCCAGCGAAGGTGATCAGGAGGATATCGACTCCCGGAAGAAAGTAATGCGTGGGATCGTCCTAACTTTAGTGGAGAGAGGAGAAGGTATCACCCAAAAGGAGAAGGAGTGGCTAGGCAAAAGCTTGCTGGGCCTGCACGAGTCCAGATACTGGTCGTTGACGTATCACATTGCAGGAAGAGATCCCATAGTCAGGCGCCGGGGAATGCACAAGCACTACTACTGCTTCGACCAGGCCAGTTGCTTGGAGAGACACAAAGCGCGGCTTTTAGAAGAGTTTGGTCAGTATCTACAGGTCATCGGAACAGTCATGGATACGGAGAAGGTGAAATGGGAAAAGCCGGGCAGTTGGTGATGATCAAAATGTGCAGTAATACAAATAGCTTATATAATAGTCTGTCACGATTACGTCCCGATATACGAAGTGGCGGCACGAGATGTTATCAGCCTATCTAGCGTCACATGTAGCCACTGATTCCCTGTTCCCAGTTCCTCTACCAGGCCCATGACACAGCCGCTCAGGGTCCCGTCAGCCAGATAGAGCATCAACACAGCAGACCTCCAGGTTCTGTGATGACTTTTCTTTTTACCTTCAATCTGCAGAGTGCTTAGAGGATGATGCCCCCTCTAGAGCCCTAGATTAACCCATTCCCGTCTTCCATTTTCTATACTGCTCAATCCCGTTTTAAGTAGTGAGAGAAACTGTATCTTGCCCCTCTTGGCTTCAACAATGGCAACAGGCTGCCACAATGACGCCTATCTTTTCGACCGTGAGGGAGTCACTCTGCATAGAGATACACATTTTCAGGACAGTCCGTTCATGCTGGACGGACCATATGTCGAGATCGGACGTCATGGCGGACGCTCTGTTTCGGACGACTCCAGATATGTTAGGTCGCCATCCTTCCGCTCACTGAGGAGCGGTGGTGTAGGCGACTACAGTGCGACGCGTAATTGGACGGGCAGGTCATTTATGGCACATTTTTTAGGTTTTATCGCGGCGTGAGCCGCGGAGAAAAAAATCCTGGGCACCACGAGATCCGCCTCGCAAAGAGCTGTCGATTCAGCCCTATTTTGGCCCAATCTGGGGGTCTAACTCAATCCGGAATTCCGGGTTGGCTGTGCCAAATAGGCAAAATGATGGTGCCCCCGAAGCTACAATCCGAAATACCTGCCCGTCGAATTGTGCGTCGCACTGTAGAGAGTCCTTTAGTTGGCCTGCGACTCGATTCTGATATGTAGGACGTCTTCTCTGTGGTATGTATCGTCTCTAAGGACAAGAGTACGAACGGCCCCCAGGCAAAGAGGGGTGGCATACCATTATCCCTCATCCCGCCACAACGTCAAAGCTGGTGACCGGAGGGGGACGACGTATATGTGGGGTCAGAGGTAGCTCGGCATTGGTTGATCTGAAACACAAGGTGGGTAGCCAAGAACAATAGCAGGTTCGTATGCAGGGTTGTTGACATTCATGTATTCGCGCGGAGACGCGTCACGTGACCGCGCTTCGATCAAGGCTAGATCTGGGTTTTGAGCAAAGTGCTCGAAACACCTTCCCTCGCTATACCTCGCGCTCTTAGCATAACAAGGTACCAGGAAGCCAGAATAAGTCAGGAAGATCGCCCAGGGAAGTTGCCTCAAGGTGTTTCGTTGTCAGAATGTTCATACAAGGCACAGAAGAAACGGCTTTCACACTATATGTGGATATAGCGAGCGACGGGTTAGTTGCCGTGGGAAGTTAGCAGTATGCCTGCTCGCGATTCGACAGGAGGGTCGTTCACGCTGATGACTGAGGGAACCTCATGATAAGGGAAGACACGCGAATCGACCGATAGAGAGCAGCTGCTGGACCAGCAATCAAAGGCCTTGAGAGAGGGAAATATAGCTATATGCGTCTTCCATAGGAGGCGGTAGTATATGACCAAGTTCCACGCTACTGCTACCCTTCAATACATGTTGTATCGTATCTGACTGCCGTCAAGGAAAGCGCAGTGGGAAATCTTGGTGATACGCCTCTCTCAGGATGGCTTGCGCGATATGTACAGACTCATCACTTAGGCTAACTCGGGGAAAAACACACGCGCACATCGCTGGGTATATCAGCGTATTCTCAGGCGGTCAGCGATGAGTATTCTGCAACATTGATCACACCCATAAATTACATAGATTGCGTATCAAGAACGTAGGCCGTAGCCCTGATCCCCTGGAAATCCATCAAAGGAGTTCGGACGCCGAACCCCTGCAGGAGATGATCAGACACAAGGGAATGCAATCGCGATACGTACAAACTCCTGAGCTCACCTTTGTGAGCCGAACGCGTCGCCTCCTGGTCGGTCCACGATTCGATGATATAAGCGCCACACAGCTTGCACATTCGCGTCACCCCCTCTAGCTCGACTATCGACCGCACACTTCACTCATCTTCACAGATCCTGCACCTCGATCCCCTATGTCTTACTACCTCGAATGGACCGACCAAAAGCCTTCCCTCTGGACCAGGGCGGATTATGAGGACATCTTGAGCAGATATCAAGCTGACGCTGCTTCTGAAAGATCATCCGCCAGGGATGACCAGACCCACCCACAGTCTATCTCAGCTGAGGCATCGGAGCTCATCGATGGCATGCCCGCGGAAGGGGAGGTTCCTCTCAAAGAGGGAAAGCAAGTTTTCGATCTGATGAAGACACATGAGCTTGAGTGGTGGGCTCTCTATTTCAGGGAAGAAGCTATCGATGGGGGGAAGGAAAGTGCGACCCACATGTTATGGCAGAGCCCGTTGCACTTCCACTGCCACCGAAATGGGGAATGTCTGAAGCGTATGAGGAGCATCGCCATCGCAGTGGTGCAAAGGCGCCTTCATAGCACCGGAAAAAGGATGATCGACGACACGTTCAGAGGTGAAAAGGTACATGGGAAAGGGGCATTCTGATGTTCGGCCTTTAACGTGCCGTATGGGCGTACGGGGGCAAGTGTTGGATGTATCCCGATTCAAGGTGACATCTGTAGGGTATAGTGTAGCCACTTGGTACTGGCAGATTCTTCGCACTGTCTGTCTATGTGAGAAGATTTGTCAAACAATTATCTGTTCTAGTCGGCTATAACTCATTATCTCACTGGCGACTTGGGTCTTAGCAAGCATCACTTGACTTCAAAGCGTCCTTGCGCCAGAGGCAGGTTATCGACCAGTCCATCCCCGTTCGACTACATGGCAGCCCTCAATATCCGCCTACAATTCCGTGAGTTCCGCATGACGGAGCTCTCTCGCGCAAGCCCCGGGCTGGGCTGATATCACGTGCAATTGATGTTGTTTCCCAACTGATTCAGCCTACCTTCCGCCCACCTTCCCTCTCTTCAAGTTCGTTGACCAACCTCTGTCATCTGGATTGTCCGTGTCCGTGTTTGGGTTGAAATTATCATTGAATCAGATACACGGCGGTCCTAAAAGCTGTACGATTGTCAAGCCTACGAGATAAGAGTCGTGGCACAGATGAGAACCGTTTGTGGTGTTTCCGGTTTATTGATTAGATTACAATACTTGAAGCGGATGAGAAGATATAGACGAATAAAAAAGGGAGAAGGGAGGTTGCAAACGAATGTAGACTTGTTGCCGATCGACAAGCGAGTTGGCAAGGCTGTTGTTAAAGAGGATCTGTCAGGTCGCCACATACGCGAAGTATCTACGTTTCTATCGGGAATGATTCTGAGGCTATATATGTCTTGTAGACTACGACCGATCAGCCTATACACAGGACTCATTCCGGCGCGTCCCTCATATGTGGTTGAGTAGGCCGTATTATCCTCCGGCAGAAAGTCGTAAGCGGGTTCTAAAAGTGTTTTCGAAAGGAACAATAGCCACTTCCTTAGGAGCAAAGACGCCTCCACGACTCCAGGAGTCGAATCTTAGACTCACACCACACCCACTCGGCAAGCAGTCGCGCCAGGGCATACACCAGCCGTTATTCTCCTGTTAGACAGGATGTCTGGCTTTTTGCGTTTCAAATCCCCTATAGCGAGCTGGAGATCTTGTTCTTCAGAGCAAGGTATACGGAGTTTTACATTTCCAAAGCTAAAGAAACGCCCACTGTACGAAATCGAGGGTCCTCTCATAGTGCACTTCCCCAAAAGTCATCTGCTTCTGTACTTTGTTACCAAGGCTATATTACCAGGCCTTCATCCACCCTCTGTGAGAGGACGGCGGTCGTACCCTTTCCTATAGCTCTTCTCTTTTCCTCTCTCTCCCTTTTTTGGCCTTGTTCAATGCCCCTTTATCTGCGTTGTGGTAGTTTCTACTGTTGATCTCAGTTAAGGATTTCCAAGCATCAACCAAATCAATGTTTGTATTTTGCTTGGGTAGTCTTTTGTACAACTGCAGAGCCACCTCACGAACCAAGAGACACCTTTCGCTCGGCCGCCACATGGCATACTTATGACCCTTGACCACCTTTTCGAAAGAGTCGAGACGCAAAGCTCATCTTACCACCTGATGGATCAATAGCAAACGCACGACTCTTAGGTTCTTGCTTGTGACGGTCGACGGACCATCCATCGCTCAGTGGTCTTTCAAGAGCTGGTTTAGGCTCAGCGTCAGACCTCTCGGACGCCTCGGATACCGTTCGAACCTGCCGAGAGGAGTCCCCAAATTTGTACTCCTGTGAATCAGCAGATTCACTGGAGGGGGCCTTGCTTCGGGAATCGCAACTTGCGCTTACCTCCCGGCAGTTGTCAGCCATGTGGGTGGATACCGACGATAGCTGCCCTAATATTATCTCGAAGCATGCGTTCCAGTGCTGGCTTTGCTGTCTTCTGGCATGTGCCAAAGGCTGGGAAGATTCATTCCTGTCAGAGCGCTACGGTCAGTATGTCAAGCCGTGCCATCGAGCTAATCTTACAGATTACTCTGGCTTCCGCAATCTGATGTAACAGCCGGCATGTTCAGTAAAAAGGTGGTGAGAAGATTGGGATCGATAGTGAAAGTGAGTTGAGGGAATGCCCGGAATAGCATAGCCGCAGCAGCCGCTCGTGGCCTAATATATAGCCAAGCCTAACTCTTGCTATATTGCCCTGCGAAACTGTGCTGTAAACTTTTGCGATACTCTCCTTTGAGGTCGAATTTCGTTAGGGGTTCCCTTAATTAGCACGCAATCCCACCGCTGATAAGTTCAAAGGATGACCTGATGGACCACGGCACAGACTCTGAGACCACTGAAACGGAGTCTGGCCTGGCGGGGAATTGGCTTTACAATTCACTGATGTACCTGGTGACACTGTATATCTCTTCTGTTCCTCTATTACTTTCGCTAATAAGGTGTGACCTAATGGGATTCAAATTCACGGATATTGACCTCCTTGTTGCCTAGCTAGTAGAATATTCTGGAGACCTTCGAGAAAATGCGTCAGACAGAGGCAAGTCGATGAAAGATTGACAGTAGTAGGAATACAAAGCCCGAGAGGAAATTCAAAATTTTCACAGCGGCTGTACTGACTAAGATTAAAAGATCAAGTACCATTTATGACCGCTCCTCATTCTCCTGTCCCATTCTTTGCACGTCACTCGCCAACTCTTTAAACGAACTTGATCCGATAATATCTTTGCACGCTATCATCTGCCATCGTGTACTTCCGTACTATTGTTTACCCTTTCGCGGTCCAACGCGCTCCACCATGCGCCACCACACTGTTTTCACAGCTAGCGCACTGTTTCGTGTTGCTCTAGGCTTCAAGGGAGATCTCCGGCCTGTTGTATAGCACTCTCGTCTATGTCAGTCTGACCCAAGTAAGACTGTAAGGCAAATTCGTCATTCACCCTTGTCGCGTCATTATCCGACTTCTCGATAGAATCCGACGCCAGAGTACGCGTTCTCATGTGTCCATATGCTATCATATGCTATAGAATGTTTCCGTACTCTTTCGTACCCTTCCGCACCCTTTCGCACTCCAACATACGACACCACACTCTTTCGACCGCTAGCGTACTCTTCCGTACTGCTCCGCACCCTACGACACTCTTTCCTGACGCCCCATACTCTGCTCGACTCCAACACACTTTTCCCAAGATGGAATGGCGAATAGATGAAGGAGAATGGGAATGGGATATAAGGCAGAGCTCTGGCTATTTATATCGTACCCTCGTCTATGTCAATCACCGTTATACGATCAAGTCTTCTCTCACCACCTCTTCCTCCAACTCGGAACGACTTTGCAACACATTCCGAGTTGACGTCAATCCAACTCAGGTAGAGCACATCTTATCGTGACAACGATCCACCTGGTGAGTGATTGAGTTCGTTTTTATCATCCCCTCGAATCGCTGTATCTCGACAGAGACAGTTAATATACTGCGACCACGGTCCTTCTTGGAGTGTAATGCCTGCTAAAATCGGCACCCTTCCGGAACCTCATATCTCTACACGACTTTCCCCAAGATCACTGTATGTTTAGGGTTGACAGACATGCCGAGGCTTGTTGATGTTGAGTATATGTAAGGGTTCGTAAAGACATCAGACAGTGGAAATGACTCACTCTACCGAAATTTGGGTTCGGTTTGCAATAAGATATGCTTTACTAAAAAGAAGACGTCAGGACTAGGAAGGGTAGCTAATCCTTACTATAACTGGTGACCCTTGGAGGTATTGGGCAATGATGACAGAAAGTGACACGATAAAGGATGAATCATACAGGATGGGGCTGTTACAGAGGCGAATGCCCCGCTGTCGGAGTGTGCGAAGTTGGTGTGGTTAGTGGAATTGGTAAAGTCGGTGAGATTAGCGGACATGATGGGTGATGATGAGATTATGACAATTGCTGATTTTCGGGCGTAGTCTATGGGGCTAGTTCTTCTGCGAGTAGATCGAGTACCCACTATAGCTGAGTGTGGACTAGACCGAGAAACAAAGTTACAAGTAAAAGTCATGTTAGTAGAACAAACCTTACGTGATACGCATCAAACAAATGCGAGCAAATACGCGTAGAAATCCTGACGCTATGAGTTAATACCTCTTTCACTGCGGTCCTGTGCCGGAAAACAGAGCTTAGACAGTCAACAAAGCTCTGGGCCAGCTCCATACTCGTCCCGGCACTTGTCGTATCACGTAGAACGTTGTATTGACGTTCGCAGGAGAATAAAACAGAAGGCTGAGCCTGTATATCACACTTCGTGATCGCTTAACCACTGCTTGATCATATACATCGTCTGCACGAAGAGCCTTTCTCAAGATGCTCCTGGAAAGAAAATAGCCCTATATTTTCATGGAGGTGCAAAGCCGTTGATAGCATTCGTCAAACTTGGAGAAGCCTTTGCGTCATGGACTCCAGCTAAGAGAGAGAGAGAGCGATAGTTGACGATTGCTGGCTGCCACGATTGATCGAGTGCGTTGTCTTTCGATTTCCTCATATCGACTGGAGGATGCTGAAGATGTATGTACCTACATCGATACCTCGGAGAAGGGTGGAAGCCCTGACACGCGAAAGTGCCATCATAGTACGGAGAATGCCCGCGGCGCGCAGCTCATCTTACACGACTCCCCGAAGGCCAAAAGTCGTGCGGTATATGAGCTGTATCCCACTCACTGAGCCTTGGCGTTTTCTGGTGATGGGTTGTAGCATGCCGTCTCGCACTTTCTCACTCGCCCATCAAACGAAATAATGAGCGTCAGGACCGGAATACACATCGTCAAAGTCTTGCATATCGAAGCGGCGACATGCGCTAGAATTAATATATGCAGAAGTGGTTGGATCTGCAGGGCTGAAATCCGAAGGCACCGGCAGTCTCCATAGTAAATGGTTCTATTCATGCTGTGGCAGGAGGACGAGAGGCTAACAGGAAGAACACAGGCTCGAAAGAAGGCTTACGATCATGGATGGGGATGCGTGGCTATGCCCGATATAGCGAATCCTCTCAAGCGATCAGCGAAGAACTGAGAGCACGCAAATAGCTATCATCAGTAGTCAACTTGCAGGCGCGAAGTGGCGATTTTTTGACTTGGGAATTTCATATACCTGCTTGAATGAAGAGTTGTAACGTCCATTGAATGCAGCAAGTTACACTCAATCACGACGAGTGCAACTGATCCCGAGCGACTCGCGAGATACTAGACAATGTCAGGAGCAGCTAGGTCTTCGTCAATGAGTTTCAACGAGATACCTCTCCTACAGGATGTAAGTACGAGGAGGGTCCTCACAAGCAATTGCGGAGTCTGGACTACAGGGTGCTATACTAGGCGTCACGCTTGCTTTGTGCACTTGGGTCGATATGACAGATGACATCTGTCGTTGAGGGTCACTGAAATCCATCTGTCTAGATCATGGGTGAGAAGGGTTCCATTCATCGGTCATCTCACAGTCGAAGATCACCATATATGTGCGAGTCAGATAAGCGTTTGAGTCGTTGAACGCTTGATGGAACGAGATGATACTTAGGCGGAGTGATGTTCGCAACAGTCAAAGCTAAGTTTGCGAAAACACCATGTCAAAGCATGGCAAAACCAGCAGACTGGCAATTTCGGCTAAGGTCGGCTAGAGGTCTCTAGGGGATTTAGGCAAATGTTGCGATGGTAGAAAGATAACGAGTATCGAGTATCGACTAGATGGCTACACAGAAAACTCAAAGACTAAATACTGGGGGTCCTTGCCCAATTTTATTCTCGCCCATCGGCTTTCAAATATCCCATGGAGCAATTGTCGGAAGGCGAGGAGGCCCCACCGCTCGAGCTCGTCCTTCTGCTGTGAAATTCCAGAGCATTAATGTCATCACCATAACCCGAAACGGAAGTCTCCTCGATGGTCACGTTAGGTTCCCGCTCTGAGTCGGCTCCTTCTGAACGTAATTCCTCGCTTTCAGCGATGTGCTCTGCTGCCACCTCTTGTCTCAATCTTTCGGTCTCTTCTTTCGCCGTTTCGTAGATCTGCTCCATGGTAAACACTTCAATCCTCAATTGCTGCATCTTCTCGCGCCATCTCCAGAGAACGGTGATCTGCTTCTGCTCTTGATTGAGAGTGCTCGCGAAGAGTTCTCGGCAACCTTCAATGGCATTTGACCTCAAGGTGCTGAGCTGTTGGGGATCGATACAGAAACGTCTTCCACACAGACGGTATTCATTTTGTGTTTCTATGAGATCGTCTAGCATCGCCTCAAAGATGCGGTAATGGCCGAACACCCCTGGAGCTATCCTGTAGGTTCACACAAAACGCCATAGAATCAGAGATAATGCAAAAATATGTGAGGGCGTATCGCAGACATCCTTACTTCTTAAAACTCTCGTCGGTATCACCCGGCTGAAAAGTCTCCCTAGGCCAACGATAGTATTTGAAAGGAGTAGTGAGGTCGCGCATGCTGTCGGTAGGCCTCTAGGAAGTGGAGCAACAGGAGAATTTACTGTTCGTGGCGAAGTCAGCGATCCAGCCAGGGACTGGACGTTATATAGTCCTGGTAGTCCTGGTAGAACGCAATAGCAGTCATCATGGCGTTACTTCCCTTGTCAACTGGACTTCGAAAAGGGAGAATGTCAGCCGATCAGCCGTAGTGTGCGATCGAATCGTGCAACAAGATCTGGCCCTTCAGGAATGCAGTCTGAGACATCAATATCTTTTTATCTTCAGCGGAATTGGTGAATACTCTCCTGGCCTGACGGAGCGCTATGCCCATAACAGGCGGCGTTTGTTCCTTTCCCATTCGATGTCCAAGTTTGCACTACACTCTCGCTGATCCGCGCTGACGTCCATCTTGCTCAATGGAAATCATACGTCAACAATATGCCGCGCACTCGCAGCCAGTCCCGTTCAGCTCGTACCAGTCATTGCGAATCTGATGGTAACGGGCGAGCAATTTAAGTGAACGAGAAGACGGATCTTGGCAACAATTGCGCATTCTGCGAGCATCGATCGATCGGTCCACACCAAAGTTTACGTAGGGAGCTGCGCCTCAATTTGCCTCCTACCCCGAGATATCACTGCTCAGTGATCATACTGGTCTATCAAAGCCTCGACTCGGTCACGCTTCGGAAATGTCGTTGTCACTGGCTTTTCTCCATTTACTTACACGAATACTCACTTTCTTCCTAAGGGGAAACACTCCTTTATTTGCGCCTTGCATGTTCCCCTAGAAAGATATTCTCCGAGTCGCTGCTCGCATGGTCTCCCGAGTAATACGTGCGTAATCGTCCTTGCAGACACGTCCGTTTACTCGTTACTAGCACTTGCGGTATATTTCACGAGAATCAATTAGAAGGGGAGTAAGTCTGCCTTAGGAGGGACAGATCTATGTAGATGAGCCACTAGAGCTTTGAGCTGACGTGTCTATTCGATAAGATAGGCTTCGAATCAAGTTAATTCACTCCATGATCTCAATTGTATACGGGGACCAGGCATCCTTCTAGTTGAAAATAATGTACAGATTGGCGGTCAACGACACAGGTGAGTATTACACAACGGCAGTGTAAAATCTGGCCGGGAAGACTTAACAGTGTAAAAACCAAAGTTGGGCAACTTGTGAGATCTGATCCCGGGATCATATTCACATTCGTCATCACGTTAGAACATCAAAAGGGCATCGCTGGCTTGAAAAGAGGCCCGTGTCTCTCTATCTCTAGGATCAGCCACGGCGAAGCGTTTATGTCGAAAGATAACATCATCATACCCGGTAGCAGACATAAGACAAGAGCATGCCTGACCGCAGCCATGGATTTCCGTCTGTCGATGGGCCCGAAGGGCTACTGAAGGTATCAGGACACTGGTAAGGAAAATACTGCCGCCCCTTGACGACGACTAAGAGCGGACTCGAAAACACTCGAGTTATGGACGTTCATCCCCGCAGTGCCATTCAAACTCCACCCTTTGAAGCCCTTCCCTTTCGCGCACACCCCGCTCGGATACTCCTTACCTTTCGCGTGAATCTTCCAGTCGATCTTTCGCATGCGCTTCATGTTCTGAACTACGGTGTCGTGTATCTCATGGATCATAATGCGTGTACTCGATCTCGCGCAGTGTTGAAAGACTTGGATTGGGCTTTTCCCAGACATCCGGACAATAGAAGCAGTCTGTTTTTTTTGCTAGTATCATTCCCCTGTGCAGTGGCACTCTTTCGCGCCTCGATGTCCACAGCGGGTTCAGAGAACAGAGTGGAGAATGCTAGCTTCATAGTCTTGCAAGCCATCTGACCGAGTTCACTATATTTTCCGAAGTATTATCGTTTCGGTATGCGTGTAATCGGTTGTGAAGAAGGTGTAATATCAGAGATTCCTAAAGCTCTCTACCTCGGCTTGGAATATAGCAATTAGCACCGAACAGGCTCCAGTCTTATCTCCGGATGTGATGCCCTGGTTTCAAAAATTCGGGTCACCTGTAGATTCTCCCATCGCCACAGATCAAGGGCTGTCGCTGTGCTTGTATCGGGTAGGTCCTGCGTGGCCTCGGTAAGAATATATCAACTCCTGTCACAACGAATAGCCGTTCACCTCCGTACCAGTAATGAGCAAACGAGTAAGTTTCTTGAGGAGGACACAAGTATTCAATTATCCGCGCCGAAGAGCGTTCTTACAAGGGGAACATACCGGGCATGAGCGATCGAGTGTGTCTACTTAAAAGAGTGGCGACACAATCCCGGCTCCAGCCTCAACGTCGGCTACTGACCAGATATTGTAGTATAGATACTCCGTGGCGGAGCCTTATTATCTATGCTATCGCTCTAGGTATCCGAGCACTCTCAAAGCAGAAATCCAAAAGGGGTCCAAAGTCCAATGCAACTTCAGCAATCGATACGGCAGATTGTCAGGTACTGACAACTTGCATATACAGCTCGCGGGCGATCGGCGTTTACAGTGCCACGAAGGATACCGCTGCAAATAGTCTAGCTGGCGGGATGAAAGCTTCTTTGTCTGCGCGGACTGCATAGCACAGACGCTGCAGGTAGCATGTGATCTCAGCTCTACACAATTGTCGAAGGTCGGACGCAGTCAAGCGATCAAAGAGACGTCAATTTTCTGTCTGTGGCGGATCAGCCAAATTACCAAATGCCAAGGGAAAATGCTGGTCGAAGGCGCGAATTGCACTCGCAAATGAAAGGTGTTGCAGCCTCGCGTTCCTTGTACAGTGGTAAACGGCAGGGAGGAGAAGCATATATGGCAGGCTGCTCAAAATTATCCTGCTACCTTATGTGTCTCAATGTAATCGAAACAGCTAGAAGCACATCAGGCGCCGCCAAGAGGATTCATGTCGCAGTCAGGCATCGAATTCCCTTTTGCTCTCCAAGGAAAGGGCCTCATTCAACACATAGAATTTTGGCCTGTCCAAATGCTGGATCTTATGTCTGCGGTACTTGAAAGAGTCGACCGAGTGATGAGAGGCTCTACACAACCTCACCTCTCGTATATCAAGTCTCGCATGCCGTGGCAGAAGTGTAGTATTATGCGCATGGGCCGTCGTAGCAGCTGGATCAGCGATTTTGAAAAAGCAGAAAAAAGTGGCGAGATGACCTGAAAGTTTACGTCGGGGGCAGTCTGCGTGCAGAGCAGAAGTGTGGAACCCTTGGAGGTGAATCGCAGCGGATTGCGCAACCTCTTTGGAGACCGAGGTTTACACTCAAAGATCCTGGAACCTTCGCGAGGTGGAAAATAGCGATACCTGACTGCAAGGATGAACCAACGACCAAGGAAAGAAATGATCAAGGTATGTCTGGATATAGCAGGAGGCCGCAAGCAGTTAACCGAAGGAGCATCTGGTGCGAGGGTACACTTCGATATGCATCCTGAAGCGGTAGCAGCAATATCTCACGTTATTCTTCTATTCTTGTCACTACGAAGGCATGATTACTCTGATCATACCTTCGATATAAGAGATAGCCTGGAGGGAGCAGCTAAGGGAAATATCGGTTAGTTGAGGGAAATAGCGAATTTCCTTCTTTCCCGTGGATGTAGTAGTATTCTCTGAGTGTCGTTCATCTCAAGGATAGAGAAAGACATGCGAACATGTACCTGGATATAGCCAAATGTTTTCGATTGGTAAGCAAAAAAATCTTGGCTGAGGGGAAATAGCGATATGCGTGCTGGGGGTGGCGACGGCGACATCTGCCGAATTACCCCATACCGGCGAGTAAAACAAGAAACTCGGACTGGAGTCAGTATCATACTCGCAGTTGGCCTCTGGACGAAAAGGAAGCAGCCACACTGGACGGCGATGCCGGTGCAGCCGCTGCATGTGTACAGATGGTTATTGACAAGGTCGGCAATACCCAATATCCTTAATCTAGGCGTAAAAAGAATTCGGTGGTTCATGCAGCAGTTGCAATTGCCAATGTTTTCTAGCGTCCGCGAATCTTGCGTGCACATTGATGTAGGTCGAACATAGCCTAGCTTCATTCTACTCATTTTCTCAACAAAGGAGGTCTTGGTCAAGGATCAGCCACTAGCACTTGACTCGCTCCACTGCTGGCTATGGCTCAATCACTTGTGGCTGTACAAAAATTTCGTACCACCGCTTAAACGTTGTCTATCACTTCGAAGGGGTGTCGGGTAAACCCTTAAGTTGTATGTAAGGACTATGGACAACCGCCGGAAAGAAGCATTGGTATACATTCCCGCTATCAGCCCGTCAGACAAGGTGAAACGGTTCGATATCTCTGCCCGATCGGTGAAGGGTGTGATGAACGGCATCTAGTTCTCCGCGTCTGGGCTTAGTCTATAGCTTGAGCGGACTTCTCTGATCAATATCCGTCCAACGGACTCCGTAGCTCCAATGTTCGTCTCGCTATCGCCTTTGCCGTATTCCGGACTCTATCAGCCAATTCTGTATTCCATGTAGCCAACTAAGGACATGAGTCATGTCTTCGGTCACGTCATAGCGACAGAGCCTCTGTCATCCAGTAACGTGCGAGTGACAGAACCGCTGTCATCGACGTAGCTTCCGTTAATCAAATCAACTATTTAAGGCAAGGCCTTTTACCCTTCGCCACAGTCGTATTCCTACCTTGCCCAGAGCAAGATCATATGTCATCTTCAGTATTAGATAATATTTATCTTTACTGATCACGTGGTCCGAACCCACACTCATATCTTCTTAGTCCTTGTCCTGTTCTTGCGAGGTGGCGATCAGCCTCCAAGCCCTTGCCCCATTCCTGACAATATGATGGTCGTGTGATCCGGTAGGGCGGTCTCAATATTTCGGGTCAGATCTTAGAAACACGAAAAGCCGTGTCATGATGCCCTGAGGCTGAAAACAGCGCTACCCAGATTGAGGATTGGGCTCAACGCGAAAGTATATCTCCCTTGAGAACGCTTCAAACATGAGAATTGGCCAGGCAAGAATCGGCGATATATGCTCGAAGGCACGTGTTCTTGAAGTCGACAAGATCCTGCAGATGAGGTGTGAGAATCCCTGAAGACAATCACCGTTGTGAGACACTATGACTTCTACAACACCGAGAGCTGCCAGCACAAGCTGAAAGCAATAGCCGGGGTCAAATCCCAGCTGGGAGGAGGACCTGCGCAAGCACGATTTTCTCGCAATCGATCTCACAGTTACTATTATATCTATGGCCTGAAACGACGGATAGGACTCATCGTCTGCAGAGGCATAAAAGTACCATTATGGCCAGTGGGACAGATAGCAGATAAACTTCGAATTCTTTCTACCTACATCCGCCACACCATTCCTGTCGCGAGCCAATGGTCTATCTTACCAGAGGTTGGATAGCACGACCGTTGTATGAGGGATCTTCGCACACGTTGGTATTACTTGAGTTATCGAATGGGCTGATGTTATATACCTGAGGGGAAGACGAGGGTAGCAAGTCCTCGAGAAGTTCTGCACTCAAGGTAGCTCCGTGAGTTAAGCTGAATCAATGGGTAAATCAATAGTCATGAGGGCTATCACAATGCTCTGGAGAGCTCTATATATACCTACCCAAGCTGGCTGGAAAGCAGTGGCGAACACTGTGGAGCAGTTGCCCTTGGGCAGCAGAAGTGTCCATGGGCAGCAGAAGTGTCGCTGGACAGTTAAAGTGTCGCTGGAAACTTAAAGTGTCGCTGGAAAGTTGAAGTGACGCTGGACAGTTCATTGGCGAGAGTCGGGCGACAATTGTAAAGGTTCGAGCTACCGTCCAGTTGCTGGAATGCGGCGAGAGTCGGAGTATCGCAAGGCGAGCATAGAGAGACTGTGGGGGTGCGGGAAGGCTAGACGGTTGTGCCACTACAATTCCCCTCTTTGTGTCAGGGCTGTACCCGAACAAAGGTCTCAATAGTGGCGGCAGCAGAATTGCAGAGAAGTTATGAGAAGCAGTGATTCTTGTAAAGAAACAGCCTATCTTTACTGACTCCTACTTGCATTTCCCCTCAGCCGCGCCAGTCTTTCGTCTTTCGTCTTCCGTCTCGCTCTGTGTCTCGTCTCCGCTCCAGTAGCATGGCCGCTCTGTATCAGGACATCTGTTGTACAGTGCTAGGAAATATATTGTCTGTAACCTCACACCAATACGCGTGCCATGTTCAATCATCTTCTATGCTGGACGCTCAGTATTCGTCGTCACGATACCTCGCGCAAAGTCGCCTTTTGAGGTACAAAGCGGCAATCCAATCGACTGCAAACCCAACGTAGGTTGTAGAGCGCAGTCAAGAGCACCTCCGTATGCAGCGGGTACCTAATATTTTTGGAACTGCGTGCTTGACAGCCCGCTATGTCCTTTCCCGGCCAAATCTCACTTGCTACTTTCGCAGAAGTAGAAAGTGAAGTCGCTCGCGGCCGATGCGCCACGCACGACGTTGCTTGTTTGCTGAAAACAAGCAACTACGTTGCGGGCTCACCATGACGAATCATTCAGCAGCACCACCTTCTGCGCTGCTGCTAGCAGAAGCATCATCTCTGCTGCTGCTACCGCCATAATGCCGACCAAAACGTCGCCTCAGGGCTTGCAGGGAGTCCCCAGGGGATCCCTTGGAGGGGACTAGTTCGCCACCGCTGGCTGAGGAGTATATATAGGAGCCCATTTGTAGCCCTTTGGCATAGACTTCATGATTTGATACACGCTATTCTCACCCAACATAGTCGTCACCTCCGCCTGCCTAGAACATTCTTCGGTCTAGCTAACCATTGCTTCTTCTAGATCATACGAGTACTGCTGTTTGTACCAACCCGTGAATCTGAACCCCAATCAGGCGCATTCACAGCTCTGTAGTTAGTCCTACCGACCATCCTACAGCGTCACTTGACTGCGACCCTTACAATTCTGATAAAAGGAAGAATGTCTCTCTTAATATCAGCTGTCAAACGCCAGGAATCATTGATGACGTTTGGACGCAGTCGGCAACGACAGACTCGGTCATCGGAATCTCCGGCGACGCTGCACAATCGACGAGAATGTCATACCCTCTGAGGCTATTATTTCTGAGCGAAACGAAGGTATAACAGCTCTGGACGCTCTGTATGACTCCTACAAGCAATGTAAGAGAGACGAGAAAGCAGGTGCAGAAAGGAGAATTGCCTGATGTCGATATGGAAGCCCCGATGACAGAAGAACGTTCAAGTAGACAGCCGAAGTCCAGCTGAGCTTCTGCAAGGCGTTCTATACGTCGGCAGTTACACGACAACAGTCCACAGTCTGCCACAGACGTCCTTTGCCCTGTGGCGCGGAAACCTACCGAGAAGTACAGGTGATTATGGCCGTTTAACGTTTCTATTGTGGTCGATATTGCCTTTTCAACTTACGATGCCTTTGCACCGGGCCTGGTCGAACATTTAAACGACATATATGTGCGGCCCATGGTCAACTCTATCAGTGACTTGAAATCTGATACCATCTTCCACCAGGACGACGCCTTTACTTTCTGTCATGCTTTCTGTCACCACTTACAACCCTTCGGAAGCAACAGACGTACAATCCAGCCTGCGTATGGAGTTTCTCAGCATTTTGCGTGACGCTACTTCAGGAAAGACTACCTTCGGAGTTGTAGAAGCGGTTCGTCGCGGCAACCAGGCTCGGATCCTCGTTGAGCAGCTTGCGTAAGGTCGTGAGCCTGATCACATCGAGGCCATAGTCCAAGAGTGCTTCGGCACTCATGGTTCTGAGACCTGGATGATCCAGCTAGACGCGCACTTCGATTCGATCTTTGAAGTTCGAAAGACGGTAGAGCTGACCGTACCAAAGCATGGTCATTGTTATAATACAAGTAACTGCTGGGCAAAACGGGAAGCCGAAGGTGAGGCTATGAGGTCAGCCATAGAGAATCTACGAAGAAATGGGATACGAAATCCACAGATCACGATTACTCATATGTAAGGTAGCCATTCACCACCCATGATCCTACTCGACTTCGGTCTTGCCTCGGTATCAACCATGGATAGATTGACCCTGACCATCAATTTTCTGAGCCTCGAAATCGCTGTCAAAATCGACTTGGACTTGAGATCGCTCTTGACCAATTGATGTCAACTTTGGCTGCATACCAACACAATAGTTCACTTACTGTTCTGTGAGCATCGCATAGCAGAGCTGTCCAACTGTCTCTGTTTAGATCATTGATGGATATGCATTTTCGCCTTCGTATTCACTTTCAGTTTCCATCGATTTAATATTTGTCTTCACTACTGAATACTTTTCAGAGTCAGACATTAAACGTTCACAGGTTTCATCAGTAAAGCATATCATTGATCGCCATCGGCACTCCATCGCGAACACAGTGCGCGACTAGACTCGGACGGTCGTGCGGAAATCTCTGGGATGTCTTTAGTGTACTGATTTCACAGAACGCTCCTTTTTTCAAGCTCCTCCAGATCACAGGAGCCCTTTTCGTTCATTGTCACAATTGCGCAAAGCAGTATCAAAACCCTTACCCCTGGTCGTATGTCTCGACTGTGACGCAAAACTTTGACCCGTAGATCTAATACATCCGCTGTGTCAGATTAGTCTAATGGTCAAGTCAAGCTTCTGGTGGACATAGCGAGACTGCGAGCGACTTGATCGGTGTCGCGCGGGCAAGTGGTCTATCCGAATGTACCCGATAGCACCGCCGTTGTCAAGGGATCTAGCACAAGCGATGTACTCTTGTTACGCAAGACAGAGCTGATGATGGTTACTGCAATGGAAGACAGATGGTAGCTACTCCTGAAAAAGTATTGCACGCAGAAGCTTCGCAATTATCGTATATCAAAGGCTGATCCACAACATATGAAGGCCAGTACAAAAGGCAGGATGTACCCTATATCTGCCTGTGCAGATCTAGGCGGTTTCCTTGTGTCAGATGCTCCCAATGGCAAGTGGAGGAAGTGTAGCACCTGCGAGAAGTGCAGGAGAACGCAGAGATGCAGATCGGCGGATTGAGAAGTGCCGCAAGTGCAGATGTCCGAATATGTAGATTTGCAGACCTGAAGATGTGCAGAAGGTTGGTGAGAGTCCACGGTGAGAGTGGGTGTCTCTACACTGTGTATCAAAGTAGCGCCGAATGGTAGTGGTAGGAAGCAATTCATAGGTGGCTCTCTTACAGGGGTAGCGAACCATGGAGAGCTGTAGCTATGACACGCTAGCGAGGCCGGCAACTTCATATTTAGATGGCGCGCAAAATCTGAAGGTGTCTACCAGCCCAGTTCCCGTGAGTTATACGCCAGGGCCTTCGCCTGTGAGAGAAACATGTCTTGCAATGCGTCATCACATAACGTTTCCCAAGACGCTGTGTGACAGGCATAAATTGACACATGGATTTTTGGTACAGTTTTGCAGCCTCTATTGCTTAGATCCGACAACAAGCTTCTTTACAGGTCGGGCAGCAGGGCCACATAGCAGTCCCGCCTTCCATTCCGCAATATTTTCTATGAAGACATTACTCGGTCGAATACTTGCTTCACTCCGTTTGAACACATTTTCACCCTGGTTCTGGCGAGTCTCGAGTATACCGGAGTCCGCTGATGGGCCTTCTGAAGGCGTATCCCCGCCTGTGCACTTCCTCGCGGAGCTGTGAGAATCCATATGGATAGACATCTTGCTCCTTGTCCCGGATGACGGGTGAATGTACGCCATAAAGAGGTCGATGACTTCTTGCTTGGTAATGTGCTTGATTTGCTCCATGTCTCGGAACCCTAAGCGCAGCAAGATATCAGCACATTTTCTGACCTGACGCTTCCACCGCTGGCCTGCTAATCTAACACTGCAGGCGACTCACGTCTGTTGAAGTCATAGTACCCATCATGAACAGCTTTCCAGAACCTCGAGCTCTCCTCCAGCAGGTTCTTCGGCTTTTCCGCATGCGTCGACACGAGCCCTTGCCTTGTCATCCGGAAATCATCATCGCTCATCTCCTCCAAGAAATTCTTGAAGTAGTCCAAGAACGCCTCGATGCGAGTTTCAAGAAATGCAGCGGGTTTTTCGGACTGGAGGAGGACTCGGAATCCCATGCTTCCGTCCGAGATACGGGCGGACGAGAAAATCATATAGCCAAGTTGCTCTTTGGTGCGTAAGATATCGAATACTGGTGCTTCGGCTAGTCGGGCCAGCAAACACAGCCGGGGCCGAAGAAAATCGTTTTCGACGTTTCCAACATGACAGTGGTAATCGATTGCAGAATTGATGTTGTCGGGATTAGCAACGGGCAGGCGCCACACGTGCTCTGAGGCTACATCGAAGGTTAACTACCTGAAAGGCAGCAAAAGAAGAGATTGTCAACCTACATGCTGGAAGAAGAAGACTTCTAGATGGAACCCTCTCAAACGTGCTGAGAGGTTGTGTCGAGATGATACTCTCCACCATATCTTGCAGTGCTACAGCACCCTGTACTTGATGTCAGCTACACGTTGTAAGCTCAAGAGCGCACGTACCTTGTCATCCATGTTGCCGTGTACGACCGTCTCAATGTACATTCTAGCGAAGAAATCGTGCCCAAACAGCTGCACGTCTTCGGCCGTGATGCCTGAGTCACATATTGAATGTCAGCCAACGCTGATAGGCAAGTCAAAAAGCAACTTGCATGCAAGTTCTGCCAGCTCTTCCGAAGGAGTCCAAGCGCGCTGTGAGGTCGCATAGCTTGCATAGTAGCCCAAGAGATTATACGGCTCATAGAGCTCAAAGTTTGTGCACTCTCGCTCGAGCTGAGAGAAGGTTAGCGCACGAAATTCAATTTGAATAGTCAGCAGACACCGACTTGGTCCTTGACGATGCCAAATCGGTCGTTATCGACCCTGAACTCCTTCAGCATTTGCATCATCTTCTTTGTCAACTCAGGAAGCTTATCGTGATAGCCTCGGAGCTTGACCTTGATTGAACTGCTGCCATGCTCTAGGATATAGTTTAGCCCAGCAAGCTTGGCGTCGTATATTTCTTCGGCAACGGAGTCACGGAAAAGGTCGCAGTAAAGCTGGGAGAGTATCGCCAAGCGCGGAGTCACATCCAGCAGGGGACTTGATAGAAAGTTAGTCAAGCTTCCATCAAAATACAGTCGAAAGTGACCTACGACTTGAGCGCGATGGAAACGTTGACACGCGGAATCCAGAATTGGTCATCCTTCTTGTGCCACAGTCGACTAAGAGGAGTATCTCTGAGCAAGGTAGGCATTTGCAAGATCTACCAGAAAGCCTTAGCGGATGATCATAATGGCTTTGGACGAAGAGCTCTCACCACTGGCTCATGCGTCTTGTCAACTTCCAAATTCTCCGGAATGAACTTGTTTGATCCCGGCAACTGCAGTTCGGACATGGGATTGGGTGCCAAAGCCTGGGAGCCCATCAGCCGTGCTCGATACCGAAGATCTGGGCATATCCTACCGCAGTAATAAAGTCTTCGGGAATCTTGTCTAGCCGATACTTGGTCCCGAAAACCGGTTCGGTCTGGTCCAAGGGGCCTACGTCTGATGGCATCGTCTTGGCAGTGACAAACACAATCCCTCTTCTTAGGTCCAACAGTTTGACCGCAGAACTAATCTCATCCGGATCGAATCGCTGGATGACCCATTGTGACGAGATGACCTTTTCCCGGGGCGTGGGGTGTTGTAGCCATGTAGCTACATCCGAGACGTAAGCCGCCGGCCTGGATCGTTCCACGAAACGAAAACGGATGTCAGAGAGTTTTTTCAGCTCCTGGAAGACTTGTTCCCGAGGTGGCGTGTGCCGTAGCAAGCTGATAAACCTGCACATAGTCAACGCGACTTCCTGGTAGTGTACTGGAGACCATTAAGCCGAGATTTTTTACGCTTCGCGTCACATCGAAACACTCACAGAGCCCCTCGGGTGTCAAGTCGGCCTGCACGCTGAAGAAATCAAATCCGACCGTGTTCATTTGACAGCCCGCAGAAAGCGAACTCGCCCAACCGCGTCGCTTCAAACAGGACAAGAGTGATCCAGGGCCTTCATGACCCAGCAGGTGGGACAGATAAGTATTGGGCTGTCATTGCTGTGAGTACACGATGACTTATAGTTCATCTAGACCTACCTTGGATGCATAAAGCGGGCCTTGATCTGGAAAGGGAAAGTACATTTTCAGGCTGCGAATATCCTTCACAGGCTCAGCAAACACGAATTGCTGTATTTGGAATCTTCAGTGCTTGCCCGTCGCGCGACGTACTCCACCTTACTCCCAACTGCCCCTCCGTCATCACCTCTTGATGGTACACCAGCTTTTCCGATCCCTCCTCGGTCCGGACCGGAACACCTTCAAACCGATCCCGTACCCATGCCTCCAGCGTATCCAATTTCTCCTGGGCCAGGATGACCAGCTTCATTCGCTTTGCACAGTATGTCCTTTCCCACCATTCGATTAACTCTGCCCTCGGATCCCTGCCCTCACGTCTGGGGGTATCCCAGAGCGTCTCGCGCGAGCCCACCGGAAACATGTGAAAGGGGTGTTGGGGAGAGGACAAGTGTTTCCGGAGCTGAAAATGTCGCCAGGAGTCATTCTGCAGATTCTTGTTCTGTTCTGCATTGACGGCATTGACTTCGCGCTCGGTACACGACTCATTGAAAAGCGGCGCAGTAAAAAATCCAGCAAACCGGTCGAGAGCTCCTTCGAAAGCTTCTGGAGCGATCTCGAAGTAGTACTGGGAGGTATTTAGCAATTGTACTTCGGGAGGCTAGGGGTGCTTACGTTGGTATTCGACACATCGGTGTAGGCGTTGTAAGTCGCATTGTTTGCGGTCAAGTAAGTCGAAAAGGCATTCTCTTCCGGGTACTTCTCGGTTCCGAGGAAGAGAAGATGTTCACTAAAGGAAGGTGGCCGAAGTTCATGAATACAACGCTTTCAGGAAACTGATAGCCTGTCGCGAGTCTATCATCCGTTGACAGGTCCCGCTCTGGTAGAACAGTGATAGCTTCCAAGTGACTCACCAAAAGTGCGCACATCCCTGCAGATTTGCGGGGTCTTCTGTACTTCCAACGCCGACATCCATGGCGGCTGAGGATTTATCGCATGTGGGATCGCTCACCAGAACACATTCAAGCCCATTCGCAAGTTTGAGGTACCTATGTCCTCTGTCATCGGTCGGAGGCAGTTCGATCGCCACATTTCCATCGGAAGCAACAGGAGATTCGACCTGTATGGATGGAATTCCTTGAAGAACTACACCTTTCGCAGAGGTGCTTGAAGGCTCCTTTGTTTGAGAATGTCTCATGTTTGCTTCAAATTCCTCTCGTCGCAGATTTGGAATGATTTGTGACGAACTGCTCTGGCGAAGCAATGTACATACGGGGAAATCGATTTGCGAAAGATGCACGGATTCCCCGCTTATATCGTCGTCCTCATGAAAGGGAAGGTATCCATTGCCTCCGTAAAAGGGACGGATGTCAAAGGGGCGAGAGGTGATGAATATCTTGGCCAAAGGCAAGATAAGGGGCACTATGCCTATCAGGGCTGGGACGGTAGACCTTCAGACTTTGTCTGGCTGACAAGGCCGTCAGAAGTGACATCGTAAGAGACCTCCTTGAACCCTGAAGCCATCGTACGGCGGTTCTCGTTCATATCAGGTGGCATGGTGCGCCACAAAGCCTTGCACAAAGGCCTCGTGCCTTTCGACCTATCGCATGGTGCGAGTATGCGAGTCAACGGGAATCTTTCCAAGGGGAACATACCGGGTATGAGCGATTGAGTATGTCTTATGCCACTAACCAGATGTTGTGCTTGTGGACAATCCCTAGCCGAGCGGCCGTAGCTATACTATCGCGGTAGGTCTCCCGACACTATAGAAGCAGAAATCCAAGCTTGTAGAAAGATTGAGCACGCAATGTAATTTATCACATTCGATAATATACAACAGAATCTCGTCAAACGACTAGCTAACCCGCCAGCAAGATACTAAGATTATCGAATAAAGGCAAAGGCGGGTCTCATAACAGACAGATCAGACCCGGAAATACAACAGGAGGTATCGGTCCCGTGCCCTCTAGCGCGTAACAGCGAGAGGAAAATAAACTTCTTTAGGATAACATATGAAAGGCAGATCAGCTCCAATAGAGTGGAGGAAATCGCTACGGCAAATTGAAGACCGAAGCTGACGGACCTACAACATTTACTCGGCTGCTCGGATAGGCCAGTCTCCTGTTTCTTCATGGAAGAGACACTGGCCACGTATATATCGTACGCCCCCTGATTGGCGTTTACCGAACCACGAAAAGATACCGATGCAACTCATCTACCTGGTGGGGCCAAGTGATGGTCCATTTGCCTATGGCGAAGGGCATGACACAGATGCGGCAGAATGTACGGGGTTTCGGCTCTACACAGATGTCGAAGGCCGGGCGCAGTCACGCGTAAAGAGATGTCGATTCTCGGTCTGTGGCCAAATGGCCATAACAACTAATAGCGAGAGTACCACTGGTCAAAGGCGTGTATCGCGTTCGCAAATGAAAGGTGTTGCACCCCCGCGTTCTTTTCGCAGTCGCGAGAGGCAGGGAAGGAGAAGCATTTGTGGCAGCTCGTCAAGGCAATTTTGCAACTTGGAAAGCTTCTTGTTAGAAAGCGGCCGAAGGTCAGGCAAGCTGGGTGAATGAAATCCGCATGTAAACACGAACAGCATACCGCCCTGGGCAGCTGACCAGGATGCACCTATCTTTTGTGTTTCAAAGAAATCGAAACAACCAGAAAAACTGAGATGACGCCCATAAGGGGCCTATTGCCGCAGGTGATGGTCGTTCACCCTTTGAACGGGTTGACCAGTTCCCACAGAACCACCAGCGCATATCGAGAAGGCTCTCTCAGCTTTCATCTCTATCGAGGCTTAGGCCCCAATAACATCTTTCTTTAGCAAGACGGGTACACGTATCCGATGACTTTCGGAGCCTGTATACCGCGGTCACACAGCCCGAAAGAGCCTCAGGCGACCTGAAGAGGATCCCGGGACTAGATAGGGGCAAGCCATAGTTCAGTCATGATTCGTCCCCGAGAGTATCCACACGCGACGGGATGATACGGCTGGACGTTCAATGGGATTCCATTCTCGATCTTCGAAGAACATTCCACCCCAGGGTAAGCGGGGGTATGCCTTGGCAAGACGGGAGCGATTGTTCGGCGAAACAAGAAGCCGAAGCAGAGGTAGTGATGAACGGTAGAGAAGATTCGCTAAATAGAGGGATAGAAGATCCGATAACCCCTAGGGGTAGGAGTTGTGCAGTTGCCCCGCCGTCATTTGCGAATCATCTTAGATTGTCCGAGATCCTTTTTTGATTTCTGAAACGCCCTATACGTTTTATGAATTTTCACAGGGAAAGCCCCCCCATTCAATACATAGGCTTCGAAGATGCACCATGCTCCATCTTAACAGCGGTTGCGGTACTCGCAAGGGTTGACCGAGTGGGCAGAAGCTCTACACAACTGTATTTCCCTTCTACCTGGTATGTGGCCTCGGCACAAGAGTCACAGTCCTCACTATTCCACGACGAAGCAACTTTTGGGGACGTTTTTCCAGAGAGCGAGTATAAACGATATAGGGAAGATTTTCGGGGAGATTGCCCTATTACAGGCGCAGTTGACTCGATAGTAATACACGCACTCTCGGTACAAGGCTTTATTTATCGTTGAGAACCGGCAACAAGCTTCTCCACAGGATGGGGGGCAGGACCACAGACTAGACCCGCCTTCCAGTCGGCGATATCCTCTATGACGTGATTGCTTGGTCTGATAGGGACTTCATTCGCAGGGGTTTCGTCCGCGTCCCAGTCATTGTTGCTACCATCCTGCTGAATCCCCCACGCAAGGCCGTCCTTCGATGACTGTTTTGCAGGTGGATCTCCTCTCGCGGGCTTTCTCGTGCAGGCTTGAGAATCCATATGAATGGACATCTTGCTTCTTGTCATAGATGACGGGTGGATGGACTTCATGAAAAGCTCAATGATCTCTTTCTTAGTGATTGTCTCGATTTGCGCGATGTCCCGGTATCCTGGATACAGCGAGGCATCAGCGCACTTCTCCCGTCATGCTCGACGCCCTTACTCACGTCTCTCGAAGTCATAATCTCCATCTTCGATAGCATTCCAATATCTCGAGCTCTCCTCCTGAAGATTCTTGGGGTTCTCCGCATATGTCGATATCAGCCCTTGCTTCGTCATCTCAAAGTCATCGTCGCTCATCTCCTCTAAAATCGTCTTGAAGTGTTGCAAGAACGCCTCTACCCTAGCTTCAAGGATTTCAGACGGTTTCTCGGACTGCAGGAGAATTCGGAATCCCATGCTGGCCGCCAAGGTACGCGCCGAGGAGAAAACAACGTAGCCGAGTTGCTCCTTCGTACGCAAGATGTCGAAGACAGGCGCTTTGGCAAGTCGAGCTAACAGAAACAATCGGGGCCGAAGATGGTCATCGGCGACGAGTCCAACCTGGCAGTAATACTCGCACGCAGAATTGACGTTGTCGAAGTCAGGGACAGTCAGTCGCCATATGTGTTCAGATGCTGAGGCGACGTTCTGTGAGGTCAAAAGGCAGCAGAGGTAGGGAATGGTATACGTACAGGACGGAAGGAGCAGACTTCTATCTGCAACTTTCTCGGACGCCGTAAGAGACCGGGCCATGACGACACCCTCCACCATGTCTTGCAACTCTACAGCGGCCTGTAGGTAAAGTCAGATTGATGTTTTAACGCAACGAGACGTACATAGTACGTACCTGGTCATCCATGTTACCGTGCACCAGTGTCTCGATGTACATCCTGGCAAAAAAGTCCCGCCCAAACAGCTGCACGTCATCAGCAGTAACGTCTACATTGATGGTGAATGTTAGCGAGGCCGTGGAACAAGAGATAGAAGGCTACTTGCGCAAAAGCTCTGTCAACTTTTCTGACGGGGTCCACGAACGCTCCGATCTCGCATAGCTTGAGTTATGGCCCAGAAGGAGATAAGGTTCGCGGAGTTCGAAGTTGGTACACTCGCGTTCGAGCTGCACAAAATTTAGTCCTCACAAATACAGATATACCAGCATTGATCTCACCTGCTCTTTAACGATAGCAAATCTCTCACCGCAAACCTTGAATTCTTTCATCATCTTCAACATTTTCTCCATGAAGATTGGCAGTTTGTCGTTGTACCCCCGGACATGGACTGTTATGGACTTTGCTTCATGCTCGAGACAGTACTTCAGCCCGGCCAGCTTCGCGTCGTATACCTCTTCAGTAATCGAGTCCCGAAACAAGTCACAGTAGAGGCGAGAGATTATGGCTAAACGAGGTGTTACATCTAGCAGCGGCCTGGATTGCTGGTCAGTAAATGATAACACAATGAATACGAATTCAAGATGACAAACGACTTGAACGCGACCGAGACGTTGGCACGTGGGACGAAGAATCGGTCATCCTTCTTGTGCCAAAGGCGACTGAGAGAAGTGTCTCTCAGGAGGACAGGCTTTTGCAGCACCTATTACGATGGTTTAGCGTGTAACCACGCCACTAATCAAGGAAGAATCTGACCTTTTCCACGTGCTTCTTGTTGACTTTCAGATTGGCAGGAACAAATGCATTGGCACCGGGCATGTGCAGGCCGGACAAAAGGTGACCATCAAGAGCCTATGACCCCGTCAGTGAAAATCTTTACCACATACTGTTGGAAAATTTACTGATTTCACAAAATCTTCAGGCATCCTGTCTACCCGGTACCTGGTCCCAAACACCGGTTCCGTCTGGTTTAAGGGGCCGACTTCCGACGGCATCGATTTGGCCGTGACTATGGCAAAACTTCGTTTGACATCCAACAGGCGCACGGAAGAACTGATCTCCTGGCTATCGAATCGCTCGACGACCCACTGGGAAGATATAACCTTTTCCCGAGGTGTGGGTCGCTGCATCCACTTGGCCACTTCTGAAACGTAAGCCGCAGGTCGCGAACGCTCGGCACAGCGAAAACGAATATCACGAAGCGTCCTGAGTTCCTGGAAAATCCGTTCGTCGGGAGGTGTCTGACGCAGTAGTTCAATATACTTGTACATGGTCAATGCAACGTCCTTGTAGTGTACTAGAAATGTATGAGCAACGAGAATTTGTGCCAAAATACAGGGATACTTACAGAGCCCCGCGGGAGACAGATCAGCCTCGATGCTAAAGAAGTCAAAGCCGATAGCGTTCATGTGACATCCCGCACTGAGCGAACTCGCCCATCCGCGCCGCTTCAGATAGGACAATAGAGATCCAGGACCTTCATGCCCAATGAGGTGGGACAGATAGGCTTCGGGCTGAAGCATATGTAAGAACGCGACGGTATATATATCCTCCACACGCCCAACGACCTACCTTGGACGCATATAATGGACCTTGATCAGGGAAGGGAAAGTACATCTTCAGGCTGCGAATGTCTTTGACGGGCTCGGCGAAAACAAAGTGCTGCAAGGAAAATTTCTAGCGCAGGACGTTGCGTGTCTCCGTGCCACTCACCCCCAATCGTTCCTCTTCCATCACCTCTTGACTATACACGAGCTTCCCGTCTCCGTCCATGATCCTGACGGGGACCGCCTCGAAGCGTTCTCGCACCCAGCTTTCCAGGGTATCCATGTTCTCTTGAGCAACAACGACCAACTTCATTCGCTTTGCACAGTAAGTCTTCTTCCACCACGCGATTAGCTCCCCTCTGGGATCCCTTCCGTCACGCTTAGGAGCGTCCCAAAGGGTCTCGCGTGAGCCCACGGCAAACATGCGAAACGGGTGTCCCGGCGACGACAAGTGCCTGCGAAGCTGAATGTGTCGCCACGCGTCATTTTGCAAGTTCTTGTTCTGTTCTGCATTTACAGCGTTGACTTCGCGCTCAGTGCAAGCAGCGTTGAAGAGCGGCGCAGTAAAGAAACATGCGAACCGGTCAAGGGCTTCTTCAAAAGCTTCAGGGGCGATGTCAAAGTAGTACTGCAGGGAATTAGCTGATATCTTCTGTACGATGAGTCGACTCACGTTGGTGCGGCATAGAGTTGTGTATGCATTGTAGGTCGCATTGTTCGCGGACAAGTAGTTCGAAAAGCCATTCTCTTCAGGGTATTTCTCCGTTCCAAGAAAAAGAAGATGCTCGCTGAAAAGGTAGCGTAAGTATACAACTGCAATTTAAAGACCCCAGGTTAAACCGCCTAGGACGAGTGTCTTTGTCTTTCGACAGCGCCCGGTGCCCGGGTGGACTGAATTCGAAATTCCAAGTTACTTACCAGAAATGTGCGCAGCCCTGCAAGTTGACCGGATCCTCCATGCTTCCTACGCCGACATCCATCGCGGCTGCAGCTTTGTCGCACGTAGGATCGCTCACCAACACACACTCTAGACCGTTGGAGAGTCTGAGGTACTTGTGCACTCTATTATCGGTCGGAGGGAGCTCGATCACCACATCACCCGGTGGAGTGACGGGAGAGTTGACATGTTTGGTTGGGGTTTCTTGCTGATCTTTCTCTTTCATAGAGGTACTTTCAGATTGCTTTACGTGGACTTGACTCATGATTGCTTGGGAACTCTTCTCCGGAAGTAGTCGTGAACCCGGTGATTGACTGGTGTGGCAGCGGTAATTTTAGTGCTGAAGAGTGAAGACCAGTCGCAGCGATTTTGACAGGTCAGCCATATGCGCCGTGCTTATATCATTTGTCTCCCGAAAGGGAAGACACAGCTAGTCACAGTCAAAGGGATAGTTGTCAAAGGAGCGACCGATGACGACGTTCGGCCGAAAGCAAGACGAGCGCAAGTAATAACGCTCTACACTATGACTCTTCTGACTTTCGAAAACTCAGAGAAAAAGTTCGGGTCTACTGGCGTCCCGAGTAACCTAGTCACGAGTTCTTTCCTCGTTCTCATTGACTTCGGGGCCGCCAGTATTTCAAACAAAGGCAAAGTCCCTTTCGTATCGGGTATAGTCCGTAGTGAGTCACAGGTAGCTTTCGATTCGTGCTTATACATGATATCCATCCTTCTAGAAAAGATCGCCCTCGAGCCCTTTGTAACCACCCGAAAGGGCCGAGTCAATTGTGGCATGATGTGCCATTGTCGGCGAGCTCGATGTTTGCAAAGGGAAAGGGGAATAGTGATGCATAGGTGCGGCGCGAGATGTACATCCCCCCTAATCTGTTTCCTGCGCAACCACCAATTTTTCTACCGGCCGAGCGGCGGGACTGCAGACCAGTCCAGCCTTCCACTCTATGATGTCCTCGATGACCACGTTGCTGTCCCGGATCTTGGCCTCACCGACGTCTTGACTGGCCTTGACGTCTTCAACCGAGCTTTCAGCGGCTCCGGCCGTTCCCACCAGAGACTCCTCGGCGTCATTCTTCGATTCTGTTGCCTCGCTGTTGACCTCGTTCTCGATTTCCTTCGGAGGAGGAGGTGCTTGCGAGTCCATGTGGATAGACAATTTGCTTCGAGTCGTTGATGAAGGATGAATGTGTTTCATGAACAGGTCGATTATTTCTTGTTTAGTTGTCTGCTTGATTTGTTCCACATCGCGGACTCCTGCTCACGAATGAAATCGTCAGTTCCATGTTTCGACCGTTTGAGTCGCTTCGTCGGTCCACTCACGTCTCTCAAAGTCATAGTATCCGTCCCCGACCGCCACCCAGAACCTCGCACTTTCCCCGTGTAGGTTCTTTGGCTTTTCCATCTTCTTCGACACTAGTCCTTGACGCGCGGTCTGGAAGTCCTCGTCACTCATCTCCTCCAAGAACGTCTTGAAGTAGTCCAAGAAGGCCTCGACACGAGTCTCGAGATATGCCGCGGGCTTTTCCGACTGTAGGAGAATTCGGAAGCCCATCGATCCTGTTGCCGCCCGGGCTGACGAGAAGACCAGGTACCCCAGCTGTTCTTTGGTCCGGAGAACGTTGAACACCGGTTCATGCGCGAGCTGTGCAAGCAGAGACAGACGAGGTCGAAGGTGGTCGTCTTGAACATCGCCGACTTGGCAGTAATACTCGCACGAGGAGTTGACGTTGCTCTTGTTGGGAACGGTCATCTTCCACACATGCTCGGATGCTAGAAGGGACCGGTCAGAGCTAGCGGGGGGAAATGTAATGTTCCGAACTTACAGGGAGGGAGGAGTAGGCTCCTGTCTCCGAGTTTCTCTGGGGCGCTCAGTGGCTGCGTAGAGAGCACGCGCTCGACCATGTCCTGCAGTGCCTTTGCCGCCTGATATTCGCGGAAGTTAGCGCGACATGTACGCTGGGCCGAAAATGATGAAGCCGTACCTCGGTGTCCATGTTCCCGTGCACGAGGGTCTCGATATACATCCTCGCGAAGAATTCTCGGGCGAACACCTGAACATCCTCGGGCGTGATGTCTATGCGAAAGGTCAGCATGGTACTGAATCGATACAGAATCTGCTCACGTGGTAGTTCCGCTAGCTTTTCCGCCGGAGTCCACATGCGCTCGGATTCGGCATAATGGGCATAGTACGCTGTGAGAGAGTAGGGCTCCTCGAGTTGAAAGTTGGTCCACACTCGTTCAAGCTACAAGAACATGAGCACATTGCCCCAACCGAAGCGTATCGCACGCACCTGATCCTTGATAATGGCGAACCGCTCGGCGTCCACCTTGAACTCCTTCATCATGCCCAACATCTTTTCCGTCAACCGGGGCAGCTTGTCGTTGTAGCCGACCGAGCCGACAGTGATCGAGTCGCCGGCGTATTCGAGCGAGTACTGCAGTCCGGCGAGCTCGGCGTCGTAGACTTCTTCGGTGATGGAATCACGGAACAGGTCGCAGTACAGTCGGGCGAGGGTAGCCTGACGGGGCGTCACGTCCAGTAGCGGCCTGCTGACAGGTCAGCATGCAGACTTCTGAAGCGGGATGGGACGTACGACTTGAGTGTCACAAAAACGTTTGCTCGCGGGACCCAGAACCTGTCGTCCTTCTTATGCCACAACCGACTGAGAGCGGTATCCTTCAGCAAGCTGGGTTTTTGCGCGGGCTATTGACGGGATTAGCCGAGTTTACGGGAGAGCGCGGAAGACGTACCTCTTTGCCCTCTATTTTCTTGACATCTAGATTCTCGGGAATAAATGCGTTCGGACCAGGCAAGTGCAGTTCGGGGATGAGGGCGCCACTCAGAGCCTAAAAGACGGTCAGCGTGATTCCTTCGGCCAGCATGGTGTCGCACCTCTTTGATAAACTCCTCGGGCATCTTCTCCCGCCGATACTTGGTCCCATACACCGGCTCCGACTTGTCCAGAGGTCCAACATCCGCAGGCATCTTCTTGGCAGTGACCGAGATGACACTCCGCCTAATGTCGAGCAACTGCAGGGCGTCTTGAAGTTCTTGCGGGTCAAAGCGTTCGATGAGCCACTGGGACGAGATGATCTTTTCCCTCGGCACGGGTTGCTGGAGTTGGGTAGAGAGCTCGGACGCGTACGATGATGCGTGGCCGCGCTCGACGAATCGGAAGCCGATGTCGGAGAGCGCCTTGATTTCCTTGAATGCTTGTTCTTGCGGTGGTGTCTTTCGCAGGAGTTGAATGTATTTGGCAATGGTCATGGCGACGTCCTTGTAGTGGACTGCAGAGGGGTCAGCCGAAGTCGAGATATAATAGGAGGCTACTCACCAAGTCCGTCTGCCGTCAAGTCAACAGTGACCTTGAAGAAATCGAAACCCACCGAGCCGCTTTGAAATCCGGCGCGGAGCGAGTTGACCCAGCCGTGGCGCTTCAGGTACGACAAGATGGACCCGGGACCTTCGTGGCCGAGGAAGTGGGCGAGGTATTGTCCCGGCTGTGCAGCGTCAGCGGGAGTCGATTAGAGGAGGGAGCAACATACCTTGGATGCGTAGAGATGGCTCTGATCAGGGAAGGGAAAGGTAATCTCCAGCCCTCGGACGTCCTTGACGGGCTCGGCAAAGACAAAGTTCTGCACAGGCGTCAGCACAAGCTCGCTCCCTGTCCAGTACTACTCACGCCCATCTGCTCCTCCTCCATCACCTCGCTATTATACACCAACCGCTCCTCCCCATCCCTGGTCCGCACCGGCACGCCCTCGAACCGCTGCCGCACCCACGCCTCGAGCGTGTCCAGGCTCTCCCGGCCCATGACGACGAGCTTCATCCGCTTGGCACAGTACATCTCCCGCCACCATTCAATCAACTCCGCCCGCGGGTCCCGGCCCTCGCGCCGCGGGGCATCCCACAGTGTCTCCCGGGTACCGGTGCCAAACTTGTGGTACGGGTGGTTGGGCGACGAAAGGTGCTTCTCGAGCTGGTAGAACCGCCACATGTCGGACTGGAGGTTCTTGTTGTGTTCCGAGTTGACGGCGTTGGCTTCGCGCTCCGTACACGAGGCGTCGAAGAGCGGGGCGGTGAAGAACCCGGCGAAGCGGTCGAGGGCGCCTTCCAGGGCTTCCGGGGCGACTTCGAAAAAGTAGTTGGTGTTGGATAGACCGGTGTAGGCGTTCGAGTGGCCATTGTTTGCCGAGAGGTAGGTCGAGTAGGCGTTTTCCTGCGGGTACTTTTCCGTGCCGAGGAAGAGGAGGTGTTCACTGGAAAAAGAAGCGTTAGCACTGCAGTCAAGGGTGTATTGCGAATGGGACAAGGCGATGGGATTCGGAGCGAAGCGAGTTCGAGATGAGAGTCCCTTGGCAGATGGCATATCATACGGCGCGTCCTACGACTCGGCCAAAGGTACTGTGTGACGCAAAGATTCGAATCGCCGTCCAGGCCCATCCTCTGTCGGTGTCAAGTCGGTCCTCTTTCACACAAGGCGAACCCGGACAAACTACGAGCCCACAACGACGACGAAGCGCCGGAAAACACCACACCATCTCCTTGAGCCCCAACGTTGAGCCGACACCCCTATCTCCCTGGCGTCGCCTCCGTATCGCGATCGCGCGTCAGAGAGACCACGGCGTCTCCCAGGCGTCCCGCTGCGTCCCAGCCTCTCGGCTTATCGATTACGTCCAACGAGATCCCCATGCGTCCTACAAACGCCATCCTTGTATCCAGCGATTTCTGGCCCGAGTTCCCCTCGGTGAAGCATCTCCCGATCAGGCGTCTTGTCCACGCTGACTCCCCAACGTATGAGATGACCACTTCCCGCAACAGCCCTTCCTCCCCCTGTCACCCAATGACGACCGAACGGAACTTCCTCTCCCTGCGCAAATGTGCGTTCCACACGAGGTTCGGAGACGTGTGTGACCCAGTTGACGCCGTTCCGACATGACATCCTCGTCGGTTTCAAGAAGGCGACGTTTCCGAAACGCTTCGAGCCAACGTCCTCCCTTCGTCTGCTGATCCGCTCGACCGCAAACCCCGATTCACTCCCCTCCATACCACGGAGGTCTCGCCGCATCCGACGACGGTCTTTCAAACAGGACGCTGATCCCCGCCGTTCCCGCGCGACCGCGATCCTCGTCTCCTTTCCGCACGGCAATAACGTTCGTCCGCGACGATGCGTATCGCAACGACTCCTCATGGCCCCCCATGCGACGCGCTCTCACTTCGCCGCGCGACGCGGGAGGAGAACACGCTCCCTCCGCTTGTCGAGCGTCGGCCGGCATGTCCTCGTCTCGCTCGTTGAGGGTATCGCCTCGCGTATGATCACCCCGCACGAAAAGAACGCACATCCCTCGCGCGTCGGGTAAGCCCTTGCTCTCGTCGCTCGTCGGGCATTCGTGTGGCCCTGCGCGTTTCACCTTGGCTCGTGCCCTCGCCTCGACACTCGATACCGCGCTCTCCTCCTCGTCGCCGAGGCCTCCCACGCTTCGCCCGCGCGTGCGCTCGACGTTGACGCGCGCGGAGCAGTGTTTCTCGCTTGCCCGAGGGAAACGATTGTTTCTCGCTGCGCTCGGGGAGACACTTTCTTCTCGCTGCGCTCGGGAGACACTTTCTTCTCGCTTCGCTCGGGAGACACTTTGTTCTCGCTGCGCTCGGGAAGAGCTTTCTTCTCGCTTCGCTCGGGAAACACTTCCTTCTCGCTGCGCTCGGGGAGACACTTTGTTCTCGCTCCGCTCGTGGAATTGTCTGCGACGCGTGACCATTCTCGCGCGTCCTACGACGCACTCGAGGGGTTGCTCGCTCCGCTCGGGAAGAGCTTTCTTCTCGCTTCGCTCGGGAGACACTTTGTTCTCGCTGCGCTCGGGGAGACACTTTCTCCTCGCTCCGCTCGGGTTTTGCTCGCTGCGCTCGGCGCTGCGCTAGGCAAGACACCTTCCTACTCGCTCCGCTCGGCGCCGCTCAGGGCGGCCCTCGCCCTCGCCTCATCGCCGCGCCCTTCGCCCCGCGCTCACTCGCGACTCACCAAAAATGCGCACACCCATCCAACCCCGCCCGATCCTCCAAACTCCCCACGCCGACATCCACCGCCGCCGCCGCCTTGTCACACCCCTCATCACTGACCACGACGCATTCCACCCCGTTCGCGAGGCGGAAGTACCGGTGCCCGCGGTCTTCCGAAGGGGGGAGGATGATTTGTACGGGGCCGTGCGGGGTGGGGTAGGTGGTGGTGGTGGTGTTCGGGTCGTGTGCTGCTTCCACCCTCGTCGACGCGCTGAACGCCCTGATACCATCGTCCGTCATTCTCGGCGCCGCTGCCATCCGAATACGCGTGATCGGCCGTGCTGTCGTCGTCGTCGGGATCGCCTTCGTAGTACCGCACCCAAGGTGTTTCGCGATGATGCCGTTTGTGGTGTGGGATACCGAGCGTGTGCGTATCTGCGCCGGGGGTAACCTGTATGGGAGTGATCTGGTGATGGCGCGGTACATCACTCGTCTCCTTTTGTCTAGCAAAGGAAAGGGAAGGAAGGGAAGGAGGGAGGAGGGAAGAAAGGGTCCTTTGATGGATAGGGGCGATCGTCAAAGTGGAGGCAAAGGATGACGGAAAGGCGCGCCATGTCCGTACTTTACATCGTTGCACAAGCACCGTGGCCATCGGTCAGTGGGGCCGGACGCCATTCGGCTGTATACATTCGTTGTGGAACGACTCAACGATAGCCTTCAGGACACCGAAACGCCGGCGGAGACACGGTCGAGGAATCCGCATTCCCCGAGGTGCGGTCCGTCGACCATGGGTTGTGACGTACGTCCCGGTTTGTGCCTATTCCAGGGCCGTGTGAACGCTCACACGGGTTTGGTCAGATGCTGCGCAATTGCTCGTTGTCGGACGTGTGTCGGAACTCCGTACGACTCGATGAACGGACCGGCCTATGACCGCGCAAGACACGTCTGCACGACGGCACCAGCGGAAAACGGGAAACACAGTATTCATTGTCGCGAGTACCATCCGCCGAAAACGTGTATTACATGAATCACGCATCCACCAAGAAACGTCCACGACCATTGTCCATCGTTTAGATCGCCGTCCAGAAGGTCTTGACCGCCGCCTGGATGCATTCGGTGCCGTTCAGCTGGAACCCGCGCATACAGGATGACGCCCGGCGACGCAGTGTCGACCAGAGGGTGAGCCTTTCAAGCATCAAAGCGATCACTCGACTTACGGGACCACGTCCACTCCTTCTTGGGCGGTACAGTACTCGCCTCCAGCCTCACGCATAATCGGGAACATGGTTTTGGCACTTTTATCACGGGCCGGAGGCATCTCGAGCCGGACATGGTCGGCGCACACGATCAACCCGTGCGTAGGCGCTGCAGGACCAGGTCAAGCCGATGGGAAACCGCCGTGGTCTGCGTTAACGAATTGCGGATGGGACGGACGAGGAGAGATTTCTCGGGGCCGTAGCGTACGCCCGCGGGTCGAAGGCGGTGAACCAGCGTGGCGGAATCGGTAAGTCAAGGTCTCGTCTCCTCGTGCGAGCGCTGACCTCCTTCGCAGCTCGGCCGCTCGTCTTCTCGCTCAGCATCCGCCGGTCTGGTATCTCGACCCGCCAAATGATATCTCGACCGGCCAAGAGGTTGAATAATACATCACTGCCCTCGCCGAGGTCTGGACGACACCGATGGGTAGACATACCACGCGCGCAGCACAAGACACGTCCGCACCACGCCACCAGACGGAAAAGAAGAAAAACTATTATTCATTATCGCTCGTACATTCGCCGAAAACGTGTATTACATGAAACACATCTACATTCTACCAAGAAACGTCGGCCAAGCCATTGTCCATCGTTCACATCGCCTTCCAGAACGTCTTGACCGCCGCCTGGATGCACTCGGTCCCGTTCAACTTGAACCCGCGCATGCACGATGACGCCTGGCATCGACCAGCAACGCACTACCACAAAAGGGTAAGCCACATGTTCCGATACCGAGGGACCGCTACTCACCGAGACGTTGTCCACTCCTTCCTTGGCGGTACAGTCCTCGCCCCCGGCCTCACCGGCCACGGGGAACTGGCATCCACCGCAACTCTCCATATCCGCGCCGGTATCGATGCACTCGTATCCGACTCGAGAGCCCATGGCGAGGGAAGCCATGTCGGAGGTGTAGCACGCGCGGAGGCCGGCGGGGCAGAGGGCGTCGCCCATCGCGGCCTGTTGCGCGAGGGAGCGGCGGGCGGGGAAGCCGGAGATGCACTGTTGCGCAGTGGGGATGCAGAAGGAGGTACCGCAGAGGGCGAAGCCAGCGTCGCAGGCTGGTATCGGACAAGGGACAAGGGGTGAGTTTGGGTTCTGCACGAGGCAAAAGGCGACGTACTGAATGAACAGGTCGATCCAGGCAAGACCGATGCTCCTACTGTGCCGGGGCACTGAGGCGTGGAATTCGCTGGGTAACCACAGGTCGCAGGCGAAGATACAACCTATGTCCGGGGATATCAGCACGACACACGGACGGACGATGGGGGACGTACCGCATTGGTACCCGCCACTCGAGCGAGCGGGAGCAACGCGTTCACTCCGCCAAGGAGGGTCGTCACCGTGTTGATCACGCTGCCCGTGACCGAGGCGCCCTGGGTGATTTGCGTGTCGAGACGGGCGACCGAGTCGGGGGTCTGGGCGTCGTGTCAGCGCGGGTCTATCGGAGGGTGAGTGGGTTTAGAGGGGGCGTACAAGAACACCGGCTTCAGTACACAAGCAGATACCGTCGATCAAAGTCTGTGGACAGGGATATCAGCACCTGCCGAGGCTGCGGCGTGGCGAAGGCGCGGAGACTCACGTATTGCCGAGCCAAGACCGTCACTCGGATGGGAACGTTGGCGCACACGGTACCCTGCACAATCGTCTGTCGTCGTTCGAGCCCGCGCGCCTGTCGGGCCGGGGTCGTCGCCGATCCGTCGAGCGGCGCCGCGAGCGTGCTGCCGATGCAGAGGAGCGCGAAGAGCAAGGTGAAGAGCTTGAAGAGGCGGAACATGGTGGGTGAACGAATGTGGTTGGGTATTGATTATAGGAGAGGGCGGGAGAGCTGTGAGTCCTTTTTTAATCGGTGGAAAAGGGGCAGGAGACTCGGGTTATATACCTCGCTGGACCTTATCGCTCGACCTGCGACGACCGCCATTCTCGCTGCCTTCCTGGCTATTGCCTGGGGCATCGACCATCAAAACAATCAACAAATCTCTCGATCTGGACAGCGAGGTGACATGAGGCTTCTCTCCGGTCCTGGAAAGCTTGGTTGGGTGTTCGTGCCGGTCCTGGAAGAGAATTCAATGGGGGAGCCGGGAAGTGTACGTATCTCTTTCCTCTTCGTCAAGCAGCGCAGGCTGCGGGTTGTGGGATGGGTGTACGTGTAGAGCGATGATATGACATGTTTGCCAAGGCTGCAAGATGGGGGAATTGAGACCTGGTAGATGACCTGGTGAAAGTCAGACAAGCATCGATCGCATTCCATCTCCCAGATCCTCCTCGTGCTGGAGCGCTCAGGCAGACGAGATGTGTATCAACATTGCTGAGTAGACATCTATTCCATGAAATCTTGTAGGCGTAATAAGTGCCTGGATTCGATGTGACGTGACTTGCAGAAGACCGACAATCCCTTCCGAGGGCTCTTTCTCCACAGCCGACGCGTCGACAGATCCGACCGCCGAGAGAGGCGCCGGACGACCACCGAGCTCATAGCGTTCAGCCTGTCGTCTAGAGATCTGACTCAGCCGAAAACCCCTGGCGAGTCAGCAGGGATTGTGAAACACAAGATGTTAGGCCCTAGCGACAGACTGGTTACAGCTGAGGAATACAGGTCTCGCTCTTGCGTAGTTGCGTTCGGGATACCGGCGGCGGGTTACGAGAGGGTTACGTTACAGTTTTTTCCGGCCGAAGAGAGCCGGTCCGAAGGTTGGTATCCCCTCAGCTATCCCCTCGCACCCAAGCTATGTACTCAGAACTTGAACCATGACATAGCGAATGGCGCGCAGCGCCTCAGTCAGCACAAGGCATGAAGGGCATGGTAAAGACATCGACGTCGTCCGTTCCATCGAGCTGCCCATGCCGCGATCTTTCCGTTCCCCTGCTTTCCGCTCCTCCTTACACGTCCTTCACGATTCAGGACCCGACAGCTGACCCGAGCGCTTCTCACACGCCCAAGCCACCTAGATCTGTACCTGACGCCTCTCTTCCATTCTCGCCGAAGATGTTTAGCCGAGTCTCACTTAGCAGATCTCCTGGCCCTAGCGCGCGCCCGAGTCGCGACGACGCTTCGATTGCTGGATTCCGGCGTCGAGGAGGTTTGCATTGTATGTTCTGTTTGTGTGCTGGACAGCAGGTTTCACAGGCCTTCAGTCAGCTATGCATTCTTGCAGTGGGACGCCATAACAATCTCCTGGTATCCGCGGTCTCACTGGGTGAGTCAGGCAAAGCGCGACGCGATTCGGGGCGTTGTGGCTGAAACGTGCATTCCAGACAGGCTCGCGACAGCTCGACAGCTTCAGCTTCACAGGATCGATCGCTAGGCCAGGTGCCGTCGATGTTGATCGGTCGCTCCCTCAGCAGAGCGGTTTGTGCTCCAGGGAGGAGGACGGCCGCTGGACAGGCGAAATTTCTAGGACGAATGGTGCGTTGCTGTTGATGTTGCCTGTTAACGCATGGATCACAAGCGAGATCAGCGAAGCTGATGACAGTCTTCGTACTCTCATTATCATCAGCCTCGCAGCGTACATCTCTCAAAGGTGACGGTCCAGGATCCGCCGTTTCCACATAAAGGAGAACTAGGACGTCCGCCGGGACGAACGATAAAGTCCCAGAACTCGTGATGGGTGATAGGGAGGATGGTGCAATTGACGGGAGGGGTTTCGTAAACGGGATGCGAGGCATAGGCGCCGGACGAAGGGCTATGCAGAGACACAGTGCTTGCCAGCGACGAGGTAAGTCCCCTTCTAACGCATTCTTCCTAGATGTAGAGCGCATGCTCACGCACCCCTCAGCATCTAGCAGAGCCAGTCTCGGGACGTGCTGCGCCTTTGGAGCTCGTAGGACCATGTTTCGTCGCCGCACACACTGCCACCGCATCTCAGTTATACCTTACCGACAACGCCCGGCGCTGTGAACGATGCATTCGAACATACGGTCATTCTCCACTATCATCCGGACTACATGCGTGCTCCCCGTCGTACCGATCGCAACATACGGATTGGCAGTAGAATCGGCCATCGATGAGCTTGAACATATGTGAAACGCGTAAAAGGCAAATGGGAAACCCTGGGAGAGCACGGCGGGGGATGATAGGTGGCCTCTTCGATGAACCCAGGGGTTCAGGGGTACGCATGCAGGGAAAGTGGAGAAGGAGAGTGATCATGTTTCAGAGAAGGCCAAAGTGAGTTGCATATTGTCTTCCGCTCAACAGGCATAGCTCCGATCTCATTCGAGCTTCCGGCAGGTCTTCATTGGTCTTCCGGGGAGATTCCGATCCTCATCTGTTTCGGCACAAGAGATGCAGTAGGCCGCACGGCGCCGGCCCCGGGGGCCTGTTTGCGAGTAAGCCCTCCTTTCAGTTGGGTCCCTTATAATGCTGTCGAAGAGATTGATGTTGTAAGCATAAAGTGGAAGGTCAACTGACTGGTTCGTTGGATGCTATCGAATCGTTCTCGCATTCTGGGACAAGCATTGTCCCGCGTCGCTATCAGTATCACACCGTTCAGTAGAATACCCACGTGCAAGCATGTCCAGTGTGGGCACGAAGACTGCGAAAGATGACGACTCGTCGATGGTCCCTTCCACCGAGAACACAGAAGTTTCACAGGCTTCAACCAAAGCGAAACGGGCAAGGCTCTTCATCACAGGAGACGAAAGATGGGGGACCGATGATTTGTCCGCAAAGTCATTCGTCAGGCCATCCGACATGTTTACTGCGATTTCATCAGAAACACTGGGCACTATAGTCATCCCCGAACTTCAAGCTCTCCAAAAACTTCCTGTAGTCTGGTGGGACCCCTTTCGGTCAGAGGAGGGAGGCTTTCTTGTAGCGTTCAATCGATGCTTGAAAGTTGCGCACACGGACGACGATCTCCGAAAATACACAATGGTTGCAGCTCTGTCGAAGCCGACCCTCTGGGATAAAGAGTGGGTGCAGGAGAAATACGGGAGCTTTGACATCGTCTTCAATGAAGGAATCAAGCAGGCACTCGACGTGGCACTAGTGAAGGCGGAGTGCAAACGGCCATATGACCAAGGTCTTTGGCAGCCGGCCGGAAGAGCTGTAGGATACGTACTAGAACCCACCGGGCAGTCTAAGTGGCGATTCCTGTGCTGCGTAGTGGAGGAATTCTGAACATCTTGTAGCTTGTAGTCGTCTATATAGACTTGTGATTCGGAAACCCGACGGACCATAGGACCTGATTTACTTCGGATATCCCAGGTTGTCGACACGTGTTGATTTCGAAGGCCTCAAATCTGCAAGCCAACAAATGCTGCAAGGTGATATATTTGCATTCGCCAGCTACTTGTACTGATCGGCAGCTTCTTCAACCTTCGGACCCGCATTCTGTCCATCAAATGAACGCGGCTGATTATTGCGCCTCTTCCCAATTGGTGTAGGATCCGGCCGGGGGAGGCTCAGCGATGAAAAAGACAACTTAGTATGATACGCCGGACCCTGCAATAAGTCACACCGCCTTCGTTTGACAGCTTTGTGCGTGATCGCACTGGTCTTCCGAGTCCTTCGCCTCCCTTCTGACCAGGACAATACCAAGAGCTCAGGCAGATGAGATGGGGGAAGGGTCTGTAATGAGGTTTCCTTTGACCATGCCTCTCCTCGAAATGCGCCAAAGCCAATGTAGCTATAAAACAGAGCTGCGATGCATGATGCTATCCTATCGCAGCTTTGTGCAACTGGTCCCCAAATAGGTTCCGTAGACCGTATCTGTGCAATCGTTACTAGTATGGCTCCGTCTTCTCGCGACCCAAGTGGGCATCGGAGCATCACGGACTCAGACGGAACGAACACTGACGGCGATGGTACTCTCGCGCCGTCCCAACCTTCCGTTGAATCCACGACACCCCCAATCGCCATGGGAAATGACACCTATGCCGTGCTGTATAACGATAAAAGGACTGCGGCGGGAATAGAGAGCGAAAAGTACGTAGCGCAATCGACTCCGGGGCGAAGCTTTGTGTTTCCTGCAGTGCCCGAGGGCGAGGACCTTCTTGTACTTTGGTGGCATCCAGATTCGCAGCCGACTGGCCGCACAGCTGAAAAGAAATTCGCCAGTGACCTCAGCGAGCGCTTGGAAGAGCAGCTGAAGGTAGAAGAGCTCGCGAACTACACACTGGTTGCGGATGAGGGCAACTGGATGTATGCAAGGGCGGCTTACGGGAGCATCGCTATCGAGTTCGAGAAAGGAATGAAGCAGGATATACCATTCAAGCAAGCGAATTCTACACGTCAGGGAGGGGTAAATACGCAAGCCTACATGCAACAGGATGTGCGGGTCATTGGTTACATCATCGGTCCATCTGCTGGTGGTTCAATTGACGAGTTCAAGTGCTGGGTATTCCATGAAATGTAAACACTGCGGGTGGTATTTCGAGATAGTTCTTTCCATTCTTCTTGGTATTGTCATCATGCGTATCATGAAACATGCTCGTCCCCATGTATAACCGCGAGTCCCCATCCTATCATGTCGGCGCGTACTCTTGTAGCAGACTCGCGCCAATTCCTTTCCGCACTCTAGTCGACGCCCGACAGATCGTCCTGTCCTCTTCGTATTCGTGCCTCTTCATCCCAATCCTCGTCCGACTCCTCATCCGACTCCTCTACACTATCGGACCCCGGAGACAGAATCGCCTTCTCCAAAACGACCAGCATCTTTGCCCACCATAGATGCCAAGCGTCCATGTCGATCGATCGCACAGGGTGACTGATATTCGGCTTATCGTTGGACAGTTTCTCGTCAACCGTTTCCAGGTACTGGATCACGGGTGGAGAGCCTTCCGTTCTGTCTTGTAGGGTAAAGTGAGATGTGAACAGGGATGGATGTATCGTGCTGCGAGGTGAAGACAGGTGTCAAGTTGGGCGAGCGAGGGAAGGTAACGCATGATGCTCGTGAAGGTGTCCATGCATTGTGCGGTGCCTTTCGTACGGCTTCGACGATGTCCCTTGGGTTCGGCGTCTCGACGAAGAAGCGGATGTGGTGGATAGGGCTGAATTGTGCGAATGGTTTCTGGAGGCGAGAGGTTAATCATGATGATTTGCAGTTCCAACGGCTGCTTACGAGTACACACTGATCCTTCAGGCAACATCGGGATCGGGACGTGAAGTGAATATCGAGGTCCGCCAGAACCGGAAAGTCTTCCTTCTTGTGGCCCGAGAACGGCGTAATCGTACGATGATATCGTGAATGCTGATCCGCCTCGTCCTACATTTCGAGATACAAGTTGAGCTCGTGCACGTCCTTGACTTGCCGGACGACGCCATATAGCCGGTTCTCTTTCGTCGTGTGTGCGGTCCGGGAAGGTGCAGCATGAACTTGTTATGCGGTCGTAGCGTCAAAGTTGACGGACGTTCGCGTGACTTTCGTTTTTGACGGCAAGCTTCCGAGCAATGTTGACGGAAGATAGGGGTCCAACGACACGAGCGAAGAAAAGCGGGAAGGCGTGGTGCGATTTCGTCGACGCATGCATATCGCAGGAGCTGGTCTGGCGGATGGCACGAAGTGCTGGTAAGGAGGAGCAGAAGCTTGACTAGTCCGGGATCTGTTCGTCCCCGTCGTTGATCTGGTGGTGGCTGAAGACGATCACAAGTAGTACGCAAACGGCATGAGTCAAGCAATCACACACCTCCAATGTACCTACCGGAACATGTTGCCTCCTCGACTCGTCCATCTCCCTCGCGGTCCTCCCGAAATCGTCTACCGCATCCTCGATCCGAATGACTTGCAGCCGAATCTTGTACAACGTTTCGTCTTGCAGTCGACGCGACACCAGCGCCCGAGCCCCAAGATCATTGTTCCACAGAGGTCGAGCAAACAGCGTATCCCGCGCGTCCCGTTGATATGTAACGAATGACGGTTCGTCGTTATACGGAAGGAAAGAGACGATGATTTCGAGGCGAGTCTCCCGGGTGGACCAGCTGCCTTGTGCACTGTCTTCACCACAGGTTCTACATAACATGTGTACTTTCAGTTTCCGGGCGTTTGATTTCTGACGTGTCGGCCGCCGGGGCTGCACCTATTATTGGGCTCCTCTGATCTTCATGCTTGACCATATTTACGACTCTCTGCGTACCAGATCCGGCAGTCTGTCCTGTTGAGCTATAGCGATAGGTGCGGAACTGGACCGCGTCAAGGCATCAAGACTGGAAATCCCCTCCGAAGGGGACCCAACAGAAGTCGCAACGCCTTAACTCAGTATCTGGTGTTTCGGCTCCACTGGCGCCTTCTTCACGGATCTGATCATACAACGACAACTGTCCTTCACCAATTTCCGGAGCAATCAGGCAATCCTTCGTACGTCCGCGCGCCAGTAGGTCACCTCTTATACCCCTCGACGCTCAGGCGATGTGCTAATGTGGTCATAAAATCCTTCTCTCCGCAGTCCGAATCATTCCAGCTCATCATGCCTTCCCTCCTCGACATGCCAGCCGAGATCATAGAGCTCATCCTGCTTGGGATCAGAGAGGAAACCCCCGAGCGTCTGGTCAAATCGCGATTACGAGTCGAGGAAGCACCTTGTGTTTGCTTCGACGACGGGGATCCGAACAAGCGGTTGCCAGAGTTCAAAGGTGGATATCGCTGGAGTACTGCGGCGTTTGCTTTGGCGGATCCATACATCATGGGTTGCATCACGCAAGCTGGGTACTTTGGATCTATCAGCGTGAAAGCTACACGAGAGGGATTGCCAATAGAGAAGGGAAGTCCTTGTGATGCGCTTGTTCGGTTAGTAGACCGTGCTCAGGGGCAACGATGACACAGACCCAGGTTCGCTGACGGTTACCTCATCTCAAAAGCAATATCAATCTCTCTTTTGATCAGTGGAACTTCGCAGGGGAGAACGCGTTCACGGGATCAGGTCAATCGTTCCAGAGCTATCTCCAGCAGTTCCCGTCTGCGCGAAGGCTTGATATCGATCTGGACGAGTGTCTCGACCCTCTATCGGCCTTGAAATACTTGACGAGAGGAACAGACGAGGTGGCACGCAGCGACAGCGAAGCTGTGGCTGTCGAACGGATACTAGCCGAACCAGCCAGCAACATCACCTCCTTGACTGTCCAACTATCAACTCTGGGGAACGGAAGTGATTTACCGCCAGGGTCTCGCTCGGCACCAGCTTTGATCAGCGGCTTGACCCACATCCTGCACCTTCCAAATCTGGAGCAGTTACATGTCACCTTCCGTTACGACTTGAATTATTACGATGAGTACGAAGAAGACGAAAATCAGAGGTGGTTCGCTCAATTCGCTTCGCTAAAGGCCGCGGCGGAGAAGTGGCCGTCGTTGCAATTGGTGAAGGTGTGCGTTCGAATTGGATTTGATAAAGACACCCAGTACCTTAGTACCCTGGATCTATGGGTGAGTATACAGTTGGTGCAAACGGGCAAGGCACGCGACTGATGCAGATCTTGCACTTGCTCTCAGCGGGAAGCTTTATCAAGAACATTCCTCTCCTTGCGCAACAGCAGCTCGTGCAAAATCCAAGTCTGCCTCGTATATGACGGCATGTCGTTCTTCGAGTTGAGCGAGTTCGCACAAACTCGAGATCACATGTGGACCTGGGCCGAACATCTTGCACCGGTGGACGAGGAAGAGATCGTGGATTTTCTGGAGAACATTGGTGCGGCTCACAACATGCGCATTCCCGAATTCGACCTGTTCATCAGAGATGCAAGGTACGAAGAAACACCGGAAACTCTGGTCACCATCACGCATCTTCCGCCACCTCTCGTCGATACGGAAGCAGTCGGTGCACGAGGAGAAGTCGCAAGTTGCTACGACCTGCAAAAGATTGGCGCGATGCAGCGGGAGCGATGGATCGAGGAGAGGGAGAGGTCGAATGGGCGTGATTACCGTGGCTATCGCAACGACCCTCGTGATCCGGTACTCGATGATGCCTACTTTGCGGCGTACCCTCGTATGCGGGACGTTCTTGCCTAGGCGATCACTTGCTAGTCATCGCGGCGAAGCCGGGAGGAATCGACGGGATATATCAACGGCACTGCGGCGAGCTCGACAGAGGCCGATGTCAGCGATGCGACGCGGTCATCTTGCGGTGGTGATCGTACCCTAGACGCTCTACCGCCAGCGTTGTAGTGTCGTTAGATTTGGAACCGCATCTAGATCTATACATTTCGGATATACAAATTCGACCACAGCGGTACAAAGACTGATCAGTACCTCCTACCACGCGGTACCTATTATTATTTACCACACAGTACCTCCTGCATACGCGATGTCTAGAGCACAGTCAAGAGGCTCATCATCGCCTCGACCGAATCATTTCCCTTTCCCCTGTGCAGCATAGGGCTGTCTTCACAATCGCAACGGCGGGCGAGGGGACAAGGAGTCCAATGTCTGCACAGGTTCGGGGATTTATCGACGCTTGTAATGAGACAAGGCATAGAGGAGGTGAACCGATGGCGGATCACGTTGCTTATCAGCGCTCGAGCTACGGAGCCTAACGATATGCTGCATCAGGGATCGTGACGGAGGTCTGAAGTCAAGCAACGGCCTTCCCGCGAGCATGTTGATTCCGCCAGAGCGCGTTGTCAGACGATCCCGTTCCAGCGCAAGTGGGAAGTCGCCCATCATCCGAAGAAGGCACCTTTCATGTTCGGCATCCTGTTACAAGACTGGACAAAGTGAGTTACAACATACGGTAGATGAATCAAGGGATAAACAGAGTATAATTACAACAGTAGACGAATCAAGGAGAATGTTCGACTAGGAAACAAGACATGCGCTATGAGGTCTGGCCTTTCCGTCACCAACTCTTCTGTTGGAACCACTGGGGATGCAGATGGCGATTAACCGCTGGAACGAGCAGCACAACGAAAAACATACCTGCGATACCATGTCGCCATCCCTATTCTTTGTCGCAAGCACCGCTCGAGCATGCTCTAGAGCTTTGGCCAAGTCGACTTTGTAGAGCTGCAGCATCAAAACGTGAGATTGCAGCGCCGGCATGGATTGTGATAGACAGCGCTTACGTGCGAAGTGCTCAAAGACTGTCGGACAGGTAATCAGCGGGAAAGGTGGCACAATTCCGCCGCGATAGCTTACACAGAAAAAGGTTTCGACCTTGGCGATCGTTTCTTCAGACTTTGCGTTTTCGAAGCAACCCTGCAGCGTGCTACAAGCGTCTCCGACATGCTTAGCAGATGATCACGACACCCAGCCTTGCTGACTTACCGCCTCAACGTATACCGCGTGAACTTTCCCTCAAGCTGTACGCAACGAAGCTTCAAGGTCAGAGAAGCTTACACATGGAACCAACTTCGACATACCTCCACGAAATGGTCCAAGAACCACGGAATCGCTACCTTGTCGCCGAGAGACGTCTTCGTGGCACTCTTCAAGCCTTCTTGCCAGTGTTGGATTGATGCATTCTCCATCATCCATTCCAGCCCCTCGAGTACATCTGCCTCAGTGGTCGATGCACTGCATAACGCTTCAACGATGGTCTGCCCTGTCGTATCATCGGAACAGGACAGATACACTGCGCGTATGCCAGAAGTATTAGCCAACGTGAGATCTCAGCCAATGTCACAACACCACGTACACTTTCGCAATGCATCAATCGCAGCTCGACCCTTGACTTCCACAGCCTGTCACGTAGAATCAGCATCTCGCTCGGTAGGGGGACGACAGCCGGGCCATATCTCACTTTGTGCAGGACGACAGCTGGCGTGCAAGGGACTTCAGCTACACCGAATTGTTCTCTGTAACATGATACGTACGACGTATGTCACCAGGGATGACGTCCAGACTTCCCACATCCACTGCGGCATCAAAACGCTTCAACGCCTCCGACACGGTGCTGCGAACGGTCCCGGTTGTCAACACGTATAAGCCTTGCACATCAATGGTACTTGCCTTGGATGGTTTCCCGCAAGGGCGGCGCAGACGCAAACTTCCCGCGCGAGGGGATCCAAAGGCCCATCTTCAGGTTTCGGGTCGAATCCCAGAACTGTTGCTCGTTGTCTGAAGAGATGGCGCAATAGAGTGGCGACACCGGAGCAGATTGCCTCTTGAGAGTGGTTTCGACCGATATACTCCGTCAACTTGTGTTGCATCGTAAAGAGCACCCATGGTTCGTCTTCTTCGACCATCGCGGAGACAAGCTCAAAAGGTAGAGTGGCAGGGTAGAAACCAGCGTAAGCGAGTTGGAAAGAATCATCCAACAGACCGATCCTATCTTCAGCCGAAAGGCGCGGATCTCCTTGTCGGACCAGCTCTATCAACTTTCGCATGTCATCTTCGGGATACTGCACACGGTCTGTGAAGGGAGACTTAGCATGATCATCGTCGCGGCGTCTTGGAACTTACAGAGGCAGAGATTGTCGCGATTCAACTTGAACAGACAGGCAGGCGGCACTTCGATTTCCATCGTCTTTTCAGTCATAATCCGCGGGAGATCTTGCCGCTCGCCAAAGAACTGCACGTTCAAGGGGATAGGCCTGAACCGAGCATCAGCACAGAGTTATCGCCCAAGACAGGGAAGCCCACCAAACGTCCTGATCTTCCTCCTCCTTCAAGTCACCGGTCTTCAGGAAGCGCTCCTGACGTAAGAGATACCCTTTTGACGTCTTTTCGAGCTTGACAATCGGGAAACCCTTGGTCGTGGTCCACTTTCGAGCGAAAGAGACGAAGTCTCCTGTACCATCGTCCAGCGCTTTCCACAAATCTTCCCGATTGGCGACGCCGTCTTTCTTGGCCAAAAAGCGTCGGATGCCCTCGATAAATGGAGTAACTCCAGCAGCGGCGGCCATCATAGCCACTACCGCTGATCCCTTCTCGTAGCAAATGTCATCCCAAGTGTTATCAAGCTGTTCCAAAGTTTCGGCCTTTTCGTCGATGATGGCGTGGGTGTGGCGTGTGGAGTCGCTGTGAAGGGCTCGAGTGACGGATTGAGCCACGACTCGTTGTCGGAAACGTCGCTCGGGGACAAGCTCCTCGGCGCATTGCAACGATCCCAACCAGGTAGCGAATCCCTCCTTGAGGAACAAGTCGTCCCACCAAGCGGGTGTGACCAGGTTGCCTGAAAGGACTGTCGGTTAGTGATGCGTCGATCCCAGTATATTCTCGACTCACCGAACCACATGTGAGAAACCTCATGGCAGACCATTTGATAGATCGTGTCAATCACCTTGAAGGCGACTCCTGCTGGAGCGAAACATCGCCTTGCCGCGGCAGTGATCTATTCAGGTGCATCAGTCGGGCAAACGAGAGCCATCGCCAGATGTACTTACCAGTCCAAAGTTTTCCTGCGCACCCATCTCGAAGCTAGGAACGGCCAGCATGTCCAGTTTGGGAAGCGGGTAGGGGATCTGGAACAGCGCCTCAAAGTAGGCGAGACTGTCCTTCATGGTCTTGAGCAGGAATGCAGTGTTCTTGCAGTCGTCTTCGGCAGCCCATGTCGACACGGGGATCGTCTGGCCTGTCAGGGGTGAGACGAAAGCGGTCTCGAGACATTTGAACGGGCCGCTTGCGATCGCAGTGACGTAGGTTGACATCTAGCGAATGTCAGCGCGTGGGGTATATCCAAATATGTGCGACTCACGGGAGGGGTGGTCTCGAAGTGAACGGTCTGCCAGCCTTCTTCCTCGAAATGCTGAGCCAAGCGCGACTGAGCTTCCGTCGGACTGGCCGTCTCCGGCATGCACGACAGGCACTTGAGGCCGTCGACGGTAATCATCGTGAAGGCAAAGCTTGCCTTCATCGACGGCTCGTCCCAGCAGGGATAGACTTGTCGCGCAGAGGCGCATTCGAGCTGCGTGAGCGCAAAGTGTCGGTACTTGCCGTCCACGAGGGCGCCATAGGTGCTTAGGTAGTAGCCTGACGGCAAGGTGTGTAAGTCTCTTGCGCGCGACACATATTGACGACGTACCTCGGCCATCCGTCCTCAACTTGGAAGACCAAGAGAAGTGCAACTGCAGCCCAAGTTGGCCGATGACCAGCTTGTCCTTTGCCGGCAACTTGAGCACCATCTGCTCATGCCCCGTGAGGTAAGGGACGGGCTCGTCGTCCTCCGGCATCTCGTCCTTGTCGACCAAGCGAAACGACAGCGGGCTCTGCCCACGTCGGAACAAGACGATTTCGCGCAAGTTTAGGTCTTGATGAGCATTCAGGCAGATTGTCTGTTCGCAGTATGGTATCAGCGGTCATCCTTTCATTCTCCTGCAGAACGCCTACCTCGCTGTCCTGTGTGACCTTGAGGCTGCAAGTCCCCAAGCATCAGCTCAACCGAAATGTGATCTGTCTAACAGCCGATATGCTTACTGGATACTCGATTTCCCAGCAAACGTTCCGCGCTCGACATCGGTCTTGATCACCACGTCGTAGTGAAAGGGGACGACGTTGCCCGGCAGGCTGTCAGGATTGGTCTGTGTCATGTTTGCAGAAATTTGGAAGTGGAATGGGGAAAGAAGAGATGCGGCTGCGTACCATGCACGGTCCCACGCCTTACACGCCTTATATAGCTCGCACGGACGCAGTCCCTCTCCCCGCTCTCCTAGAAGACAATGGAAGGTAAAGGCAGTTTGTCAAAGGCCGTTGGAATCGCCTACCCGCCTTTGAACGGTGCCAAAGGACGGCAAGGGTCTGCGTTACGAGAATCTTGCGAACGGACGTCGATGTGCACGCCCCAGGCTAGAACTCGAGGCGTGGACGAGACTGTGTCGGACGAACGTATCAGCCCAGACGGAGGAGCGGGCGGAGCAACTCCAGAAGAGGCGCCTGTTTCAAAACGGCCCAAGACTGCCGAGTCCTCTTCGTACTTGACAACACGATGCATAGCTTCTCGCGTCCTAGTCATACAAACGGGACCCACCGTCCCTTTTGATCCACACCCCTTTCGTTCATCCCCACCCTTAACGAGCCCACGGCGTCCGCGCCTTCTCGCCCGCCCTCGGCGCCTGTCCACCACGCGCACCGCGTGCGGCCGGTGCACCTCGTTGCTGCTTGGCGTCCGCGGCGGGTGTTTGTCCGGGCCGCGTGATGGGCAACGGGGCGGATCGGATCGTTTCCAGGACGCGCTGGGCGTGTTCCGCGTTTCTGTCGGGCAGGTGAGCGCGGGTTCACAGAAGGGGGAGGGGGGAGACGTACCGGATAAAGTACCCGGCGTATCGCTTGTTTATCCTCGTCTCGGCGACGGAAACGGCGTCCTACACCGCAGATCAGCGACGTTCCTCGGCACGAACAGAGCGAGGACTCACATTACTGATCGTAAAGTCCAACGTGCCCACGCTCAGCCTCTCCCCGTCCAACAAGCTGCCCTCCTTGAACCCGTACGTCCTGCTCGCGCTCTTGAGGTTCATCATCTTCTCCAGCACGGCGTCCTCGTCCTCGTCGAGGAAACTCGCGAGCTTGGCGGCGTCGATCGAGGTGTACAGCTTCAGGAAGGAGCGCATCGTCGGCGCGGCGAGGGAGGCCCGGACGGAGGCGAGGAAGATGTCGACGTGCCGGGCGTGCGGGTCGAGGGAGGCGCCTTCCGCGGCCCACAGGGCCAGGTGTTCGTCGTTCTCGTACGGCGGGGCGATGGGGGAGAGGAATTTGGGCGCGGCGGAGAGGAAGAGGTCGCGGTAGACGGGGAGGGCGTCGTCGCTGCCCCCCGGGGGTGCGTTAGCATGTGAAGCAGGATTCTGGGGGAAGGGGGACTCACCCGCCGCGCTGCATCGCCGTCAGTTGTTCTCCGTACTTTTCCCGCATGGCAGACATCGTGCCCTCGTCCACTGGCCCCGGCGCGAGCGTGGTCGAGATCGCCAACAACGCGTACATCCGGTCACACTGCCGCGAGATCTACCCCCGGGGATCAGCGCCACATCTCTTCCGGAACGAGCGGGGACTCACCGAACCATACTGGTACGACCGGGTGTGGAAGCTCTTCATCCGGTTAAAGTAAATCAACGCCCCGACAAAACTCTTGATCGCGTCGTGGAACCTTCCGAGGGCCATGTACGCGAACCCGACGTGGTAGTACGTGCTAATATGGCACGCCGTGATCTTGGTGAACAGCGCGTCGGGGGAAAGCTCGACGTTGACGAGCGTCTGCAGCGCGAGCGTCGGGTCGCCGATGAGGACGTGTACGCGGAGGAGGCAGATGAGGGAAAAGTACCCGAGGTTGCGGTAGAGCGGTTTCGCGCCGTACGCGCCGGCGATCTCGGACACTTCGTCGGCGGATGCGCCGGAGCGTTCGGCGGCGAGCTGTTCGTTGATCCGGGACCGTTGGACGAGGGAGTAGAGCACGTTCAGGACCGAGTAGCAGGACCAGATCTGCGGGTTTTCGGCGAGGAGGGCGCGCTCGTCGTCTGTCTTTTTGGTGATTTCCGAGCGCCACGCGGTGAAGGATTGGAATTGGTACACAAACTCGTCGAGCATGTCCCAGAGCCATTGGATGGGTAGGTCCAGGGCGACGGGCGCGTCCGAGTTGAGCAAGAGGTTGAACAGTTCGCAAATGTTTTCGTACGACTGGAACCGGTCGTCCACGTTGGGCTCGAGCTTGGCGTACACGTGGCGGAAGTAGAGCTCCCGATAAAGCGTCAAGAAGACCTGGTCCCCGCCGACCAAACCGCTGATGAGGTCCGCCTCGGGCCACTCCTCGGTCGCGTAGTACTGCCCGGAGAGCCGGTTCCACCCGCCCTCGTACATGCTCGAGATCTGCGCGCCATCGTTGGCGACGATGGCCTGGTGGAACGCGACGATGAACCGCTTGACGTCGTCCGGGACCTGGTCCAGTGCCGCACGGCGGGCGTCCTCCATCTCCTCGGGGGCAGGGGCCGTGCCGTGGGCGTGGATGTAGGCGTCGTAGCTTGTTTGTGTCACGCCCTGGGCCTCGGCGTCGAGGGTCGAGGGGAGGAGGGTCTCCGGGTCGGCTTGGGCGGTGGCGTAGTATGGGGCGGCCATGGTGAGCTGACTAGGGTGTTGGGTGAATAGGGGAAAGGGAAGGAGGGAAGAAGACAATGATGATGACCTCGATTGCCCGTTTTCCCTTTCCTTCCGCTTCGACGAGGGAGACAAAAAGAGGCGCGTCAGGGGAACGTCACGTGACGGAGGGAACTTGTGATCTCGCGTGAGCATGACTATCATGACAGATCGTGACTATCGTTCTGCCGTTGCTGCCTGAATCAGTGCCTGCGGGCGACAAAGGGTAGCGAACCAAGCTACGAGAGCATGACAAATGACTGCCCAATGGCTGTGTCTATCTGATGCAGAGTGAAATGGTATGAATCGTATTCCTGCCTCGTTTGACCAACAAGGCTTGAAGTGTTGTCTGCGCTAGCGGACAAAGCACGTTGAGCGTCAAAGTTCCAGCTGCGACGCATACTACGAAGTTCCTTTCAGTACTATCCCTGGACCCTTTTGGTCGTGTCTGACAGGTATATAGTTCGTCATTCAATTGGGTCTGACGTAGGCTTACTTCCCTACCGCTTCCTAACATTTTCACCCTTCTCTGACTTGCCACGCGAAGCCTTACTGAACAATGTCCCCCTCGACCTCGTCATTCCAACCGACAAGCAGGACATCCACGATATCCGACTTGAACGGCCATGTGGTAGGCTTTGCAACCGAATTGGCGTGCGAACCGAGACCCCCGAACGCTGACAAGTTCAGCAAAGAGAAGGCTGTTAGCATCATCAGCTGCCGTACTTCCGATGCTGATGTTACATCGGAGGAGGAAGATGAAATCGCGAGAGCTTTGGGAATTCATCATGAGCGATGGGTTTGGGTGCAGGTGAAGACATCTAGAGGTACACCTATAGAGGTTTGGAGGCAAGTCCGAATGCACTACGCTTGCTTGGCGGCCTTCGACGAGACGAAGGAGTGCTGGTTGGAGCAATTGATACGCGAGGAGAATGCAAAGTAAAGGACTTCGGGCTGAGATAGATTCCATGATCTAGCTGCGAAACCAGTGTCAATTACAAAGCAGTGAAACTGTTTGTATTTGATATATACTAGTGAGGCTGAATCACGATGTATGGCCTTTCTACGGTCCGACCAGTCATATCACCTTCCTCTCTAGCATACCTTTACCCTTGCTCCCGACGAAGAGCTGAGAAAAAAGAAAGGAGGAACAAGACGATAAGTAATGACCTTTCCTCGTCGATTGCCTGTTCTCCCTTTCCTTCCGTTTCGGACAGAGACTTAGAGAGGCGCGTCAGGAGAAAGGGTCGGTGACGCGCCGTCCAACACCATAGCATGAATTATGGTTGTAATCAAGACCGGGCTATTTATACTGAAACAGCGTAATATGTTCGAGCACGGAAGGGGATCTCATTCGGCCTTACTGTGCCCTCTGGGACGAGTTGGCTCTCTTAGAAGCTACATGGGGAAGATGTAGTAGGGGAAGGACCGAAGGGAGATCCGAGAGATCCTTTCTGTTCACTCCTTGATCGTCACTATCGGAGACTGTACCCGGCGTGTATATAGCCTGACACCCACACGCAATAGGCCAGCGTTGCTTCAACCGGCCGACCTGTCAACTACCCCTCCCCTCCCCAACGTCTGCAACACAACGACTCAACAATGTCGTCGACCTCCGTCCTGTCTGCTGAACCGAGCGAACGAATTGCATCCAAGTTGAGAGACCACATGATCATCTTCAATCATGAGAAGAGGTGCCGACGAGTCCCTCGGAAGGCCTTGACTTCGGAACCGTCGGCTGAGATCGACAGCATCATTTCTAGCCTTACGCCCGATTCTCACGTTTCTAAAGACGACGAAGCTAAATTCAAGAAAGGCGAAAATCTGTTGGGGTTCCACGAGGAGAGCACGTACATCATCACAGTAGAAATTGGAGGCCAGAACATCAGTGTGGGTAAGAGACTAAACAAACACTATGGGTGCAGAGCTCCCTATGACGAAAACGCACCCTGCGAGTTGGAGCAGCATGTCCTGGACAAGTACATCAACTCTGACGGGTACGCCTGGATGACGGTGGACCGTAAAGGTACCTGAAACAGTCCAGTCAACGTAGGAGAGAAGCGGAACTGAATACAAGAGTGCTTGAAGTGAGGTTGCCTCCGGCCGAGGATGTTCTATGTTCTAGTCAAGCGAGAATACGTAGAGTGACACCATGCCCATCTCTCGTTTTGTACCAGGAAGAGAACCGTGTCACATCATAAGCCTGTTGGCGTATTTTCATCCAAGAGAGCAGAAGAAAGGAGTCAGTGAAAGGAGCTTAGGTCTGCCTGGCAGTATCTTCGCCTATAAAGGGCATGTATCTTTCTCTGCTGCTTGACTCCAAGTAAGATTCTCTGTATATACCCTCTTCGTCAACCCCGGAAGTTCTCGAAATCCTTACCTATAATGAATAAGACAACCTCAAGCCTACCTTCAATAACAGTCGCGCCCACAGATGGGACAGGCACTCCTACCGCAAGTATCCGTTTGTTATCTTTCTTTGGAACTTGTCTCCGATGAGGTAGGCCAACCAGCGACATAGACGGATTTACCTTACTATGTTTGGCCTGATATCAATGCAATGCCGTTTGTCATAGAGTAGGACTTGTCCTTGGCAGCGATAGACTTCTGTAAGCTCGACATGCGAGTTTTACACTGGGTCTGGCCCCATTTCCTGCTGTGCTCTCAACAGTGACGACTGGTCAAGGCACGAAGAATTCTCGGAATTGCCCACAAAGTATTGGGATTCGTCTCTTCCGCCACCAGCACAATCCTGTCAACTCGCTGAGGAAGCATTGAGAGCCACTTGGACGCTCTTTTTGGATACTGCAAAAGCTAGTAAAAGAGTCAAGCGAGAGCAGGTCGAGACATTGCTCCATTGGGACAAGGGTCTGAGAGAACTGGGGATCAATTCATTCACGATGGTTGAAGTGTAGAACAAGGCCAAGGAAAGGGTAAAGCAGGCAGAACTGGAATGGGCACAAGGAATCGAAGTGGTATTGCAACTGGCGAAGCCGGCTGATCGCGAAGATGAAAGCTTTCATCAGGAACCCATCGACTCCACTGGACTTCGGGTTCCCAGCGTCGAAACCAAAGCCTCGTCGTCCTGTGCGACCATGTCGATGCGCACCAGGTAGTGACAGCAATACGTGGTGTCGAGCACTAGGGTCCTGGATAAGAAAAGGACGCGAATAATGTCACTATCTGTGTTGGCCCATGTAGCACTGTATTGAGTGGAGTAGACACGAGGCACTATATAGCGTACTGCGTACCATGTGCCCTCGACTCACATGCTCGAGTGGCACTACAGCCAGCGTTTCAGTTCAGGCTCGATCCGTACATATCTCCGCACACCAATATATATATGCTGTCTGCCATGCATCCATTAAGAAAGAAAGGAAAAGGAAAGGGAAAGGGACGACCAAACATGAATGATGATTCTTGCGTCTCTTGCGTCAATTGCCGTATTCCCTTCTACCGATTCACTGCGGAGACGAAAGCAGGCGCGTCAGGGGGGGGGGGGGGTCGCGTGATCAAGACTGCTTGTGATCTCGCGCGAAGTGGCAGTTATCAGGTATACAAAGACTTTGCGCGAGTGTCGCGAGTCCCAGGATTGGGCCTGTATCTGTATCAGGCATGAGGTCGTTCCCTGAGTAGGCTCTGAATGACCATTCCACTGACGGAAAGTGTCCCAGAGTTGTGGATATCGACCATGAGCTTTCCTTTTGCCATCACTCGGGGACAATCGAAAAGGTCCGTACGACAAACACAGGCGTCTCGCTGCGAGCACAATGGCAAGCAACGATGAACCCTCCTCGGCTGGGCAAAACGTGTTGGCTGGTCATCGTGCCTGTCGTCCAGACAAGTCTCAATGAGGGGACAAGCCCACATTGTATCGTTCGAAAGTCAGGCGCGTGTATGTCGCGAGACGCAAATCACACAGGCAGACGGGAGCCCGAATTCTCGCGCAAAAAGCCACTCGGTCTTGCAGGCTCCAAAAAGCTACATACGCTCATCCTCAGCTTTCTCGGTTTCCAGTTCGGTATTTTCCTGATTGACGCCTCTCCGTGTGCAATATTTCCACCCCTCATCTTTCCGGGTTCGCCTCTTTCTGTTTCCAACATACACGACTTGACTCGTACAATCCTCTCGACCCGCCTCTTCATCGGCAGTGCAACCGGTGGCGACACCGACGTGTATCCGCGGCCGACTTGTGCCCGCCGGTGCTACATTTCAGGCCTAGTCAGAAAGCTTTGGGATTCGCCGACAACAACTCTGCCTGACATCTAGTCACACGCATACGACTTGATTGAAGATGTGTATCTCGCATACTAGACACGTACAGCTTGAAGATGCAGAGGCTCGTTTACATAAGTCTGTCTGCTCTGAAGCAGGCTTACTCTCCTCACTGATTGGTAGGGGCATGATATCGCGGGATAGCTAGTCTTTCTAGATCAGGTGTACTCGTCGTACTTGATGGTACCTTGCTGCATTTAATGGACGTTACAACTGTGCATTCATATAGATATATGAGACTCCCAAAACGGAAGTCGCCACTTGGCGCCTCAACGCCGAAGTCAGTTCTTACTCGTAGCTCTTTGGGCGCTGCCAATTCTTTTTCGCTTACCGCTTGAGAGGATTCCGATATGTCGGGTGAAGTCGCGCATCCCCATCCACGGTCATAAGCCTTTTTTCCTGTCTATGCTCCGCCTCTTAGCTTCTCGTCCTCCTGCCACAATATAGGAAGAGCCATTATCATGGATCTTTGAGGAGTCGTGTAACATGAAACGCACGCCGCGGGCATTGGCCGTGCTTGGAAGCGATTTTAGCGTGTCAGGGCATCCACCCTATTTCTCCTAGGTATCGATGTAGGGACAATCTTAATACCCTCCATTCTGTACGAGGACTTCGAAAGACAACACACTCGATCGATAGTAACAGGCGGTAGTGACGAACTATGCTCAACTAGATGAGGCAAAGGCCTCTCCGAGGTTGACGAATGCTGTCAACGGCTCTGTTCCTTCCTGAAGAAAATACAGGACTCTTTCCCTTTCACGAGCATTTCAAAAAAGACTGTGCGTCGAGACAGGGTATCTCCTTAAGCGGTGGCCACGCGATCACGACAAGTGATGTACAGACTAAGCCTCCTGTTTATTTTTGTGCATACGCCAATCCAACGGTCCACGTGATGCATCCAGGGCCGGGACGAGTGTGGACTGGCCAGTAGTCTTGTTGAGTGATTAAGCTCTGTTTTGGAACACAGGGTCTCAGTGAAGGAGGTACTCCATCATACCGTTGGGATCTCTACCCAAGTTTGCTCGAGATGGTTTGTTCCGTATGGCGTTAAGGATAGTTGTACCAACATATCTTCTCCTTGCAACTTCGATTCTCGATTGAGTTCACACCTAGCTAACGTGGGTACACGATCTGCCGGCATCAAACCTACGCCTCTGGACTACGCTCGAGACTCCCACTTGCAGTATCAACAGGCTTAGTGTAACTTCGGTTCGCGCATATGTTGGTCGACAGGCTCCGGTCACATGAACGCCCATGTAACTTTCCTTTTCTCGTGTAGCCATATGGGTGGCGAATATGATCCATCCTAAGGGCTCCCTAGGGGAAAACTGAATCCGCTGTACAGAGGTGACATGAATTGCGTTTCCTACTACAGGCGCTATGAAGGGGCCCGACAGAGTTTCCGTCGACGCGTGACAGAGCTCCTGTCAAGCCACATAGCTTCTTTATGTTGTCGGCAGACCATACTCACGCGTGATGAATCATGTCACTTGCTCTCAAACATCTCAGGAGCTACTGTACCATACTAGAAGTAGGAAAACAGCATTATGACCCTCACAAGAGAGTCGCGACTAAGACACGACGTCAAGTATACCGGCTTCCTGGTTGCAGAGTGGGATAGTCACAGCTTTGAACACTCCAGCTACTCGGGTACAGCATCATGATTGCTTACTAGATAGAAACGGACTTGAATCACATTGCGTTGCTATCTAGTCACAACAAGAGCACCGGGAACAACTACTCGATTAGAGAAGGCGGTTTGCGGATGGTTGAAGGCAAGGCCACTGCAGGTTTTCCTCCGCTGAATGGAGAACCGATGTGTCACAGAGCTCCAAGGCAGGAAGTATAAAAATGAGCAATCTTGTCAAGGTGCTATCGCGCTATTTATGGATGCTGGTAAACAACGCGCCTCCTTGGGACTCGAGCAAGCGGCACTAGGTGAACCCGAGCGGCTATAGACGATAGGCTAAACTGTCTTGGGCCAACAAGTCGACACAGCCCACATTTGGGCTCCTCTGAGAGTGAGGTCTCCTCGGTGGCTCTCATCACTTTCACAACATCAATATACCCTAACGAGACACGGTACTATGCCAGTTCACTGAGTCCCTCATTGCCATGATCGAGACGGGGAGGTCTATACTGACACAGCGTGACATACTCGAACGCGGAAGGGGCCAGAACTCGTCAACATCATGAATAGATTTCCAACTGCTTCTAGCGTTCCCAAAAAGGACTAAGGCGACTGCTATGCGAGTTTGCTACACACGGGTAATCCTAACTTTTCGACCTTCAATCCCTTTGTTCCGCAAGTCGTCTCTGGCATTTGCCATTGCTTTCGCCTCGGCTTCCCGTTTAACCGAGCAATCATCACCCTTGCAGCAAGCGTACCGTCTTCGTGCACATAGGTCCATTGTCCTTCGCAGATCGAATGCGGAGTCCCAATCAACTTTAAGCTGTACCTTCCAGTTATGATAGCTAGGAAGGCCGAAGCACTCCCAGACTATGGCTTGTATTCTTTCCGGTGCAGCGTCTTCTCCGAGTGATTCCATCTCCGCTCGAGCCGTGTGAGCACGGTAAACAGTCTCTATCACTCCAGAGGCAGTCTCTTTAGACTGCGCGGCACGCAGAGTTCTCAGAAACTCGTCGTAGAGTAGACTCTCCCTGCTAGTAAGCCCCGAATCGAGGTCGGCTCCAGTACTCATAAAGGATGTGGTCGAGTCGGCGGATATGCTGCTTTGGAAGAACGACATCAGACCAGCTCACTGCCGGGACTAGGGCTATTGAGGGTAATCGTATAATGCCCTCTTATATTCTGCTTGAGATATAGGTCAGACACTGTCAAAGGCAGGACATCCGCATCGCCTGCTTACTGGAGCATCTTCTGCGTTTCAGCTTGATCCTTCCTTCGCGGCACAAAGGAATCGAACGAGTTCAAGAATCTCTCAGGCTGTCTCCCCGACTCGTCAAATTCGACGGTCTTCCCTCGGTCATCTTGTATTCGAGGGTCTTCTGAATCCATTTTGGGCTATTTAGTTTGCAAAACGACTCTCACAAGCTTTCCCTTTTTTCAGCTTCACACGGTGGCTGCAGCAAACTCGCGTACTATTACACCACTCTTTCACACCATATGACTAACCGCTTTGACCAGTGTCGTTCCTCTTGATACTATGAGATTAGCCAATCCGAACACTGACGAATCTCTCACTCGCATTCCATCATCGACGTGTGTGAAGTGCCGAAGTTACAGTTCGCAGAGTCTGCTTTTGCAATAGCCTTGTGAACTTACTTACTGATCAGCATCAATCTTACCGTCAGTCGCAACCTCTCTTCCCCTTTTCTCTTTCGTCTATGTCGTCTCAGTCGCGTCGACTGTCGTACTCTACCTAATAATCCTGAAACACTCATCTGCGCCTCGACTCGCCTCTTTTGGTCTTGAGCCAATTGTACAGCTTTTGAAACCGCCGTGTATCTTATTCAATGTTTGGTTCGTTACAGGAACCCAAACGCAGATGAACGAACACATGGACAGACTCGCACAGACCGACACAGACGGACAGACGGAAAGACGGACAATGGTTTATGTCGTGTCAGAGGCAAGTTTCCCTTGGACCCCTTGGAGAACTTTCTTTCGCCACCGATTCCCAATGTCTATATAAACAAGCCAGGTTGTACTCTTTCCGTAGCTATGCTCTTGTGAAATCGCACTTGCTCTCCCCTTCTTCCCTTGTGCCTCTCCTCCTCTTCCACCTCTGCGCACCAAGCGCATTTACCTGGCTAGCTATTTCTTTTTTGTCTCTGTACTAGGTCTTCTATTACATATCCACAAGAACCATCTAAGGACTGATACTGTAGCAGCATCTATAGTCACATACCTGTAGGAAGATCCACAACGTCGTTTGTCTTTTACACCTTTCAAGGCTTCATGGGAATGACGAGTGCTGCTGTCTTATGCATCATAAACCTGTCAGGATCTTTGCAACTGTCACGGACGGGTATGGTGTTGACCTGAGAGTCAACGCTCGGAGTTGACACGGACTGTAGAAAGGGGACAGGATGATGACTAAGGCTGATAGACGAAGGTGGGCTTGAACCACTTGGCTATAATCCAACTGCACGTGATTTATAGCCTTGGCATACGAACTAGCTCTGAAGAGCAAAACGGAATACTACAGGGGAATCGAGTCTGAAGGCTCGCTATACATATCTAAAAGGCTAACCAAAGTTGGGAGAAACAATACTCGTACAAGTATTTTGATTGCAAATAGTTTGATCGACGCGTGACACCAATCATACACGTGATCAAATCTCTGATCGGAACTAATGGAACTGATGGCGGACATCACGGCCAGCCGTGTAAGCCGAAGGAGCTTGATCAGCAGATGACCTGACATCAGCTGATACCTAGAAGTCAGGTGATGCATGCTAGGACCTAAGTCGTTCATGCCGCAATCGGTGTCACGTTCAATAAACATAGAAGAAACCGTCAAAATAGAGGTAGCATTCTGCATTTGCAGGCTTATAGTTTGTATGCACAACCCGACGCTTGGCGCTATGCGACTATTTGCTCAGGCATGCGGTACGATCTTTCCGTGCTCCTTTATCCTCCAGGGATAGGAAAGGGAGGCCGGTCATCTAGGTTCGACTACTTCAGGTCAGCTTTCGTCAGTCGCCAGTCGTTTTCTTCACACTCCTCGAAGGAGCCCATCACCATAAAAGGCTTCCGCAAACAAGGTCCACATCTACCACACCAGACCACACGAGGTTCCCATGGTGTCATTCGCTGCGAGCGGTCTCCACATCTCAACAAATTCCGTTGCACATCGACTCCAATCATGGAACCCTCAACTGACTTGATCTACCCTGGACAGAGCAACGAAATCTTCCGAATAAGCCTTGAAACGGTGTCCAAAGTGTTGTCGAATATGCCCTCGCCACTGTCACAGTGCTTACAAGATGTCCTACTAATGTCGACGAAGCCCTGGTCGCAATTTCTGCGCAATGCGTCAGCCGCTCACAGATCGCTGCTCTGTGCGACAAGTTAGACTGGACCCTGTTCAACGATCATTTGCAAGACCCATTTACGCAGCATTACCGACATATGGTCTTGAAAGACAGCGGACAGGTCAAAGACGTGCTTGATCCACTGCAACACCTTCTTCATCAGGTACTGTTGCTTCTGGGGTATCCTGAAATCTTCACAGAGCATCTAGGGCGGACTCCTCATGTTACGATCCGAAGATGGCATAGAGGGACTATCGCTCACGAGCGACGTGTAGCTTGCGACAAAAGGCAACAACTGCTCCGAGAGGCAGTAAGAGACTTCACATCCAAATACTTTCATACATGCCGTCCCGGGAATGAAGACCTGTGGAGAGGTCTGCGAAACATCAGCAAAATGCGTCAAGCTCGATACGAGACGGACATCTCCGAGGATCGCGTCGCCCGATCGTTGAGGACCATGTATACCACCTTGGAAACCTATATGGAGTCTCAAAAAATTGTCCAGTCGCGGCCTGTGTCTGAGCGATCGGTCTTCGAGCGGGAGTTACGGTGCTTGACGTCCGATAAAGTGATTCGTCTTTCGCTGGACGAATCAGAGAAAGTAGCCAGATGTCTGGGGCATCTACTGTTACCTGTGATTCAGTTGCTCTGGGAAATGAAGGATGTCAGCATCGAATCATGGGGGTGTCAAGTGAAAGGAGAGTTAAGAAAGTGGAAAGAGAAGTGCCGGGAGGGTAGATCCCTCCACAGGTTGGCAGCATTCAAGCGTGAAAGGCCCTCTCCCGAGTCCCCATCTCTAGGCTCTAGCGCAATGGATTTCAGAGTATTGGCGTCGTTATCAGAGGAACTGAAGGCTCTCGCTGCCAAGGGGAACCTACCTGGAGCTCGACGAATTCAGCGATATCTACAAGAGTGCGTTCATAGATCGAAGATAACCCAGCCTCAAGCGCAGAAAGCCTTGGGCGACCTGTTAAAGGGCATCGAAATCGTCCTCGACATCGATAAGTCTGGTAAAATCTCTTCTGGCTTGTCGATTCACGCAGCCGTATTTCGAGACCCAGACTTTTCATTGGAGGCCCATAGCTTCTGCAGCTTGTCGTTTGCTGGATCTATTCCGTCAAAGACCGTCAGGGCGCAAAAAATCCGGATGCCAGCTTCAGCTCTCTCCAAAGTCTCGCTGGACCATTCCACATTGCTTCTTGAGCCAGATGATTCAAGTTGGTTGGACAACGTTGAAAACTTTACGGTAACCATGAACAAACGCATGGAGGGGAATAACGGTAATCTACACTTTCTTCTTCCTAAGCTCAATAAGCAAATCTCCGAACTCCAGGCTGAGGGGGCGCGACAAGACGGGGGGAATCGGTATCTGTTGGAGATACTATCGGCAGTAAGGTGCAGTCTGAATGTCGATGCGAAGAGACAGACTCGCGCTTCATCAGAGAGCTCACTGCATGGTCGGGCAACAACGGAAGTAGGTACGAGAATCCCTAGAAGGTCGTTAGGAGCCTGAAAAACATCTTCAACTGTGCAGCTCACCCTTTCAACACCGACCGCGGAATCCTCTTCATCAGCCCATACCCAATCAATGGACTCCACGTGAGTGTGTCAATCCCTTTCATCGAGATTCTCATGGCCGAAACTGAAGTCTCTAGTCGCTTGTAGCCTGATGTCAGGTGTGCCTGAAGGTCAGGCAACACTCTAGGGTAGTCCAGCCACGCGGCAGTCTAGAACGAAGAATGTTCCGGAGTTATAGTTTAATGCCTCAGTTTTACGAGCCGCAGTGCCCGGCTGATCAGGAGGGGCATTTCCGACTCCATGATGATGTCGTATCCGATTTCTCGTAGATATCAGACAATCTGCCTACCTCGCGGAATTCGCTGAGACCGTCGTCGACTTCGTGAAGTTTATGAACTCTAAAAGTGTCCTACACTTCCTGCCCATCGGGAATTCAGTGCCCATCTTACACTTCCCGTATGGGACAAGCTGCAACCTCACTTTCCTTATCTGCCGTCGAGATCAGCAGCGTCCCTAAAAGCACTTGTCAGTCTTGCCATTGTAATGACTTTCATATTTTATGTATCATCCCTGGTATCCGATGTTTCCGAAGTGAGTGGATCAAGGACTTCTTCGGGATTTACAGCCCTTTGCCACTTCAGGACACATCGAAAACCCCGTGTATAGTGATCAAAATTCATCGCCAGCGCCAGATCCCGTGGACCTGCTATCGAGTATCACAGGGATAACCATCGCGTCGGGTAACACCATGCGCCGATGATGCAGATTGCGGATGCAATAGCCTTGCATATTAACCGTCTTCGACCCACCTTCACCTCCTTGTAGATCCATGTCTTATTGACCTTCCTAATCGGTTGCGATTTCTCTCCACATGTGGTACGAAATAGCGTAGTCAAGTCTCCTGATATCGTCTGAAGTATAATCTGGATCGCGCGACCATTGCTTTCATCATGAGTGGTCTAGTCGTTGCACTTACGTGTACGCTATATCAGTAGTTGCTATAACAAGCCATAACTGACCTGAGTGACGTCAAGAGACGATTGTGCGCCTTTTGTCACTGATCTCCATACTGAATCAGAAGTCACAAAGACCTCCGTCACGCCGATCGATTTTTGGGTTGAGATGACAGAACCGCTGCGTAGGCAACATAGGTAACATAGGCGCTGTCTTTGCGCTCTGTCCTCCTATGTAGCGCTGTCGCATCCGAAAACTCTCGTCTGTTCTAGTCACCACAATTGATCGGGGACAAAGGATTGTTCTAGGAAAATGCTTGCCAAAGTTGTGCTTGTCCCGCCTTCGTGGTTCGCGCTTGATCGTAGATAGTCACTGTCCGCTCGTTGTCGATTATGTTCACTCTCACCTACCCCTCACATTCAATAGCGATAGCATAGTGCTCTAAACTAACCTTCAGCAGAATCTCGTACTATACTTAGTCGCACGTAGACATATCACGTACGTCTACATGCCTCAACGCTACGACCGACTCTTACAGCGGATTACACCGAACAATGGCTGATACGCTGTCCTTCCGCATTGATTGATGCCTTGTGCTGCTGGAGACCTTCAGCCAGTCGCACTACATTGTTATACAGGTAGTCCATATAAGATTCAGTAGTCAAGCGTATATGCTGATAGCATCCTTTCAGCAGCCTGCCTGATAGTCCAGAAGCTTATCACCCACAATGTCATATGTCATACTCCTGAAGGCAGTGGTCCGAGAGCATCAGACCACCAGATTTCTCCGTCGCCGATCCCCTTCGCAGGCAGAGCGTTCGGTGCCAGAACTGACCCTCTTGTGACGCAAGAAGATACTCCTAACGCGGTGGCCGGACCATTTCAAGTTGCATCTTGATCACCTATAGCGGAATCGGGCGTATAGGTGACTCACACATTCGTCGAATGGAGGGAAGTGAACGGAACATCCAAGATCTCCGACTCATTCTGGACGCGGAGTACTTCTTGTTTGACCGTAGGCGTGCCCTACAGAGCTTCTTCTACACCTTTCATTTGCTCCGCAGCGTACAGGGTGTGGAGCAGACGGAGTTCAGGTTCGGCGTGGGGGGTCACGCACCTTAGGACATATCGCGGTATAGGAATCTCGAATGCCAAGAGCTTGTAGGGGACCGATAAGGGTATCCTTTGGCATCAGACGTCGCTTCCCCTCGAGCTGCATATTTCCTCCCTTCCGCGAGGCTGGGATTCTGCCTCGCACTCTCCTAATGTCTTTCAACACCTGGTCGATAAATCCACCATGCGTCACGCTCACCTACTGTAAGGGTACTTCCATCAGCCTTGCTCACGATTCGTCTGTCTCTGCTCCAAGGCCCTTGTCCGCTACCACGTCGCTGTCTGCACCAGGTCTCTTGTCAACACGATTAAAATCAGTATTCATTCGAGCCGTATTACTCTGTACCGTGACAACTGTTGTATAATGTGTCGGAAATATGTTGTCCTTATCGTATTGCCCCGTCAAGTCTTCCCATGTCCCGTCCGCTGCGACTCTATACCGCGACTGGTCGATGCTTACGTAAAAATCGACCAGGATGCGAGACTGGTCGATTCTGGCATAAGCAGGCTATCAGCCGCAGACCGGCAGCACAGCAGCACAGCTGCTCAACAGGTACTGGAGCCCGACACGTAGATGGAGAAGCGTCACAGTCTCAGGTTGTCCGCAGGATAATCCATGAAGTCCACCCCTGTCCCTCCTGTCCCATAGGTCGCAGGTGATGAGTGCATCTGCAGACGGACCTCGCTAGCGGATAATCCTCTGCAGGAATACGTCCCTTATGACATGATGACGGCCTCGCCCCTAGGCAATCCCTAGGGCCTCCCTGGAGACATCAGCCAAGACGGTGGCGACATAAGAAATATAAAAGGCAGCCCAAATTGTCCACTTCTGTAGCCAATATGACTTCTATTCACGCTATTCTCCACCCAAGATAGTTGTCACCATCTCCGACCTTGACTGGGAGTGGCCTAGCTAACCTTTGCCTACTCTAGATACCTTACGAGTACTGATAGTTTGTACCAACAGTGACATTACCCTCAACTGGTTGACTTGTCCTTGAGCATAGTCCATATCGCTCATTGATAATGTTACAACCCTTATACCTACCCCCTGAGGCTTGCACTTCGATCCAGGGGAGAAGAAAGGAGGTCAGCTCGATCGGCTGTCATGTCTCCGCTATAAAAGGATATGTGGAAAAAGACCCAAGCACTAAGGCGCAGACCCCTTCTTCCCCTTCACCAGCACATTTGCCACTATCGAAAAACAAGTATCTTTCTCAGTTCTAACATGACCAGCGCTGGGAGCGCTCCAACCGCAACAACTGAAGCGGCTTTCGATACCGATACCGTCAGTGCGAAAACTAGGACGGCTAGCAAAGAAGCATCTAAAGCAGGGACAAGGCAGGAGACACCCGATGCAGCTGACGCAGAGGATGCGCAAAGTGAGACTGTCGAAGACTTCCCGTACTACCAGTGGCCCACCTGCGTACCTTATGAGCCTTTTCTCGGAAGGTAAGACTCAAATCCCCCCCTCCAGGCAGCAGGTCACACAGCCCAGAGCATAACTTGTCCGATATTGATCTCATTCTCGCTACATTATGCAATGACACTGGTCACACGTGTACAGGAGCGATATCAGTCCAGGACGCATGGTCTATTCATTCGACGACCAGTTATACAGCTCCTCACAGCGCTTCGGACCCTGTACCTTGCAACAATACGACCTCCGATGCGAAGCCTTCAAGGCAACAGTGGCACTATTCGTAAAGCCGTTCGAAGAGTGGGAGCGTTTCGAGCAGAAGAGGACGTTCGCTAAATGGGACAGATGGCTTAAAGAGGTCCAGCGTAAATCGTTTGTGACAGGGATTTACGGTATCGAGCTTCGGCCTTTTACCATGAAGGAGGTATATGATGAGGTCAAGGAGAAGGCCGAGCGGGCCAAGGGTATGGCCGAACGACTGCAAGGCGGAAGGAAGGAGGGAGGCGCGGATGTCAGGGAACGAGGAGAGGAAGTCATGGAAAAGATGGAGCAGGGTTCTGTGGGAGCAGGAACGAATTCCAGTGATGCCGGCCTTAATGACAGCGGACCCAGGAAGAGACGACTGACGACTGTTCCATCCCCATCGACAGAGACCTGGAGGCTCAAACCTGACACTCTGCTGCAAGTTCCCGGCAAGGAAAGGCCTGCCAGTTTGGTTTGGTGAGCGGCCAGCATCATTCTCCAGTGCAACCTCTAGCCCTAGGACCCCTCAGTAGGTACTCAAACAAATGCGGCGTGATTTCATCGTGTACTTCGTCTAGGTCGTAGTGGAGATATCGGGGTCGGGATTCGAACCGGCTCAAGGTTGTGACCGTCTTTAGTTAATCACAGTCGAAGATAATTGTATTAGTGTCAGGTTCCGTTAATACGGTCTCACCTTCAGAGTCCAGGCCTTTTGACGACGTGTCAGGTACACCTATCGCTGTTGAACGTGTGAAGGATCATTACCATGGAGGTAAGAGGTTGCAAAATCCTTTCTAGTACATGGTACTCAACCGACAGGCGCACAGTCATACTTAGCGGATGTGCCTTTTTCCTGTCTCATAGGGGCCGTTATGCTGTATCCGCACTTGACCGGACCGACCCGTGAAGTAATCATTGCCTAAGGTATCGTATGTACAGCCACAAATAATCATTACAGAATGCTCGTGACTTCACATCGCACCGAGGTGTGGAGTATCAAATCGTTCGTGTGTGTCCCCCCCCCCCCCCCCCCCTCCCCCGCGCAAGGGGTGGGACTTGCAGCGTGGCCACAAGAGATGAGCATCATGCGGCGTTGATGTTAGCGCATCTAGGCCTGAGAATCCTCTCGTTACTGGCTCGTGCGAGCTTTGAAGGTAACCTATTTCGACAACGTCTTTAGGTTTTCAGCAATGTCGAGTGAACCTATTGCCATCAATGCAACTTTTGGACGAAGAGATGAAGTTGTCTCGGCACATCTGCCCAGACGTGACGAGGCGTGACGAGGCGTGACGTCCACACTGGGAACCTTCTGCGTCCGCAGTTGAGCGACCTGTCTCCCCCAGATGATTGCCCGGGGGATGTCATGAACGGCATCAGTCCACCTTGTGACAAGCCTAGTCTAAAGACGAGGCGCCTCGCCTGTATCCATCACGCCTGACCAATCTTAATCACCAGTGTTACCCGTCATCACACTCCACCGCACTCGACCTCTCGTAACGGCATCCTATTCACGCTGGATCACGCTGGATCACGCTGGATCGCCCTGGATCACTCTTGATCACATGTCCGATCACCGGTGGTCACTAGCTTTCCTACTTCCCAAGCAGAAGCATTGTTTCGCCACCGAACCTAATAGGTATAATATATATGACTGCTCGCATCCTTGTTCAACTTTCGTATCCAGTCTGATCACGTGGTTCGAGCTCACGGCCGTAAGACTTTAGCCTTGTCCTGTCTTGGCCTTGCGATGTTGACGAACGCCACCAAGCCTCGAACCCCATTCCTGACATCATAGGTCATGCGAACTTCCGAGGCAAGTGATATGGTACAGGTTTGCGACTATCAATGACAAAGTTCTACTGCGATTATGGGATGTACGTATACCAGTAAAGAGATTCTTCCCGGTATCATGACTATAGGGTTCGCATTGCGGACACGCCGCTGTCACAATAGCTGACGATGGCATATACTGCCCACAACCATGGATACTCCATGTTAACACGAACTTAATGCTATGTCTAGCGAGACCATTGAAATGACTGAGCGACGCAAGCGGGTGAGCATATACTAATGGGCGATCGTTACTGTCCGAATTGCGCGGGGGAATACAATGGGGTAATCCACTGGGGAGGGAGAAAGGAAGATACATAGCCACATACGAAGATTCGGGTGGTCACAGTGATATGCGGTGGTAGAGCTCATGTGCCATTTCATACACGAGTGATAATAACCCTTCGACCTTCAACGCCTCTGTTGCGCAAGTTAGGGGTTAGGGGTTAGGGGTTAGGGGTTAGGGGTTAGGGGTTAGGGGTTAGGGGTTAGGGGTTAGGGGTTAGGG